>JARHVA010001253.1:2512500-3112500 GCA_037957365.1 Torreya grandis | reverse complement strand
TAACGTATGAGAGACTGCAATAATTGGAACTCTCTCAATTTAAAATGCAATGTGCAACAACATTTATATAAATTACAATGACTTTTCATATGTTGAATCTTCATGTAGGTCTTGTGTCCTTTTACTTTCCAATCCATTTGACTCCTAATTTGTCTCTGTCCCAATTTGTCATTCTTTAAAAATTATACCTTGATTGAGTAAATATTACTTCGCCAACACACCCCTTAAATTTTTTTAATATTTAAAATTATTTCCTTTTGAATCGTTGCCCACCATGAGCCATGAAAAAGAAACCATTGAACCTTGCTCCACCTCCAACCTACACCACAACAACTCTTTGAAATGTCATTCTGACAGTAACCCGTGACCCCCTGACATAAATATGGACCACAAAGCGTGACAGGCGCAAGTCATGAACTCAAACCTATCTATGACTTACTAGAAAACATCTTTTCATCTCTGCCACGGTCAACTTTACTAGCCACCTCTCATCTTGCTTGCGAATATTTATGGAGATTGCTTCTTGTCAGTTGTACAAAACATACTTCTTAATTCTTAAATGCTTTGGACTAGATGGATGGACAACTTGTCTGGGCACCCTTGAGAGTACCAGAATATTCTTTGATGGAAATCTCTTGTGCCAATGCTGAAATAGATAATGTTTGATAGCACAATAATCCTAGTGTCAGAAAATTAGTATCCATCAAACAATTTTATCGTTGTCCTCAAAACCATCTCAAAGACCCTAGCCTAAGGCCAAACAACCAGCCCAAACTACAGTCTCTTCCCATGTTCCAATGGTCCTCACTTTTCACTACAACTCTACAACAACAATATGACAAGAACTTTAACTAGGGGTCTGTTTCTTCTTTATTGTCCAAAAAACGTAACGTTGCTTGAGAATTTTGAAAAATTCGACTGGATTGACTTAATCTCAAAGATGTTGTTTCTTGACCTATCCATCCTTGATTCGAATGCATTTATTGTTCTTGGTGCAATGTAGCTTAAACTATATATATATCACTCACCCAACGCTTTGACATTTTCATATAATTGATCTGAATTGGATGATGAAGTGTTAGAAAAATAAGCCAACTAAGCCACTATTCTCAAGAGCACTAAGATTGTAACTTGAAACACTTACTAACACTCTTTTCTCTGAGTTTCTATCATATTCAAAGCTGGAAAAAACTGAAAATTAAATAACACGACATGTTTTAAAAAAATTAAAATACATAATGTGGTTTTCAAAGCGACTTTATGCATGAAGAAAAGAAACAGGGAGAGTAATGGCTGCAGATGGTGTCTCTTCTTCCTCTAAGTCTTTCTAGCCTCATATTTGAGCCTCTTATGATGTGATTATGTAGAAACACACCCTTAGGGGTTCAGTCTAAGGCAATGAAATTGTTTCCTAGTAGTTATTTATTGGTTGAGTGTTTTAGGAGTTTGGAGGGTGATAGGGAAGTGGAATTGAGCAAGTTATAGAGCTTGTACAAGTGTTTGGGCATGTTGATATTGTAAAGGGTGTTCACGAAGCCCTTGAGAAGGAAATATACCTATAACATAAGAAAGCGATAGTAGAAAGAGGAGGCAATCCCCCACTCTTTTGTAGTTTTCCCCACATGTGGTTTCTTCAGGGTAAGCATTGTCATGTGTAGTTTTTTTTCTTGTTGTATTGCAGTGGTTCCTTGCTCTTATTTCATGTTCAGTTATTTCCTTTCAATTTACAACACTTAACAATTCAATTCTAAGCATTTTTGGCATTGTTTTCTGTAAATTCATAACATAACAAGTTAATCAATTAAGTGTTGTTGGGAACAATTAAGAATTGTGTTGATGAATTAAGTAATAGAATATTTATTCTAAATATAGATCAAACTGTTATCAGAGTAGGTTTTGTTTCTTGTTGTGTGGTGTGCCATTTTGCAAATTTATGCCCATTACGAGAGCATCTATTGCTAGTGGAGAAGGTGTCTTGATTCTTTTACAACAAAATATATCTAAAAGAAAGTGGAAGAGAGAAGTGGGATGCATGGCTCATAGAGATGAGAGAATACCTCAAGATAATGAAGAGAGACTCAACAAACTGGAAGAGAATGTTGTAAATATCTCTCATTCCATTGGTGAAGGTACAACAACAATAGTTGGAGTTGGAAGGATAACATCAAGTGGGAGGACAACTATAAGAGGTGGTCTGATCTTAGGAAAAAAGGGCATTGGGGGTCTAGGAGTAAGCGTGGTGCCCTGGACTAGACAATTTTCAGCTATGATAGCCACCTCATAAGCACTTGGCAAAATGTCCCCTCCCATGGATTGGATCATTACAGCTATGTCACTATTTAGAGCTTTTAAATAATACAAGAAAGCAAAGTTTGGGGATGGTCTAACAACAACTGGAATTCTGTCCCAATCCTTTTGAAATCTCTTATTGAAGTCTTGCATGACTTCATGGGGGGCTCTTTTGATTGTGGTAAGCTGCTCTGCTAGTGACAAATGGTCACTCTTATCCGCAAACCTCTTGCATAAAGCTGTTCCCAGTTGATCCCATGATTGAATTGAGTTAGGAGCTAGGCCTCCATACCAATCTAAAGCTTTTCCCTTGAAGGATACAGCCAATAGCCTAATAGCTACGTTTTCTACTGTGACATTATGGATGTTGCAGAAATTGGCTGTCTGTTATGTGTTCAGTAGGAGTTACAGCTTGGTTTCCTGTGTAATACAGGACGCTTTTGAGCGCTGCTACTGGCATAGGGTCATATTATGGCAAATTCAAAGGACTTTGGCCGCAGAAACCTACAAAAGCTCTTTGGGGAATCATGGTAGGAAGTGTTGACCATTTTTGGCCCAACAGGGCAAAAATCGGTCCCCTTCTGTCCCTGCTGTTCTGGGCCAATTCATTTCTTGATTTTGCATAAGTTGGAAAATTTCTACGGACTCTGCAGGTTTTCTACGGACTCTGCAGGTCCATTTCTATGGACTCTGCAGGCATGGATTTCTACGGACTGAGCAGTGAAATTTTCTACGGACTCCGTAGTAAGAGGCAAATTCGACACTTGGGCGCAAAATGGACCGTTTCAAGTGCTTGTGGAGGGCAGTTTCATCTCAAGAGCCCTTGCGAAGGGCAGGGAACAATTTCAAGGAGGCCACAGAGAAAACCTGAAAAGGTAAGTTTCCTTAGGATTTTCGTTTAAGGCAAAGGAGGCACCCTTCGGAAGGGTCGTTTTTAACTTTCCCGAAGGGCACCTTCCAAAGGCAGTCAAAGAAGCAAAGGAAGAAATCCTTCGGACTTTTTGTCCGAAGGAATTCCTTTGGACAAAAAGTCTGAAGGAATTCGGAAGGGCTGTGAGTAAGAAAGCCGAAGAAAAGACTAAGGCAAGAAACGAATTCTTTCGGACTTTTTGTCTGAAGGAATTCCTTCGGACAAAAAGTCCGAAGAAATTCGGGGAAGTTGCGGGAGAAAAGCCCGAAAGAAATTCTGAAGGCCAAAGACAAGGCAGTCGAAACAATTCTTGTGGACTTTTTGTCCGCGGGGAAAAAGTCCGCGGGAAAAGCCCGAAGGAGAAACCCGCCGAGGAGAAAGACCGCCCGAAGGGTATGTGCCTTTGCGGGGGGCTCTCACCGAGAAAAAGGGACTTTTCTCAAGACCCCGAAGGGCAGGTCCCCTTCGGGAAGGAAGAAACAAGAAATCCGAAGGAAAGGGAGCGACGGAAAAGGCCAAATGAAGAGAAAGCCGAAGAAATTCCAAGGGGTGACAAGCCCGAGGACGTCAAAATCAAGCACGACGAACTAGCCGTTGGAAGTTCAAATGCAGTGACAGGAGCGCGGACGTCAAATTCAAGGCTCGTGAAATAGCCATTGATTTTGAAAAGAACAAGAAAAGCCCAAGGAACTCAGCGACCCGCCAAGCAAATAACCCCCGAGGGCCGAAAGAGCCAGAAAGAGACAAAACCAGGAAGAAGACAAAGTGCAGAAACGGACAAACAGTCCAAGTGGCAAAAGGGAGGCAAGTTATTGCCAAGTGGTCATCAAACAACGCAAACAGTAAGCGGCGTGGCCTGCTTTCTCCATTTGGCATTTATGAGCAGACAAACCACGTGATATCTGGAAAAAAACAGTCTTGTTTGCAGAAAAGAGGCGCTGCCCATGCTTTCACATCAATGCTTGAACGCCAAGTCAAGATCGGCGATTACACAACATGGTTCCAGCAGGCCTCTTCTAGAAGAATGACATCAGCAACAGTGACTTCCTCTTTTCGATGCTCACAAACGCACATGGGCCACTTGCAAAAAGAGCGCCAAAGTCTTTTCCAAAAAGCGCCAAGTTCTCTTCTCTTTCTATATATTGTAACACTTCTCATTTGAGAAGATCCATTCTCTTAACCCGTAAGGCAAAGCTCTGCCCAAAAATCTCTTGGGCTTGTAAGGCAGGACTTTGCTGGATTTTACCTTGAATCAAGACTTAGCATTTTTACCTCCATCTGGACTTGCACTCACGCATATGTCTATGTTTTTTTTTGTGTTAAGTCATTTTATTTTATGCTTTTCACAGAACGATTCCAGCATGTCTAGTGCATTGTGAAGTTTCTTCTTCTGCAGGTCTACCAGAAGTGTCTACATCAAGAATATGGGCGCATGTGAATAGGCTGCCAAAGTGTCTCAGAACACCTTTGATGGTTCTTCCTCCTTGTATCTCTACGGACCCCTGACTCACTGATACAGAAGAGTTTCCCACATCAGATGAAGTGTATGGGCGTTTCTTCTTTATGAAAAGTGTATGTTCGGGCTGAGTGGGTCATCTGTTTTGGTGTATCACCTTTTTTATTTTTAGGTTTAGGTTCTATTTCAGCATCCTTCTCCCTTTTCATCCCCCCCCTTTTTTCATTTATTTGTTAGCAGTAGGAATCCAAGACCTAAAAGATACATCAGAGGGAGCTAGCCCTTATCTAGAGACTCTCCCCTCCAGCTTTGCCGGTCCCATAAGGGAGAGGGGAGTTTCCATTGTTGCATGTGGAAGGTAGGAGCTTGGCCTCCTGCCCAGGGTGCAATCCACTGCGTCAACAGTAAGAGGGGCTAACAAGGATCTTCTCACATAGGTATGCCTTATGACTAGTTTAGGAAAGTAGTTTCTTACGTAAGGGTGAGTATGGGCGGACCTTAACCTTCTTGCTGAGTTTAAAGGTAATTCAACAAATTCAAAAGGAATACCTGCAGAAGTCGATCTTGTAGTCACCTTTGGCATGAAAGTTACTGTTCTGGCACCAAATTGCTGAATGTTCTTTGGAGTCGCCAGATACTGAAAGATGAAAGCTACAACCGCTGCAAATGGATCAAACCAACATCGAACTTGACCAATCTTTCTTGAAAAGGTCCCACCGGACGTGATAGAAACTGTTGTAGCGTGGAATTGCACCATTGTGGAAGAGTTTTTCAGGTTTTCTCACTCCCAGCTACAAAATTAGAGCAACCTCAGGTTGTGGGTATCCTATAGTGAGGTTGAACCTCTAGGCTTTTTAATGAGGCTAGGTCCTCAGATGCTTCACTTCAGCTGTTCCCACACACTAAAACCTATTGTTGACCAAGGAAAAGGGAGAGAAAGGTAACATAAAAAAGGAAAACTGAACTAAGAAAGGGGATGCACCAAATAGAGAGTGACCCACATAAGCATGAAATAAACACTAATTCAACATAAGATAATTCTGCTTACACAACCTCACAACTGGTTAATTTGCATTAGTGTTTCATAAACTAGGCTCACTAAGGCATATATGGAGAAGAGAGGAATTTTGAAATTCACATCAAGCATCCATTAATGGCGGAAAGAGCTGAAGTTCAGCCCTGCAACTAACCTGAAAATATGTCAGAAGAAAGGACAAGGGACATGGAAGAACACTTCTTCACAAGGCCATCATGCACAAGCTTGCTAAACACGATTTTCAGACAAGAGATAGGTAAAAATAATCTTTATTGCTTCAAAAGGTCTTTCTTACAAATTTTGACAGGGTTCTTCCTTATCAAAATGAGGATATCTTCTTTTGAAAAGAGTCGAGACATATATAGAAAAGGGGAAGACCCGAAGAGAAGAGACGAGCAAACATAAATCAATAAATGAGACCCAACCACCTTCCATGAATTCTCACCCACACTTGGGTTAATTAGAACTAATCCTTCTCCAACGAAATAACCGCCATTAGCGCCAAAAGTCTTCCAGCCCTCTCATTGGTCGAGAAACACACTAAAAGACAAAACTCGTTGAGGACGATGATGTCATGGTCCACTAAGAAGGAAGAGTCCAAGAACGTCTTAAATGTACGAGCTATCTTTTCTAATTGCTTGATCTTTATCTTTCATCTCCACGCCATCCTCCACTTGTTTGCTTACGTATGAGAACAAAATTCTTACACCCATTAACCTGATTGAGCCATGCTGCTTCTACTTCTGTCGGCTGTTGATCGGAGATGGTGGCCATATCGAAGGAGGAGGATTCCCCATTAGCTTCACCTATCAACTTTTGCCTTGAAACCCGGACCAGATCTTCCCTATAGATGGAAAACCATCTAAGGACATTGGTTTTCCCAAATTAATCTTATTTATGTCTGTGCGAGTCCATAGGTTGCGCAACTCCTTTTGGTCTTTTAAACTCCAACGGCTACTTGCAAGGGCTCAAACTTGATGTTTGTGGGTCCGTCATCAATTTCTTCGGACTTTTGTTTCGGGCATTTTTTCTAGGGCTTTTGCAAGGTACCCTTCGGGTTTGAAAATGAACCTTCCGGAAGGGAAAGAGCCCTTCGTGTTTCTTGAAAAGGACTTTCCCGAAGGGGAAGAGACCCTTCGGGCTTTGTTAATGGCACCTCCCGAAGGGTAACATACCCTTCGGACTTTTTGCTTGAGACCTTCGGAAATATTACAATGGTCCTCTGGAAAAGTGAACAAGCCCTTAAGTAATGGACCCGGGCCTTTCATCAATTTCCTTGGTCTATTTTGCCCCAGACTATTTTCTTTTGTATTTCCTTTCCAATATGGAGTCTGGGGTTTATTCGACATTTGTTCAGTCAATTTCCCGTGGACAAATTGTCCGCGAGAATTGTTTTAGACCTTATTATTTGGACTTTTTTATTGCCTCTCGGACTTTTCTTCTTGGTACACTTACCCTTCAGCTTCTTTGTCAAGTGACTCTCCCGAAGGGCACATACCCTTCGGGATTCGTGCAAACATCCCTTGAAATCTTGAAGTGAACCTTCCCGAAGGGCAGATACCCTTCGGGATTCTCCTGAAAAGTGCCTTTGGTATTGTGAGTGCCCTTCGGAGGAAGGTAACGACCCTTGGAGAAGACTTGTCCCTTGGAGAACCCGAAGACTATTGTTCAAGACCAAATCGGGCTTGTCTTGGCTTCTTACTTCGTGGTTTGGAATGCTGATTACTTATAAAGCAATTTAAGCCTTTTGACTTCGAAAACCCGAAGTCGTGCACTTAAGAGAACCCGAAGTCATTCACCCTGGAGAATCCGATTTGCACTGTCCATGAGTAATTCGGGTTTGTAAACTTGGATTAGTTCTACTTATAAAACATTTAGAAGTCAAGCACCGCTGGAAACCCGATTTGCACTGTGCCCCCAAAAACCCAAAGTCTGAATACTTTGCCATTTCCTGCTTGAAAGTCCACCTTCTCACACTTGGGCAAAATTGGTATGTGGGCCAAAAATGGCCAACAATCCCCTTTCTCACTTCCCTCTTGCCCCTTGATGTGTCAAACATGTGTGCAGCTTTAAGAGGAAAAAAATTAGAATCGTGTTTTACCTTATAAGAGCTGAATTTGTCATAGCAAGTATGACAAGAAAAGGTGTTACAGCTGCCTATCCCATTTGTTCCCTCATTCCATACAATATAACCTTCATGATCATGCCCCCAACTCTCCCAAACATGCTTCAAGCTTCCCCAAACATTCCCTCTAAGGTCTGGAAGTTCCCAAGTTGCCACCAAATTCCATTGTTCCTTCATCAAAGAGATTGTCATCTGTAGCCGAAACTGAACAAAGTGTTATAGGGACTGTAACTGTGATGTATGGTTCTGAATTTTCCCTCAAAACCCAACCAATTCACTACCAAGTTGACCTCCCATATGTCCTCCATATCCATGAACTTTGAGGATGTCCATAATAACACAAACTTCATATAAAAAGGACTAAGGCTGCCAAAATTAAAACATTTGGAAAGTGATACCTTCCTGCCCCAATTGGAAAAGTTCCTTTGATCTTCATTCTTGGTGTGCATACTAGTGTGGCCACCTCTCAACAACCCCTTGGTAACTCTTACATGCCATGGTAGGCTCCTCCAATCTTGCAACAAAAGAATAACAAAATTTTTCTTGGGAAACATACCTTGAAGACATACAATAGACCTTAACCCCAAATTTTCTGAGTAATAAAGTGCACTTCTCCTTCTTGTTAGGGGCTGTAGTTTGCCTAAAAATTTAACATTTTTGTCCTCATATAGCGGCTGGACCTGCTTTACCAATTCAGAATTTTTTGAGTACAAAAATTCAGACCCTGCCTAAACACTTTCAGGACTTACCATGGGCTGTAGCATGCCAAAAAAATCACTTTTTTTGTTCTCAATAAGTGGCTGAACTTGTTTCAAAAACTCAGATTTTTCTGAGTACGGAAATTCAGACTTTGCAAAAACACTTTCAGAATTGGTTAGGGGCTGTAATGTACCCCAAAAATGTGAAATTTTGACCTTAATAGGTAGCTGATTTGACCCTTCATTGGATTTGATATGGAATGCATTTTAATAGTTTTTTCTTCTAAAAGTCACTATTTTTAATGAGTTTTTAAAATTTGCCGAGTCTTGGCCGAGTTTTTTTGCCGAGTCTGAGGCAAAAATAGGCTTGCCGAGTCTTTGCCGAGTCCGAGTCTCAACACTATGGTTAAGGATTTATAGACCGTCATGTTAGCCTTGTTATTGTTAATTATTGTAACAAACTTAACAATATAATAACCGTCAACATATAATAAACTAAACAATTGTAACCAACTTAGTTATAGTGTTAATTATTGTATTGTTGGCTTTGGTAGTGTTTATATTAGTTATATTTTGTTATGGATAGTAAGGGTTGACAATTTTGTCTTAATTGACAATTGTTGGGTCTCTTGTGAATAGCAAGTTGAATGTCAGGGGAAGGGTGCAAATGTGACAGGTCTTCCCTGTATCGAGAAATTGTTTTTTACACCACCTTATGCAATAAAACTGTTGATTCTCATATACTCTTATGTGTCATGTATTTATTTTTCTGAAATTGGTATTCTTTGGTAGTGTAGCTTTTGAGAGCAAACATTTATGGCACCATTGCCTTTATGAAATTGGGTTAGACTGAAGTCGGGTAGAAACCAAAGTTGGTCAACAATAACCATTGATGAGGCACTACATTATCTTACAATTTCTCTGTCTCGAATATAACAGTGAAGACAAAGACAAAATATTTTACAATGGTACGAAGAGAGGTGTCATCAAGTAGAAAAAAGATCTGAAGACTGATGTCATATGAGAAAGAATTAATGCCATTGAGCCCGAATAAAGGTGGTAGAAGAAGACAACACGGTTAGGGAGTGGACCAAGAAATCAGACAGTCTACACGATTGGTGGAACAACAAGCAAGAATACAAAGGCTGCAAGAGGCAGCCAATTCTAAAAATCCATCAAGAAAAGTATGAAGTAGAAGTGGAAGATAGAGTGAAGTAGAAATAAGAGTTGGAGCCGGAGCTGAAACCAACAAAGGGCTCAATTAAAATGGAAACCAAGAAAAAGGTTTTAGTTGGAACCAAAGGGCTCTATGCCACTCTTGTGTAAGGAGTGGGTAGACATTGCAAGACAATTGGTCCTTTTGAAGGAAGTGTGAACCTTGGAAACTAGGCTATGTTGAAGGGTGTTGCAAAAGAATCAAGTGAAAAGTCCATGGAGCCCCCCATTTAAAGGGATTTATTTATCCTAAAATGGAATTTTGATTACCTCTTATCAGGGGAAGAGAGAGAGACCTACAAAACAAATATTTTCCACATGTACAATTTATTAATTGACGAGGTTGGGCCAAGAACACTTGGGCAGCCAATATGAAAAATTGGAGTGACCAACAAAAGAGAGGCAATTGACTATGAGAAAAAAAGTGCATGGATCCCCCAAGTTAAAGCAAGGGTCAAGGATCGCGACATGTTCGACAATACTAAGGAACGTCTAGGATAGACCCTCTCAAGGAGGTAACTCGTACTAGAAGAGCCCCATCAAATCCAAAATCAAATTCCGACAAGGTCAACAATCATGGTCATAGGCACTTCGCTAAGTCAAATTTAGAAAGGCAGAAGCTGCAAAAATTTACTAGCAGTGGATTTGAAAACCCATTATGGCATTGCAAAACTTGTATCGCCATCTAAACTGCTAATGGGAAGACAAATGAGTGTCACAAGTTTTGGAATTTCCCAATGATGTTTAGAGGGTTGTCTATTGATTGGTACATATGTGCACTAGCAACTGATAAGTCCTCAAGGGTCAAATTGTGGAAGGCATTAGAAAAAGAATTCTAGATCCTCAAAGATGACAATGAATTTGTTGCAAAGATCTACAACACCCAACAAGTGAAACATGAGAATGTATGAGCCTACAATAGATGACTAGAGGAATTACTAGGCATACTCAAGAAGAAATTGCTCGATGGTTTAAAGAAGTGATGGTTCGTTGAGGGACTTGTACCTTCATTGTGGAGGAAGATGTAGGTGCTTCCTCTGCCTTACAAAGATGCATATACTAGAGCGATGTATATAGATAGTGAGAACAAAACATCCACATGCTTGAGGAAGAGGAGTAAAGATAATGATAGGGAACTTGGAACGGTGAAAGCCCTGAGAAGAGATATGCGTCAAATGATCAAAGAGCTAAAGGACAATACCAAGAATGTATGAAAGGATCATTGTCATACTGAGTGCAAGGTTGAAGGTCACACCAAGGTGAGTTCCCAAAGAAAATGTTTTGTGAGATTTTTCAAGTTAGGAACCCTTACTAAAATGGTAGGAGTAGGCATTGAACCTTGTTTACAAGGTTAAAATATGGAAGTAAAAAAAACATCAAACCAGTCAATAATGAGGGCTAGCTTCACCGTATTAGCACCCAGGAAAATTTATTTATTGGCATCGCATCAATTGGATTAATTGATTTTTAAAAACTATATAAATATTGATCTTTAATAAGATCTATGTATTAAAATTTAAACCCTTAAACTCTTTTTTTATTATTTGTATGGGTTCCCTGTCAATACCTCCATAGGCTTTGCCTTTCTATATTTAACACCATTTTCTTATGGGGTTTTTCAAAAGTGATCCTTTATAAAGTATATCAATAAGGTGGTGTTCTTGTGCTCCTATATGAAGTATATCAACCTTTTACAAGTCAATGTAGCTGTTGAAGATATTATTTGGAAACATTAATGGCAAAAACGATTCAAATGGTGTTTACATTATTGGCATTGTCAATTAATTTTTGCGAATATGCTTATATGATCTATTCAAGTTCCTTAATCGTGGGAGTTATAGAGTACCTAAGCTTTTTGAATAAATTATTAGTGGTATACATATTCATATTCTTTCAAAATCTATTATCTACTTGCAATTATTGTGTAATGTCCCTTTTAGACAAATTTAAAGAATTCCAAATTTTATGTAAACCCTTCTTTTCTAAATTGGCAATTAAATAAATGATTCTACAATTGCTTTCAAAGATATAACAAAATTGTAATTTCACAAGAAAGTATCAACTTTATTTCAATTCTTTAATCTTTCTATAAAATGGGTTTATTGTTAAAATTAGATTGCAAAGGAATGCTAAGAATATTTATGAAATTCCGACCTTATACTTGCTGTTGGAAGGGCCATGTGCTGTTTTTAAAATGCTGAAACTTATTTGATGTTCTTATTTCTGCAAACCCTGATGTTTAAAAGGGTAGAAGAATATTTTATGAAACCTTTGTGATCCCTTGGTCAGCGTTGGAACCCTACTGTTAGCTATGTTCTCTATACTGGGAGGCTGAAACCTTATTGCAAGTTGTGATCTTATTTATGCACCTAGTGGAAAGTAAATCTGAAACCCTGTCGCTCTGCCGAATTGATGTTTGAAGATTTCGATGTAGCACACTTGTAATTTTTTGGATGAGATTACCTCAAAGGTTTAGAGGGTTTTTGTTTTCAAACCTAAATCTAAATGGAGAGGGATTTCATCCTCACAATTCGTTCCAACTATAAGGGTTTTCATCCTTATGCTGAAAACCGATGAACTGGAAGGCTCAATCAATTGGAAATATTGATAATAAAAATTGAATGGTTTACAATGAAGACTCTCAATATATAGACTCAATTGTCATTTTTAGAGTTAGGGTTATATATTTAGGTTTATGGTTTTGCTTTTCACCTTTTTTTTTTTTTTAAATTTTCACTTTTCCCTTTTTTCACCATTTTCTTTTATTTCTAATAACAATAAAGTAATATTAAGTCGTCATTTTTTTTTATAAAATAAAAAGTTAAGTCACTTAGACAACTTAAAATATTAACTTTATTTGAAAAAATGGACATGACATATTGTCATTATACAATAGTTATCGATCTTGTTAAATAATTCATTTTTTCATAACCATGTCTTGATTGTTTTTATGTTTATCTCTAGTTTGTATGCAATTATAATTTTTTTTCTTGTTGAGATTCATATTTATCTTTTGATAGATAGTTCTAATACAGTATGTTACACTACTAGTACAAAGGACAAATAGAACATGGGAATTCTAAAATTTCCTAGCTCTATATATGCTTTTTTGAGACAAGGAACTTGCACAATTACGCATGTCTTGCATGAGCCTTTGATTCCCTTAATTTTGTTCCTTATTATTGAATGAAATGGAATGAAGAATAGATGGAGCATGGCAGAATATTACTCCAATTCAATTAAAGTTTTCACTTGTATTTTCATGGTTCTATTTAGTTAAAAATATCAAGATAGGTGTCTATTCTGATCCGTAGTGTCATTCTTGTTGTGCAGGTAAATATGAGTATTGCAATCCTCCCTATGTCTGCGGAATTCAATTGGAGCCCTACAACAGTTGGCTTGATACAATCTTCATTTTTCTGGGGATACCTTCTTACTCAGGTAGGTCTTATACCTGTGACTGCTGGTGATAGGTTTCTATGCGAGTCTGGAAAACATCCCCATTTGAACTGCAATGAATAATGCAATCTCTATTGAGAAAACCATTCACGTTTCATTCTTTTTTAGTCTCTTGTTTGTTGTATGTTTTCAAGATTGAAAAACATGAAATGTTAGTTCGTAAAATTTAAAGTGACAAAGGGAGTTCTTATCTTGCATTTTTAAATCTTAACATTTTTTGTGGCTGCACACTCTTTGTTTAACATGGAATTCAATAATAAAGATCAGAATTAAGGGAATCAATGGCTCATGCAAGACATGCAAAGTTGTAAAAATACCGTCTTAATAAAGCACATATAGAGCTAGGAAATTTTAGAATTCTCATGTTCGATTTGTCCGTTGTACTGGTAGTGTAATGTACTGTATGAGTCCTCCACTGCTAAAAGAGAGTGAAAAATGCATTAAAAGATTATAAAGTGAAATGGGAGTCTCCTAGGAAAGACTTACATAAGCTTAATTTTTGTTGGTGCATCCAAAGGTAATCCAGGTTCAACTGGCTATGGAGAATGGTTATATACTTCCAGACTTTTGACAGCAGCAAGCAATATAGTAGAAGTGGAAGCATTCATTAAAATTATTCATTTGGCCTTTGAAACAAGCATTAATAACTTGATGGTTGTGGGAGATTATATGCTCATCATTTCCTTTATGAATAAAGGCACTATAAGTTAGTGGCATCTCAAATCCATCATCAAGGAAACATCTCTTACAGAAAACTTTGACAACGTTACCTTTGCCTGCTGCTACAGATAAGCACATGTTGTTGAAATCTCATAGAAAATAAAGGAGTTGTGCTAGGAATTAACCACCATGGGTGTCATTAATAATGTTGTGGAGAAATTGTACGGTCTGAAAAATGGACTCATTAAAGCATATTATTTTATGACTGGGAACACTCCACTTTGAAGGTTTAAGATCTTTTAGCTTGATGAGAAATTCAAATGAAGTTGCAGATTTTGCCTCTATTCTCTCTTAGAGAATTTGAAGCATGCAAGCTATCTGCAGCAGTTGCTTCAGGAGTATGAAGATTGTTTCAGTTAATGATGTCTGGAGATAGGAGTATTGATAGTGTTAGACACTTGTTAGGCCCTATGCCTCACAGTTTTCCCAATTTGATTTCTCAGTTTGATTTTTGTTGGGATATGGCTTGTAGGAGCTCTGTTATTTCCATCTCTTACATTTTTCTGAGAGCAGTGACGCTTTGCTCTGGTGGCTTCAGGCTCTGGTTGTGGCGGTGATGGGGACGAGGGAAAGATACCATGCACTTTTACCCCACAGAAGTTCAAAAAGTCTAAAAAAGGGGTGGGGACATCCCCATCTCAGAGGATACATTAGAAAATAATTTCATGTTGGCGACTCTATGTCCATTTGGTAAAATAAATTCTTGGTCCTTTAATTTGTCTATCTGCTAGTGTGAAGCATACTGCGGGCAACATTGAGGAGTAGTTTTATCAATGTCTGATAGACAGAGTATAGTACCTATTAAATACTGGAATGGATATTTGACTCGATGCATGTTGGGCATGAACTGGATGAAATGGCCCATAAAGACAACTCCGACTGTGGGGAAGATGATGGTAATTGAATGCCTTTCCTTGGAAGGAGAATTTTATCTGCACATGTGGAGGCATCGGGAAAATTCAGGACTATCTTCTATGCTTCCGTGGAATATCTCAAGGAAAGGATAGAACATAACCAACAGACAATGGAAAGGATGGAGCATAACCAGTATGCAGTGGCTTGAGCATTGGGTGTATCCCTGGGTGATCCAGTGAATCCCGGAAATGATGGAGGTGATTCTGGTGGGCTTTCATATTTGGCTGCATTATTGTTTTCATCTTACGCTTTGATTTAGTTTCAGTATATTTATCATCTATTGTTGGTATTCAGTAATTTTTTTTATGGTTTTGTAGGGGTTTGATTAGTTAAGAATATCTTATGAAGTCCTTGTTTTCATTTTGTGGGATTTGAATTTTAAGCTTCTGACACGGATTCTTTTATGTAGTCTAGTCTGTTAATTTTCTGCTGTTGGGATGATCTGACAGAGTCTTATTTTAGCCCTGTTTTGGTCTAATAATTTGGACCTTTTTATAGAATAAATAGATTCTGATGAATGTGACTAGCTTTGCCAGATATATGCTATAGTATTAATGATGGAGCTCTGTGTAGTTTGTATCTTTCTGGTCTTTAAGTGTTGGTATCACTAATAGATTCCCTACTTACATAGAGAAAGGAACAAACTATGAGTCCTCAACTTGTACTAGTCTTAGTCCGATGGGACTGTCCTGAACTTTTAATCCTTCATTGAACTAGTCTTCTCATGTTTTCAGCTTCCACTTGTTTCAAGTTATGTTATCCAACAAGATAACTACCTTATAAAGACAGATCAAGCCCATTGACCGAGCATAATATACTTGCTCAAGGAGAAGACCAATAAAATAAGCATATGGACTGAAAAGCATGAAAGAGAAAATAAGCAAGATTATGTTTGCACATAAGAGGAGTGTATTATGTAATGCAAGTGCTAGTCAACCAAGGGGAACCAATAAACATGATCAAACATGCACTTTCACAGGGAACCAAGTGCTGCAACGAATGGACAAAGCACTGCACATGACAGATCCCGCATTTTAAGCAGTGAGGTGAGAGTACCTTTGAAAATGAATATTGTAAGCGACCTACAAGAAAAGAAATGGCATCAAAAAGGACATAGTTCAACTGAGATAAATATAGGAGGTCAAAGGAGAATCTAGCATTTAGATTTAGCAAGGATTAACTGAAAAGAATTACTTAATGAAATGACTAATGAACGATGATGTGTAAATTGAAAGATGTCTCCTCAATAAGAACTATATGGAATTTATGTTATATGAACAAATGGGTAATGAGAACCAAGGATATCATACTATTAATTGAATAAATATGTTATAATGATTTGGGTCTTAGGAGATACTTCAGCGATAGCATAGTCCATGAGAACTCTCTAATGTTATATTGGCAAAAGCTAGAGCAAGAAATGCATGCTTAAGTATGATAAATCAGAGTGAACCATAAAGAGGAGACAAGAGATATTATAGATATACAATAAGAAATGTATTTCACTATACGAACATAGCTTTATAAAAAGACCTTTGAGAAGAGTTGTACAATCCTTCGTATGAAAGAATGTGCGAGTTTGGAGTTTGGAACGTAAACTAAAAAGAGTTCATTTATTCATATAATACATATATTAAGAAATCACAGTGAATGGGAAGTTGAAACAATTTAACTTCCATCTGCTACACGAACTATATTTGTAACTCAAAGCGGTACTGTAGAGTAGCAAGGTTCAGGAATAAACTGTAGCATGCTGGAAGTTGGCATGACACAGTTTGTCATAGAGGCTTGGCATTGTAGAACTGAGCTGGTACTCTCTTTTTATAACATTTAATGAGTAGTTGGGGTTTTCTAACTGCTTAATTTTCCTTTTTTTATTTTTGTGATATTTGCTTTGCTTAGTATACCTGAGGTTAAGGGACCCCAGACCTGAAAATAAAGAAAATGCAATTAGGATCACCTGAAAAGGTCACTCTTGTTTACTTAAGGAGTGCCTCGGGAAGAAAAAGGCCTTCACAGCCAGATATTTGAATTACATGCTCATCTCAAAACAGAAATACAAATCTACTGAAATCAGTCTCCAGAAAATGAGGAGTTTACTAAAAAGTGATCCCAATTTTTTTTTTTTTTAATGGAAACTCGTAGGTAGTACAAAATTCTGCTATCAACACGGTTGGACTCGGAGCTTTTCATTCACTTCTCTCTAATTGGGAAAGCAAAAGAGAAAATAATGCATATGCAGACATTTTCTATCTACATAGCTCTCTTGCTTTCCTATACATAATTTTATGAATTTCAATGCAGGCCGTTAGGGTCGAGACCTTTCCCATCCAAATAGCTTAATCCCCGTCTTTAAATTTTTCTCTTTTATTCTGAAAATCAAATTTTATTATGAATAAAGCCATCGTGATTAAAAAAACTTACGTAAAAAATAACTTCAATCTATGCTCATCACTCTCCTACACCTCTGCTCACTTAATTTACTAGACCTCTACTTATCAATTCTTCTTTCTTGTTCATGAGACGATTTACTAGACCTCTTCTTATTTTTTAAGGTTCAATAGATTCTGTATCTTGAATGTTATCCATCTGTTGTTGAGAATTCCAAATCTGGAAAATATTTATTCCATATATTACTAAAATATGATTGTGAAATTTCTTGGAATCCTGTGAAACAAAATTCTTCATTAACCAGTTCTATCAACCTTTTCTTGTTAAATGTGGAAGTAAGTAGACACATGTTAACACGAGACCCATCTTTTCCAACTTGGCATGTCCTATTGGGAGACACACCTGTATAGTCATCGACAATTTTGTTTAGAAGTTCTACTGCCATCATTGCATGTGAATGTTGATTTATAACCATTTCCCCACCATGGATTGCAATCCTTTCTCTTTTTTCATACAGGTCCTCTATATGATAAAAAGTGCTTTAGATGTAGCCATGTATTTTAAGACACGATGCAAGGCAGATATCAATGCCACTGAACCTCATGGTGATAGCCTATGATTTACTATGTTAACATTCATGGCGGAAAATATTCAAGAGAAACTAGTGTCTTGTCATCCTTTTTAAAAAAAGGAGCAGTTCTTTAGTTTCTCATATTCTTTCACAATTGAAATTAGTCATAAAATTCTTTGAACAACATTCTTCTGCAAATGTGTGTCCCACATCATCCTTTAGTAATTTTCTATAACCAACTTGCTCAAAAGTTTTTGGCTGCCACACTCTTTATTCTGATAGAGATGTCTATCCCCTCTCCATATCAATTGGAGGTTATCCAGATATTCTAAAAACAGTGGGGGTTTCTCAATATCTGAAGCTTCAAAAATGTTTCCTAATACTTATTTGTGGGGCCTCATTGTTGGAGCTCTTAGTGTTAGCCCATCCTTTCTGTTCATGCAGCTGATTGGTCATATCGCAATTGATTTCTCACATAGCTCGTAATTACAGGCTTGAAAATATCCTTTAATCACATTGACATAAATATAAATTTTATAGGCATACATGACAACTGCTTTTATCTCTAGAACAATGCTACTAGTACTTTGAGTGAACTCTATTCTTCCATCGGCCATGGCAAATCATGTATTTTTTCATGAGCATTTATGTAACATGTCAACATCTGTTCCTATTAACTCTTCCCTTGGAATGTTATAGTCATGAGCATAATTGACATATAATTAAATTTTGACTCCACAATTAGGAAGTGGTCATGCTTTGATGATTCCACTTCCATAGGAAACACAAGATCGATGTTATTTCTTTATATTCATCTCCTATATTACATCTAGGCTAAATAAAATCCATGGTTAAATTAGTTTAGAATTTATGATATAACTATATTCGTTTGTCAGTGGCAAACAATTTTGTGCACTAATATGTCAAACTGTTTACAATGAGAGTTCAAGAACTGTACTATTTTTATCAAGTGTTCACTTTATCATGTAAGTTCAAAAAATTAACTAGTGTGCTCTCTAACTCTTTACCTTGAAAGTGTATTCTATGCTATGACATGTTCAAGCGGCTGATTGATCATGAGAGTGCAATAACTTCAGTCACATTGTCAAGCATTTGCTTGACCATTCAATTTAAATTTGAACTATTTTCTCATTTTCAAATGTTTGCATAACCATGTGCATGTAAACATTGCACTTGTATTGTCAAATGAATGATTGATGAAGAGACTGCATTTCTTGCAGTTTCTTGGTCAAGTGGTGCTTGATCAAATAGTGCAAAATTTCAACTAGCATGGAATGTGAACTTTGACCTTGACAAGACATTTTGTGTACTAACATGATCAAGCGTTCGATTGACCATGTCAATGCATAAGATGCAGTATCATGGTCATACAAAGTCAATTGACTATGTCAGTGCTCAAAATGCAGTTTCATTTTGTGAATGACATGGTTAATTATTTGCTTGACCTTGAGAGTGCAACATTTATTGACAGGGGAATGCTTGAACATGGGATAGCATTTTGTGTAATCTGAAGATCAAGTTTCTGCTTGACTATAGGAGTAAAATATATGCAATTGTAAAGCAATGATTTGTCATAACTAACTTTGTTTAATTCCACAATCTATAATATATAAATCAAATACCTTTATATAGGATAGTCAATTGGTTTGAACTAATTGTTGTGGATGTTCTTCAACATTACAAGCATAATAGCATTACCACATTCTTTGTGAACATGTCTCAAATTTATGTTCTCCCATTGAGTGTAGTTGTTCAAGATTTCCTTAAATGTTGTTACGAAATTGTTTCCATGCGGACTAGACATTCATCTACAACACTTGTAAATATCATAAATACCCAATTAGGTGTGGTATCCCTTGTCCAATCTGTCCTCAAGTTGCTTAATTAAATCCTCAAAGAATATTGTCAAACACTTGTCATGTAACCTTTCAGCTTGCTGCTATAAATTTCTGAGTGTTTGTTTGTTGTTTGTTTGAATACCTTAGAATAATGCAAACTAACTACTATCAAAGTAAGAATGTAATGCAAGTTTATTTTTTGTATTTTCACATGCAAATAAATGAATTTTACATATAAAATGTGCACCTACAGCCAATTGACATTTCCTCAAACAATTGGCATGCAACCTAAAGAGTGCAATGTGAGCATGAACAATACATATAATACGAAAGACAACTTATAACTCCTTCACTAATGATCTAAATAGATGTATGACAGCCAAGACTCTTGGCTTTACAATATTACGAAAAAACTCTAAGTCTGAGTACAATGGCAACCTCTCACACTTTAAACATACATGACTGAAAATGAATGCAAAGCAACATATAAATAACCTGGATGAAGTGCCTAGGACTGATGACGAAGAAGCAATCAAATAGAAATCCAAAATGTGCCTTCTCTTTGTCAAATTGAACCTTTCTCCAAATCGCCCCTGTTTTGATATGGATGCCAATAATAAATAAATAGAAGCTTCTTGGTTTCTTCTCAAGCATCAAATATTGTTTCCATGACCCAAGCAATGGAGTGCCCAAGTTAGAAAGTGAAATCGATGCAAAATGAGGCCTCCAAGAGTGAAATCGTGGTCTTTAATGGCTGCCAAAATGACTGTAATTTTATATCAGACCTCTGCAAGTCTATATATCAGACTTCACTTGCCTCCAATATGACTTCAATGCTACTAGTCGATGCAAATATGATGCCACTAATGATCTCCAACCAAATATGCAAGATGTCCTCAAAAAATTTGGCCTATGGCCACCAATTGAAGCCTAATAGAAAGACTATAGTATCTTTTTCTCAGCTGCAACTCTTCAGAAGAATCTTTCACCACCTCAGTTATGCCAATCGATGGGAGGTATCATTCCCAAAGATCACAATCAGAAATCTGCAGAAACCCTTGTCTCCAAAAATGAACATATCAAAACAAATGTCAACACTGGATGATTAGAAACTTAGCCAAGCCCTCTATTTATTCTTTTTTTTAATCCTTCAAAAAGCTTCTAGAATATTATTTTATTTTATTTAAATTACTTTATTAAATTAATTAAATATAAAGTCCCATTAATATTTATTTATTTAATAACCTTACAAATAATTAATTTAATTAATTCTCCTTATTTCTCCAACTCCACAAAATCTAGGAATGGAGACCAACGGGGTAACTGCCGTCAAAAGATCCTCTAACCATGTCTCACTAGCCTACGAGGACCACTGATAGGCTAATCGTGCTGAAGTATAAATGTCTAGCTAGAAGGGGACATTACATTAGGTTCAACTTTCATTTTATGAGAGGTCTTTGGATTACATTTATGAATATCCCCTTCAACTATCATTTCATCCCAAGTGAGTTGAACTTTATCACCACATGAAAATTCAAAACTAGGGCGAATTTTATGGAAACAAATATTTGAATTAGTACTACCATCATCATTAATTAACATGACTCTTTGGAATTATTGGGAAACAATTTACAAAAACCATAGTTGCTCAGAGATGGGTAATGGTACTGGTACACCATTTTTTAGAAAAATAGATGTGTACAGGGTGACTGCAATATATATATATATATATATGAATGAACAAAATATACACTATGCAATGGGCATGACACTTTAAAAAATGTTAAATACATTAAAAAAATAAAATAAAATTTAAAGCTAAAAAAAAATTTAAACTAAAATTAAATATAAATATTAAAACAAAATGAAATAATGAAGAATGTAAAATAATAAATTATAATTTATAAATATTAAAAATTAAAACTAAACTATATTTTTTTAAAGAACCTAAACTACCTAATAATAATTTAGGAACAACAATGCTTGCATTACCGTTCATGACAATGCCTTGCATTGCCGTTTGAGTGCCTTGATGACACCTTGCATGCATTGCTGTTGTCGGCAATGCAAGAAGGCTTTTCATGGGGTGCAGGGAATTGCCCTAACCACTTTGAAACACTAAAATGTTTAAATTTGAAGCTTTACATTTTTTTACCAATGGCGAAATGGTGGAAATAATTTATAGAATATACTACTTCAAAGATTTTATGATGACTGCGATTGGGTTTCCTTCAACTACCGTGGTAAAATAAATTGTATGCTATGTTTTTTTATAGAAATATTCATGCATTTATGGTTTTAAAATGTGGCTAGGGTTTGTGAAGGAAACACAACTTTTTTTAGGGCAAATGCCAAGGAGACATTGAAAGTCTCTGGTAGACATATCCAAGTACGGTAGATGTCCCCGTACCTGTCTCCCATACCTGAGACACGTCCTAGTACCCAAGATGCATCCCAGGGGGTGGGGGACGTGTCTCCATGCAACATTGACAAAAACAAATACCTTATTATATGTTTGTTGAGTTGAAAAGTCAAATATTGAGATGAACATAATTTTATTTACCTCCCAAAGATGCTCAAGTTCTTTCCATGGGTTTATTTTCCCTTATTGCATTCAATGACACAAGGCAATTTCCATGTTTAGTTGCATTTTTTTGATAGAAAATATTTGTCTCAGTCTCAACAGTCAATTTATCCATGTACTTTAATGCATATTACTAATGTATAGTGGTCATTTCGCCTAATGTTTAGGATGATAAGAAAATAATTTGGATACTACAATACCTTTTTACAAGACTTTTGCTTGAATGTATTTTATTGCAATGATTTGTTTTTTTCATTAACCCTCAAAGGACACCCATATACTTCTCCCAGTTTTTGGACTTCCTTGACAAATTGTATTCTTTCCTTACATGATAAAGCATTATCCGTTGGAATTTTCTTACAAAAAATATTAGTCTTAGTCATAGTAGGTAATCCATTTGTATATCCAAGTTTTTAATTGAAAAATAACAAGAAATCATATTAGAAGAAAATGATAAGTCAAAAAATGCTATTTTACGACTCCATTACCAATAATCATTTTTCATAAATATGTCGGGTGTCATTGTGGGATGCATACATGTTCAAATGGTCATGTCATTATAATGAATGGTACCATAGAGAAAAATTATGTATAACATGAAGATTACTTTCATATTTGCTTCTTGTTTTGTTTGAGTTGTTTATTGAGAGACACCCACTTGATCTTTTGAATTTTGACAAATATTGTTTTTACAAAGTCTCAAATCACTTTCATTCCAAGTTATTTACATAAAAGGTCTTTAAATGGTCATGTAGAAAAATGCCCTGGTAGGATCACTAGGGATTCATCTACAACACTTTAACACTTTCACAAGAACTTCTTGTGACGAACCAGTTTCAGTATATGATTTTTTTTCACATAAGCATTATTATCTGCCCTTCTCTAGCTTTCTTTCCTTTCTAGAAAGAAAAAATAAAGAAATTAAATTAATGTCCACGGATGATCAAAAGTAGGTCAATGGGACGCAAGGATACAACCGTTAACAATAGAAAGTTCAAGGAAAGAGAATCCAAGAAACTAAAGTACATAAGACAAATTTAAGCATTGTGCCACTAACAATGGTGGTAATGGAACCAACAAAATTAGCAATGAGGGTGAACAAAAGCCTCCAAAAGCATGAATTGATAAATACTGGAAGACCTCATCAGAGGATTGGAAGACCTTCAAAAGCAAGCATAATTATCTACCCTTCTCCACATTTTGTTCCTTTCTAGAAAGAAAAGAAAAGAAATAAATTATATTAATGTTCATGAATGACCAAAAGTAGGTCAATGGGACTCGAGGATACAACCGTTAACAATAGAAAATTCAAGAAAAGAGAATCCAAGAAACTAAAGTACAAAAGACAAAGTAAAGTTCAGTTGAGAGGTTTTTGTGGTCTTTGTAGTTACTACAAGAGCTTTGTGAGAGGTTTCTCACAACTTGCTGCCCTCTTGACTGATTTTACTAAGAAAGGGGCTTTCAAATGGTTCGAAACAGCCCAACTAGTATTTGAAAAGCTCAAGGAGGTAATGTGCTGTTGCCCTGTTCTTGCTATTCCAGATTTCTCTACTCCTTTTGTGGTTGAGTGTGATGCTTCGGGTGAAGGGATAGGGGCTGTCCTAATGCAGAATAAACATCCTATTGCTTTTAAGAGTAGAAAACTCAAGGATTTAGAGAAATCTTATTCAATCTATGACAAGGAGATGTTGACGATTATCCATGCTTTGAGTAAGTTTAGACAATATTTGGTTTGTGGGAAATTCATTGTTAAATTGGATCACAATAGTTCGAGGTTCTTCCTCAATCAAAAAGAATTGAATGACATGCAACAAAAGTGGGTAAGCAAGGTGCAAGCTTATGATTTTGATATTGAATAGGTGAAAGGTAAAAACAATGTGGTAGTGGATGCTTTATCAAGGAAGCCTTGTTTGGAATTGCTTGTGGGCAAGAAATTGTGGGAAGGGAGGACTGTAATGTCTCTATTTCTACATCATTTATGAGCAGGCATTGAAGACCTTTAGTCTACTTTCCCCATAGACTAAATGATTCTTTTTGAAGTTTTTATTTTATTAATTAATTATACTTGCCTGAATAGTGATTTTAATCATTTGTTTATATAAGACAATTTTAGTTGATTAATAAAATATTCTTTAAAAGTAGTTTTTACCGCTATGGTATTTAAAAGAAATAATTATTGGATTATTGCCTAAAATTAATTTTAGTTACTATTTATTATTTAGGCAATTAATTTAATATTATTATTTGTAAAAAAGAAATATCGGCTTGAAAGTGATCAAAGGAAAAGAGAAGATGTTTTAAAGTCAAAAAGAAGAGTTAAAAGAAGTATTTGAACCCCCCTAAGGTGGTTTGTCCCCTTTGGAGGGTACAAGTACATGGTGAAGATTTCAATTGAAGAATATGTTGAATTTGATATTGTGATTCTTCATGCTTGAAGAAATATTGGGATGCATGCCTAATAATTGTTTTGCAGGTTTTGGAGCTAAATTATTGACAAAAAAGTGTCTTTTGATGCCACCTTTTCTAAAGTGGATTTGGTACTTGCCCTAGAGTGGAGCGACTTGTTGTGTGATCTTTGAGAGGGTTTTGTGGACAATTTGATGTTCGATTGATCAAGTTTCATTACTCGATTTTATTGATGAATATTGTTGAAGTGTGGCATTGATTTTTTATGTGATGTGGCAAGGGTTCCAAGGACAATTTGAGTGAATAAATAAACAATATTTTCTGAATTATTTATTTATTTTTTTGGGCAGATTTTATGAGAGTTTGACTTCACAAATTGTTGATTTGAGGCTAATAATTATTGTTTGATTTTTTCCAAGTGTGGCGAATTGATTGGGCATGAGTGGATGATGATTGAAGGGGTCTAAAACCCTAATTGGAAGATAACAATGAATTTCGAATTTTTGTTTACAGATTTGACCTAGGGCGACTTGGTTTGGGAAGGTGTTTGACCACCTTGAGTGCCCTAGAAGGGCACTAAAATTGTTTGGCTATTTTTGGTATTTTATTCATGATTTTTGCAGGGGTTTGAGTGAGATTTGGTGAATAATCAGCGGCTGTTTTCTATGCATAAAACCATATATTTTTCAGCAAGGTTAAATCATAAATTCAACTACATTCAAAAGGTAAAAAGGTACAATATTTTTATTTTTAGTTTGTGGCTCATATTGGACAATATTGAGGTGATATTTGATCAAGGTAATTGCTGGAAATTACCTATTTATTTTTTGCACATTGGTGCCTAGGGTTTGAATGCAATTTATATATTTTTAAAGCATCTACTCGAGCTAGGGTTTGTTAATTTTGCTAATTTCAGAATTGTGAATTTGTGGATTTTAGGGAAAACCCTTATTTGGCTCTTTGGCCCAAAAGGGGGACATTACAAAATCAACCCTCAAACAATTCTCCAAGTTAAAATAAATTGATAAAAATACCTCTAACCCTAAAAGAGAGTTCTGAAACCAATTAGCCCTCTTGAGAGGGGTTGCCACCCACTCTCTCAAAGCAATTCACCACCCTAGAGATGGCTTTTTAGATCAACCAAATTCTCAAATCAAGTCCACCCACCTCTTTGACCTGAAAATTTTGAATTTTCAGCTCTCTATAGGGTTTGAAACAATCATTGATGAAAGTGGTGTCCAAAAACACTCTTATAGGTCCAATTTGTTGACCATTTTGGTCTTGTAGGCCAAAAAATCGCTCTTTTCTTTCCCTGTTGTCTTGTGCGTCAGTCTTGGATGCATCCACCTTACTACAAATGCTCCATTTCCCTTTCCAATAGCCCTGTTCTTATGAAAAGTTGAAAGATCTAAGACCTGTAGGTTCTCGGCTTGATATGGGGCTTATTTCGCTTTGGGCAATTGCCTTGGACAAGCCTTTTGGCAAAGGGATGGGCCAGTTCAAAGAATGCAAGTCTTTTACAAAGCTCCAAAGACAAAGTGCCCTTGCGGAGGGCAGTTAGGTCGTAAACTGGACCGTTCAAGCAGGATCCGAAGGGCAATTCTGGACCCAAGATGCCCTTGTGGAGGGCAGCAAACACATTCGGGAAAGTGAGCAAGGCAAAGGATTCCTTCGGACTTTTGTCCGAAGGAAATCCACGGCAAAAGGCAAAGGTCCTTCGGACAAAATGTTCGAAGGAATATACAAGGAAGGGACAAAGGCACATTCCTTCGGACAAAAGCTCGAAGGAATTCCTTCGGACTTTTTGTCCGAAGGAATTTGTCAAAGGAAAAGACCGAAAGAAAAAGACCAAGACATGAAGGCAGGTTTTCCTTCGGGCAAAATGTCCGAAGGAATTGAGATGACCAAGGGAGCCCGAAGGGCAAGTGCCCTTGCGGAGGGCTCTCAGTGACCAAAAAGGGACCTTTTCCAAGCTTTGAAGGGACACCTTCCCTTCGGGAAGGTTCAATTGCAAAAGGCCGAAGAAATTACCAAAGGGGTGACGGGCCCGAGAATGTCAACTTTAGCATAGCGAACCAACGGTTGGAGGTTCAAATGTCCGGTCGTCAAATTCAGGGCAATGAAATAACTGTTGATTCTCAAATGTTTAAAGACGGGCCCGCGCATGGAAATGGGTTAGAAGAGAAGCTGAAAGAATTCATAATCGCGAACTCGAAGGAATTCAAAGGCCTTAAGGCCAAAAGGAAAAGACCACCGAAAAAGGAGCCCGAGGAGCCAATAAATGACGAAAGATAGCCCCGAGGGCCTCAGAGCCAGAAAAGACAAAAGCTAAGCGCAGGAGCAGACATAACAGTCCAGGTGGCACAGGAAACGTCAGCACAATAAGTTATTGCTGTGGATGAAACAGTCTCCGTCAAGTGGCCATCAAGGGGAGCGCGGACATTCAATAGAATAGCCCTTTTTTTCCTCATTTTACATTAATGAGCAGACAATCGTGTGAACTTCACTAAAAAGTGGCCTTGTCATTCAAACAGACAAAGCGACCCATGCTCTTGCAGTGACATTTAATATAGGTTAAGCACCGAAGTCAAGACTGGCGACACCTACAGCATGGTCCCTTCAGCATTTTTCTTTTTCCAATGTATTCAATGCAACATGGGCCGCTTATTCTAGAAAGCGTTAAAGTCTTTTCGTTGATGCTATATATCGTAAGCTCTCAGTTGAGGAAGATATCTATCATTTTTGTAAGGCGGAGCCTTGCCAAAATTTTACCTTTGATCAATAAGAATGCATTTTACCTCTATCTAGCTGGTTATAACTTTGAGTGTGTCTGTGTATCAATTATGTGCTCAGTCTTTTTAGCTTGATGCTTTCACAGATTGACACCAACATACCTAGTGTAGCCAAAACACCATTTCTGCAGGTTAACAAGAAGTGTTGCATCTGGAGCGCAGAGACAGAAAAGGAGTTATCAGACAGTGTGTTCTGTAGCGCCTGTGGTAAGTTTATTTTCTGTGTCTTCATTAAGCCCCTGTTAAAGCTCCCTACAGTCTGATCTTTTTGTCAGATAAAGTGTTTGTTCGCCTCTTCTGGTTTGAAGTGTTAATATAGCTGAGTAGATCAAAATCATTTGGTGCATCACCTTTTAGATATTTTTTGTTTCGGTTATATCCTTCTCCCTTTTCACCCCCCCCATTGTTAGCAGTAGTAGTGAAAGACCTTAGAGATGCATCAAAGGGAGCTAGCCCTTATCTAGAGATTCTTCCCTCAGTTTTTCCAAACCCACAGCAAAAGGGGAGTCTCCATTGTGCCGCGTGGAAGAAAGAAGCTCGGCCTTCTTTCAAGGGTGCAATCTACAATGTCAACACTATTAGCACGCAAACACTAAGCCAAATTGTTTGAAGACGAAATTCTTCAAGCAAACGAAACTAGAGGACGAAAACCCTCTTCTCTCTTCCTTCTTTGGGGTAACTCCATTCGGGGGTTATCATTGGGTTCATTTGGTCATTCAAGGGTGTTTTAAACACCATTTGTCATTTTCAGGTTGATGCCTTGCTTGTGGAAGAGTGGCGACTTGGTTGGAGGAGTGAAATCTCACTCTTTGATGGATTTTGTGCCCTAGGGGCAATTCTGAAATTGTTTGCAAATTTATACATAGTGGCGTTTTTGTTTTGGAGGGATTTGGACCTCTTGCTTGGGGTAATTCATCTTGAATTTAATTCTGCAATTTTATCATATTTTTTTAGCTTGGCGATTTGGGGTTTTGGGTTTTTTAGCCATCCAAATACTTTGAAAATTCATAAAAATTTCTACTTTATTGCAAGTTTATTTTATGCAATTTATTGATGGTTTGATAAGGGTTTTTGGCCACAAGAGGCATTTCCAAATTTCAGATTTATTTTATAGCCAAGGACTCCTAGGGTTGGAAGAGGGAAATCTGATATTGATGATCAGTTTTTGCATATTTCGAACAACCACTAATTGCTTAGGGTTTGGCATAATTTTAAGCTAATTTACAAGTATTTTTGAAAGGTTATTGGCAGCTAAGGTTTGCTGCAATTAAATTAGAAAATTTCTATTTTGAAGTAGGGTTGATAGATATTCCTAATTTCTAGCTAATCGTCCTTTTGGGGGACATTACATATAAGGAGTCTATAAGAGCTTTGCGCATGACTGTGGATTGACAAACAAAATGAGAATGAGAAAGACAAAATATATGTATCACATAGAGAGATGGAGAAGGTTTCAAGGGAACTACGTAAACGGGATTTAACCAAAGTTTTGTAGCCAAAGGAACATACCGCATCACACGAGGAATTTTGAACATGAATTGCAAATTCCCAAGGCTGAAATGGAGATCCAGGTATTCCAGAGATGGTCATATGGGGAGAGTCAGAGTGGTTGAACTTGCATTTCTTGAAGACAAACAATTTTGGGAAGGGCGGACTGGCATGGCCCCTTTTCTAAATATTTTTAATTAAGGAAATAGTTTAATAATAATAATTTAATTTGTCACAACATTATTTTATTTTATAACATGAAAAAAGGACACGTATGTCTTATTATTATAAAAGGGGCCAAAAAGTAATATTTATCTAAAAGTGTTTTAAATGCTTTTAGGGTTAGGGCAACTGGAAAAATGAAAATTATAAAAGAAGCGTTGGGATCAAAAAGATTCATTATTCATTATTTGTTATTCATTTTTGAAATCAAAACCCTATTCCAGGTTGGAGCTTATGTGTTCAACTTTTCCATCTGAAGATGAAAACCCTTTGGTGTATAGGTTTAGAGGATGAAAACCCTCCTACCCATTGAGGTGATTCAATCCAAAGATCATAATTATGCTGACAGATCGAGTTTAATTTCAGCGTTCAGTTGACTGGAGTTTGTTATCAGTTTCCAAAAATTTGCGAAGGATTGTTAGAGACATAGCAGGGTTTATTGTTATTCAGGGGATGTCGTACCGTAGAGAGGCTGCCATACAATTAAGGGGCACAAATTACTGTTCTTAGGACAGCTACACAAGGATTGGTGAGAGTTTCGTGGGGTTTTAGGGAAATTGCCCACCTGGAAGAGTGATGTCCTACCTTGCTAGCCACCATTCATCTATAATAGTTGCCTTGTTGCACTCCACTGTAACTGTAAACAATTCTGCTGTTGTATTCCATCTGTAAAAAGGTTTTCTATTTTCATTAATTATTGATTGAACATCATTAGGTTTGGCTGTGATAAATTTATTATTCAATAAATAGTTTCATGATTTTCATTAGTATTATGTTTATTTAGGCAATTGCAATAAGAATCATAGTATAATCTTCAATATCATAGTATTGTTGTTTTAATATTAAATTGATGCTCCAGTTTTTAGGAAATATACAAAAAAATCAAAATTCGAAAAATTACCCAAAAGGGACATTTCAGGATAGAACATCTCACCATACTCATTGGATCATAGGTTAATTTTTACACACTAAAAGGTTGCACGGTAGGTAGCAGTACAAAGATATCTATAAGCAAAAGAAGAGCATCTACAAACAAGAGAAAAAAATATCTATGGTTTAAATTCGTTTGATATGGATAAAAAATAGGTCCAATGGAGACGAGGAAATATTGATCTGTTTTTTAGTATAATTCACAAAAAATAGTATTAAAGGTTGAAAAATCAGGTCAAATTCTCTCTGCAATTCAGTAACACTGATATAGGAACTGGTCATTATGACTCTTACTTGCTGGAGTGAGAGTCAATTGACCATGTCTTCTGGAAATATCATGGAGCGAGAACTTTTAAGAAATGGTTTCAGGCTGAGCTCATCTTCCTCTTAATTGTACCCCTTTCTTGGAGGACTCTTAGACGATCAGGAATAGCCATGAACTCGTTGGCAAACTAGTCGGTTGTCTACTATTACTTTCTTATGAAAGACTAGAAGTTGGGAAACTTTTTGGGAGGACATTTCTCTGCTCAGTTTGGGGGAACTGAAGGCTTTCAACAGGACATGGATTTGACTGTCGAGGCTAAACTTGTGTGGTTTTGTGAAGATGATGATTCTTGTTTCATTGGGGCTTAGGCTCAGGTGCTTGCTTTCCTTGATTTTATAGGAAGAGATTTTCCTTGTAATCCTAGTTTCAGCTGATCTGAAATCTTCTGTTTCTTTTGTGTAAGATAAGAGTTTTTTTTTCAAAACAAAAACGATAATCAAATAACTCTAGGTTTTAGGTATTATACTAATTTTCTTCAAAGTTGACCATTTAACCAAGGTTTGTATCTTATGGGTTTAGATGATGTTGGGTCAACCTTTAATGTGTTCCTATTACTTTATATCAACATACATAATATGTTGATATCTTGTTGATCCTCAAAGCTTCCCTTTTTCATAAATAACACTCTATGATGTTTTCGATTTACAAGAACGATGTCCTGGTTACCATCTTCGATTGGGTAAATTCTTCTTTGTTTATTCTACGTTTATCTTAAGCCTTGGGAAAATTAACATAGAGTATAACAATATAACTTAGTAGGATATTAGTGCAGTGAAGTGGAGAGGAAATAAGAATTTTGCTAGTGAGCATGAAGATCAGATGAGCATGGTTTCAATGGGTAGGTACTAGGAGGCAAGGGGAATTAAGATATGTCATAGCAAGGGCAGAATAGATTACATAGTTGATTACAATGTGCCCTTTTGGGGCAAGCTATTGAATCCAAGGAATTGGGATGGATCGGTAATAAAAGCAAATATGTTGATCGAGAGTGACGAGATTTTTGTCATAGTCTATGATTGTTACCTCTACTTCTTCTAACTGCCTAATTCGTAGAAGCCTGATCAAGCTTGTTAAGATGTAACTAATCCTCCAAAAGGGTAATGAATACTTTCTAAAGGTATCCAGAACAATGACAAAAACTGCTTAACAGAAAGACATCTCCATGATATAAGATTTTCTAGATGAAACAGATAACCATTGCCTGTGTGGATGGATAAATTGGACGATAGCGGTTGGGAATAAAAAATGTAATCATAAATGTCTCGAGATATAGTGTTGCTACTGTGCCTGCATGAGATTTGAAAAAGATTATCAATCACGAGGACAGCATCTACTTTCTTGGCTGGAAAGAACAGACTTTCTTGGAATAGGGGTTCAACTGCTTTACAACTTTGACATGAAATATGAATGCAGAATCTCTATTGGTTTTTTTTAAAAAAATATTATTTTAAGAATTTTTGATAAAAATATTAAATTAAATTTGTTTCTAATCTTTTTTATTTATTTATTTATTTATGGGAAGAGGACTGCTCTCTTAAACTCTGGATTTAAGAGGGAAAAATGATAATGGAAAGGATGACATTAAGGGTACTTGTTACCTTCACATATGCTATTCTTAATATGTACTCTAGTGCCTTCAGAAGAATATGCTGAGTCTTGCAAAAGTTTAACATGTAAACGATTTTTCAATTTTATCCTACTCCATAATCTTCTGATAATGTATAAAGCTAATTGCAGATTGCTGGAGGAATATGGGCTGACAAAGTTGGCGGGAAGCTAGTGTTGGGCTTTGGAGTGATATGGTGGTCAATTGCAACTATGCTGACACCAGTAGCTGCAAAAATTGGACTGCCAGCATTGCTCCTTGTTCGTGTTTGCATGGGGATTGGTGAGGTCAGTATATTTAATTGTCGTGCTGGGCTAAAATGATATGTTATTGGCTCTCTATCTAGAAGTTTTTTATATATGTTCAAAATTTAGTTCACTAAGTTTTTCCCAAATCTGTTGGAACTTATGCTAGATTGTCAAAATGGTTAACTTCTAGTATGAATTATATCGTGGTAGAAAAAGTACCATGCAAAATATGCTTTCTTTGGCTCAAAAGTAGTGGCCCAAATTCTCTAACCAATTATACCAAACTCTTGGTGAAGATTTGGGATTCCATTGAGTGCTTAACTTCTCTTGAATAACTAGTTTTGGAAATGACCAGTCATAAGCCATACCAGGCTTGTAACAGTAAAATGGAGTATTAACATTCCAACACTGATCTCACCACCAACAATTAGTGGAAAAAATCCTAATACCAAGATTAATCTCTTGAATACCCTAAAAAGTGTGGAGACCAGAAGCATTGAGCTTATATCATTGTTGCAATGCCTACCAAGGCAACCAATCTTGGTGCCCAAAAGAAAACAGGTCTTTGACTAGACAAATCACTTTGTGAAAAAAATACATCTTTTCTCCAAGCTCAGCAAACTGGAGTCCATGATGAGCACCTTAAGAAATATTCATTAAAAGATGATCTTGTTTTTCACTTGTCTCCAACCCATCACAATTGGGGTTTAATTGTTTGCATGCTTTCCAAATGCTTTGAATGATAAATCTACCACTGATTCTAAAAGTTACTGTCAAAAGAAAAGTTTGAGGGTGAAAGCCATGCTAACTGTGCTTACCATAAGGTGAGACAAACTCTATATAGTTCCTGATAAGTTAGGTCTGGCATACATGATGCGAAGAATCCACTTAAACTGAGGGAAATTCCTTCTTGTTGTTAGCAAATGAACGAAGAGATAATTGTGAGAAGCACATGATATCATTGATGTGTGCATACATCTTATTTATGGTATGCAAAAATGGTTACAGCAGTTATGGAGGTTATTAGTTTAGAACTTAACTAAAATTAGTTAAGTCTTATTACAATATTTAACACCCCCTCTTAATCACTAAACTAGAAATGACTTCAAGTTTGTCTCGAAACTTTACAAAAAGAATAGAACCAAGAGGTTTAGTCATTAGATCTGCCGGTTGTTTTGAAGAAGCACAGAAGTGAAGAGCAATATCACTAGAATCAACCAATTGTCGAATGTAGTGATGATGAATCTCGATGTGTTTGGTGCGGGCATGAAAATTAGTTCCAAGTAGCTCCAACATTTGATAGCCCGAAAAGCATCTTCCTATAGGCGAAAGTTTCCCACTTGGTGGTGAAGGTTGTCTTGTACTCGGCGCAGTCTTGCACCAGAATTTGATTGTATCTAGAGTACCCATCCAGGAGGGAGAATCATTCACTACTTGTCACCATCTGAAGAATCTGTTCCATGCTTGGGAGGGGATAGTGATCTCTTAATGAGACTCTATTCGGGTCTCTGAAATCAACACACAATCTAATCTCCCCATTCTTCCTAACGGAGACTAGATTGGCTAGCCAAGAAGAGTGTTTAATAGGAAAAATGATCCTGGACTCAATCAGCTTGGTGAGTTCCTTCCTCATGAGAGGCTCAATCCTTGGATTGATTGGTCTCTGTTTTTGCTTGATGGGTTTGACACCTTCCAGCTTAATAATGTGTTGGGCCAAGCTTGGATCAAACCCCTTTAAATCGCCATATTCCCAAGCAAAAACATTGACAAACTCTTGACATAACAAAATGAAAGAATGCCCTTCCTCATTTGTACATACCTTCCCAAGTGCAAGCAGCCTATCCTTGAATATTTCAACCATTTCAAAATTCTCTTTCTTGGTTGAGATGTTTGCTTTGTCATCTTTGAGTTGGTCATCCTCATTGAAGATGCTCTCAAGAGTGACCAAACCCTTAGGAAGTCTGTTGTTCAGATGAACAATCTAGCCATCATACTGCTGCTGCAGCTTGGATTGATTCCTAAAAGCAAACTCAACCTCCCCCTGTAAGAAAAGTGCTATCTGCTGGTCGCTGTCAAACCCCTGCCAATTGGTGACATTATCAGGTATGGAGGGTCTTATTATCACCTTTATTTGGTGATTGATGTCCTGACTTATTCCCTTGGGAATGTCAAACTGAGCACCAACTGTTGCCAGTCTATCTGCTTGCTTGTTATGTTCTCTTGGGATGGAAATGATGTTGAAGGCAGTGAAGCTTTCCATAAGGTCCCACACCCTGTGCTTGTAAGACTTGAGCAAGGAATTCTTGGTTGAGTTTTGACCTCCCCTGGTTTACAATTAACTCGTTGCCTCCAAAAACTTGCAATTCTTTGATTCCTCTTTTTCTTGCCCACTCTAAACCATGAACAAGAGATTCATATTCTGCTACGTTGCAAGTGCAGAAGAAATGGAACTTGAATGTTGAAAAGTATTTTTCCTTTGAAGGTGAAACCAACATTGCTCCACCACCAACGCCCAACTTGCTTCTAGACGCATCGAAGAAAAGTTGCCACAAACCACAACTTTCTTGGTTTGCCTTCATCAAATTTGGTATGAAAGTATCCTTTTCATGCATGCAGTAAACTCCCAGACCTGCCTCTTCGATGAACTTTAAGGATTGTGTTCAAAATTGTCATTTCCCCATTCGTCTAGGAGCAGGTCAGCAACTCCTTCAAGGGAAGATGGTGGGGATTGGTCTACCTGGAGTTCTTCATCAATGATGGCGTAGCTGACATTTGCTGCCTTGGGCGAGTATGGCTCCAGGTGATCTTTGTGGATAGGCTTCGACTCAATCTTCACTTTGGTTCCATATTTGGTCCTAAAGACCATGTAAGACCAATTTGTTGCTAAGTACCCACCTATCTTGGACGTGAAATCCCTGGATAAGCAAAGAGCAAAGGGGGAGCATCCGCCACTACCACGTCATGGGGAACGGAGAAGGTTGGACAGGCATAGAGAGTTAGATTCAAGCCCCTTACCACTCCCAATGTCTTAGCTAGTGATCCGTCCAACTGCAGAACTCCCTTGGTCATTTGCTTATATTTGAGTTCCAGTTTGTCAGCTATGCATTTGGGCATTACTAAGGTGCTCGCTCCACTGTCAATGATGCAATTGTGGACCAAAAAATCTCTAAGAATCAAAGATAGATAGAAAGGAGGGACCTTTTCGTCTTTCTTTGCTTGACCTTCCATGGGAGGAGCCCCATTCACAATCAACACATTATCAGCCTTTGCTGGGACAGCTTGCTCACTCAGCCCATGCAATTCCTTTTGGAGTATATCCTTTTGTCCTGGCATTGCTAAGGAATCCCACAATGAGATATTCATGTGTAGTTTCTTCATTTGGTCCACCACATTGATTGGAGGGTTGCTCCCTTTGGAGTTCTCCTTGGGGGCATTTGCAACTTGAGGTGCAGCTCGAGGAGTTGAAGCTGTAACTCTCTGTCTGTAATTGAGAAATTTTTGGTTTACTTGTGATGAAAAAGAAGCCGCAGATGCTTGAGTAGTTGCTTGAGCTTCTTCCATAGCTCTCTTCTTGGACCTGGTTTTGGCTGCAACACAATCATTCTGATTATTTGTACTCTCCATATAATTGACTGCATAGAACTCCCCTTCTAGGTGGTTCATAAGAGTGGAATCAGATTGAGCTTGCCTATTGCCCATCCTATATTGTGTTGATGCCTAAAAATTTGGGAATTGGGCTGTCTGATCACCTTGTGTGTGCATACGTTGATTTGGTAGCTCATTAGCATAAGAAACCTGTACCTGACCATACCTCAGGGGTGGACAATTAGGTTGTTCCTGTACCAAATTATTTTGAGTGGGAACAAGAGCCTTGGACGATGAAGGGGCACTTGGATTATAACTTTGATAAGGTCTGACCTGGGTAATCTGACCCTGCCCTTGATTGTAATTCTGGAAAGGAGGTCTATTTTTTTGATCGAATTGCTGGTACCCTTGATTTGACTGATAGTTTTGAGCTTGTTGCCTCTTGAGGGTCACTAATTCATTGGTAACACTCTACAATAAACTCTTAACCTCGTGGAGGTCATTTGTAGGGGTAGCAGCCGACCTTTCTATACTAGGCGGAGGGGCTAAAGTGGGCGCGACAAGCTGAACTAAGGGTTGTAGATCAGGAAAGAGTGGCATATGGGGTTTGGGGGCTATCTTTCCTGCTTGCACCAAACAATTTTTGGTAGCTATGGCTATTTCATAAGCAACGGGTAGAACTTGTCCACCCATGGACTGTATCATGACAACAATGTCGCTATTCAAAGCCTTTAAGTAGTAAAAGAAAGCATAGTTTGGGGTCGGCCTCACTAGAATGGGGATTCTGTCCCAAGTCTTTTGGAGCCTAGTATTAAAATTTTGCATAAATTCATGCGGAGCTCTCTTGATAGTGATCAATTGCTCAGCTAGAGACAGGTGGTCACTTTTCTCTCCAAATCTATTTGTCAGGAGGGTGCCTAATTCATTCCATGAGCCAACTGAATTTATAGGCAAGGTCCCATACTAGTCCAAAACTTTACCTTTAAAGGACAAGGCCAGTAATTTGATGGCTACGTTTTTTTCAGTGACATTATGGATATTGCAGAGGTTGGCTGTCTCTGATATGCTCAATAGCGGTGATTGGCCGCTCTCCACTAAAGGGAGGAACACTCTTAAGGGTTGTCCCTGGAATTGGGTCATACTGCAGAAAGTTCAAAGGACTTTGATCATTGAAGGCCACAAAAGGTAAAGCCATGGCTGTGATAGGGTTCAACCTGGGTCTTCTTGTGTAGGCATATCTTATGGCAGGTTTGGGAAACTTGTTTGCAGTGTAAGGATGAGTCGTTGCAAACCTTAGCCTCTTTGCTGAGGTCAAAGGCAGTTCAACAAATTCGAAAGGGACACCCTTAGAAGATCTTGTGGTGACCATAGGCATGGGGTGCTAGATTGATCAGTAACCAGGGACTGAATTCTTAAAATGGAGTCGCCAGATGCTGGATTATAAATCTTGCTTTTGGATTTTATATAGTAACAGGGCCAACATCAATCTTGAAACTCACAGGACATAATTTGTGTCCCATCGGGCGTGCCAAAAAATGTTGACGTGGTGGATTGCACCCTTTGAAAGGAAACTTAGCTCCTTTCTTTCACGCGACACAATGGAGACATTCTTCTTGTTTTAGGTAACAAGTCTGAGGAATGAATCTCTAGATTAAGGGCTAGCTCCCCTTGATGCACCTTGAGGTCCTGAATTTCTACTGCTAATCAATGAGGGGGGGTGAAAAGAGAGGGATAATACAAAAGCAGAACCTAACTAAAATGACGATGCACCAAAATTGATTGATCTACTCATCTTTTATCTACGCTTTGTACCAAAAAGAGCGAACAAACACTTCATTTGAACAAGAGACTAGATTGCATCAATGTTTTAACAAGGGGTTTGATGGAGGTATAATGAAGAACCTACCATAAGTGCTCTAGAGACACACTGTTGGATGGTTGCTCACCTGCACCTATACTTCAACATGGACGCTTCTTATTAACTTGCAGAAGAAGATCTTGGATACAGTGGTATCGACGTATGAAAGCATTAAAATAAATGACTAAACATAAGATAATACACAGACATATGCAGAAGTGTAAGGAATCAGATGGAGGCAAAACGCTTCTTTTGATTACAGGCAAATTTTGTCAGGGCTTCGCCATACAAAAGTGAGAGATATCCTTTAACGCTGAGAGGTTACAATATATATATATAGATTGGAGAAAGACCCTTGACCCCTTTCAAGAGCAGGCGGCCCATACTGCATTAAACACCTTGGTAAGAGGAATTTGTCCACGTCATATTTCCATAAATGCGCCTGAAAGAGCCATGCTGTAAGTGTCCCAGATATTGACTTTGTTGCCTAAACTGCATTAAACACTCCTGCTAAAGGATGGGTCACTTTCTTCTTTGAATGACAAGGCCGCCTCTCCATGAAAACTCGTGCAACTATCCGTTTATTAATGCCAAACAAATAAAAAATGGGCCGCTCTCTTGAATGCTCGCGCAGTTCCCTTATTGGTTGTTTGGTGGAGACTATTCCATTTGCAAAAAATTACTTCTCTTGTTGATGCATCCTGTGCCCCTTGGCCTGCTCTAGTTCGTTCCTGCGTTTGACTTGCCACGCCACTTAGAGCGTCTTGAACGTTTGTCTTATATGTGCGTGGCTGCGTTCTGGATTAACCATTGTGCTTTTCTCTTTTCCTGCTATTTCTTGTCTTTTCTTGGCAATTTGGGCTCTCGGGGCTATCCTCGGGCTCCTTCCTTGGCAGTCGTTGAGTCTACCTTCGGGCTTCCGGGCCTTTGAATTCCTTCGGACAAAATATCCAAAGGAAATCCTTCGGACATTTTGTCTGAAGGAATTCTTCCTTTTCTCGCCGCTTTGACACCCACTTTTAATGACGCTTAGGGCTCACGCTCTGGAATTCTTTCGAATAAAATGTTCGAAAGAATTCTTTCAGACATTTTGTCCGAAAGAATTGGTCTTTAGCCTTTCTCCAATGGTTAATCCAATTTCTTAAATTTGACGTTCATAGGCCCGTCATCAAACATTTGAAAATCAACGGCTACCTTATCACTATAAAATTGACGTCCACGGGCCTGTCATCATTTGAAAAAACTAACGGCTCTTTTACTACCTTGATTTTGACGTTCGCGGGCCTGTCACTAGACATTTGAACTTTCAATGGCTAGCTTACCATGTTGAAGTTGACGTTCTTGGGCCCGTCACTACCCTTTAGCAATTTCTCGGCTTTTTGTAAATGGACTTTTCCGAATTTCTTCGGACAAAATGTCCGAAGGAAATCCTTCGGACATTTTGTCTGAAGAAATTCATTCTTTGCCTTGTCACTTTCTCTGAAGGAAATCCTTCCTTTTCGGCTTTCTGTCTTGGCCCTTGCAAACGGACCTTTTGCCCTCTGCAAGGGCACTTTGGGTCCAAGGTTGCCCTTCGGAACTCCTTGAAAAGTCCCATTTGTTTCTTTCTTGCCCTCCGCAAGGGTTCCTAACTTTCGGAGCTTTTGTAAAAGACTTCTGCCCCTTTGAAACTGGCCCATCTTTCTGTCGATAAAAGGCTTGCCCGGGGTAATTTGTTTGCCCTGCTAAACATCTAGAATTGAAAGGAGTTCCAAATCAACCCAAATACTTGCAAGACTCAAAACACTTGGTTTTTATAGAAACGGGCCTGTTATAGGGGAAAACCCAAAAATTGCAGTGGCTTGAATTCATCAGAAATTGGCTAACAGGGCCTGTAAGGGAAAGGAAAGAGGGGTGCCTAATTTTGGCATGTAGGACCAAAATTGGTCAACAATCTATTCGTATGTGTCATGCATTCAAAGCTTGTCTTCTTCCTCTTTTTTTTCAACGCAAGGAATTTTCATGCAAGACAAAATAGACTTTTGTAAAGGCTGAGTTGGTTTGAGTTTAGTCCCTCTATTTTCAACGCCAATCTCTTAGCTTGTTATAAATTTCTATATTGATGGCTTTTCAGCCTTGTAAAAATCCATCCCTTTCTTGGTAAGACCAGACTCATTGGTGAGTTGTGTAACTTCTTCAATCAATAGAAAGACTGCACTTTCAGATTTCAAGTGCTGGGATAGTGTACATTCATTCAGCAATTTGCATATGTGGTAGATTTCTCTCCCTTCTCAAATTATGATTCATAACTAGTTGCTAACTCATTATGTTATGCAAGTCATGTTCAGTGTTCTATATGTCTTTTGCTGAAGTTGTAAGTGGATGTTAGATGGCTGCAAAGTGTCTTGTATCAGACCTCTCTCCATCGTTTTTCCTCACATTTTTTGTCATTGGATCAAACCTTCTCTTCAAATATTTATGCATAGTGATCAATTGAAATCAAAGGTCTTCCTTTTCCCTTGTTTGATTCAGTGTTCAAGGTTCCAAGTAGAGTGGATCAACATTTTGGTGTATCACCGTCATTAGGTAGGATTTCCCTTTCAAGTTTCTTTCTCCCTTTTCCACGGTAGATTCGTAGCATAGAGTAGAGATGCATTGATACATTTTACAGGAACCAGTGTTCTCTAGAGGTTTTTCTCACCATTGAGGCACCCACCCTTGTGAGAAGATCCCATTGTGTCAACTAGAGAGAGGATTAGCCATTTCAACATGTCTTCAATTCAGGGTGCAACAAATTGTGATGCATCATGAAAAACACACAAAATTTGAATTTTTAGATTTTTAAACATGTTCAAAACTAGTATTACATATTATTCAAATTTTAAAGTTGTGATGCATCATGAAAAACACACAAAATTTGAATTTTTAGATTTTTAAACATGTTTAAGATCTAAAGATTAAACTTTGTGTGTATTTTTCATGATGCATCATAACTTTAAAATTTGAATAATATGTAATACTAGTTTTGAACATGTTTAAAAATCTAAAAATTCAAATTTTGTGTGTTTTTCATGATGCATCACAATTTTATCAGGTTGACAACAGTTTTTGGCATGTTCGGTGGACCATAAAAAAAGTTCTTTGCATAGAGTTTTCGCAGCAGCAGAAGATATTTATCTACATCCAATTGCAGAGTAAATACCATTATTCAGGCGATCCGTTCATGCCAAAGGTTACCACAAGATCAACAAGTAAAGGTATTTCTTTTGAATTTGTAACTTATAAAAGAGCAAGGTCTAGGAGGGCAAATCCATATCCTCAAAGGGAATATTTACCTCCCCCTCATTCTATCGTTCTAAACACTGCAATCCCCACCATCCAGATGGCCATTAGAAATCAAGTGTTTGCTCCATTCAATAGGGGACGTCCACCGAATCTGGCACAGTGAGACGACATTCCTATATCTTTCTTCAAAAGTATTCCATTCTTCTCAAGAGAAAATCAAACAACCCCTATTGAGCATATCCAGGATGTGGCTAATCTTTGTTTAGTTCATAATGTTGTTGCGGATAATATTGCTATCAGATTGCTTGCTGTTTATTTCAAAGGAAAAGCATTACAGTGGTATAGAACCCTCCCACTTAAATCCATTTCCATCTGGGATGAATTGGGTGCAGCCTTAGTCAAGCAGTTTGAAGACAAATCTGATCACTTATCTTTAAATGAGCAATTAACTGTCATACTGAGAGCTCCTCATGAGTTCATGTTTGATTTTAATCTCAGATTCCAGAAGACATGGACCAGGATACTAGTTCTGATTAGGCCATTCTCTAAATATACATTTCTATATTTTTTGAAAGCTCTTAATTCTGACATTAGTGTGATGATACAGTCAATGGGTGGTACTACTTTGCCAGATGCTTATAAAGTTGCTATAAGGGCAGAAAATAGTTTGAGACAAACAGGGAAGCTTTTTCCAAGACCTCCAATGTCCATATTTCCAAAAATTTGTTCTGTACCAACGCTTCAAGTTCCTCAAATTCCACCCTTAGCTCCTATTCCAGCACCTACTGGTCAACCTAGTGAGATATGAGAGTTGAAAAGTTTGCTACAATCTTTTGAAAATGAAATAGTACAGCTCAAAAGGCAGCAATTTCAGTCAAATAGGCCTTATCAATAGCAAAATCAGAACAACTATCAGTTCTTCAAAGATCAAATATCTCCTTATCAGGGTTTCAGAGAAAATAGACCACCCTATCAAGTACAAATAGCCATAACTCCAGCTAAGCCATATGCTGCGCTTGATCCGAATGCTCCTTCCACTTAAAAAGCCATTGTTCCAACCCCACCTTAAAATAATTTGGTGCAGGATTTAGGTTGGCAGCCCTCAAATCTCAATGATGCTCAAAACCAAGCCCTGGTATCACAGAACATCACCATGCCACAGATGACACAAGAAGAGTTCTCTTTTCAAGGAGGTCAATACCAAGATACAAGTTTGACATCACAAGGAGTGACTCATCAAGTTCAAAGACAACCTGATGCTATTAATGTAAATTGGTAGGTCGATGATCATGTTGCTTTTACTCAGAATGTTAAAACTAACAATTTAAGTGGTCAAGTTGCAGCTATAACTTATCAAAGAATTAAAAGAAGGGTTGTTGAGGAAGCCCAAGTGGTAGCAAATACCTCAAGTACTCCTAGTATTGTTGTTCAAAGTACAAAAGAGCAGCTTGTTGTTCCCAAAACCCCAAAAAATCAGAATATAGAGGTTAGTAAAGTGTAGCAAATACCTCTATTCGTGAGCAACAAGTACCATAGAAAGTGCAATCAAAGGTTAGTGCATCTCGGTTCAGTATTGTAGATCAAATGAAGAAGTCTAACATCAACATTAGCATGTGGGATTCTCTTTCAATTCCAGGGCAAAAGGATAAACTCATTCAAAAAATTTCAGCTCTTGAATTCTCTTCAAAACCAGTTGAGAAAGGTGTTGTCTTGACAAATTCAGATCAGCCAACTAAGCAACAGGGGCAACAAGGAGATAAGATATCAAAGGTGGACAAAATTGAGGTAAAAATGAAGAAAACTCCCCCTTTTTGTCTTTCTTTGATAGTGGATAATACTTTGGTTCATAATTGTATGGTGGATAGTGGAGCTAGTAGTACAGTGATGCCCAAATAGATTGCAGACAAGCTCGGCCTTGTTTATGAGCCAAATACTAAAGGGGTATTGCAGTTGGATTGTGCACCAGCAAAAATGGTAGGCATTATCAAAAATTTGAAATTGGCATTACATGCCTGTCCTAACGTTACTATTCAACAAGATGTTGTAGTGGTGGACTTGCCTTCTTATTTCGCTATGTGCCTTTCAAGGGACTTCAGCTCAAAGATTGGAGAATATTTATCAGCGAATTGGACCTATTTGTTGTTCAGAACCAGATATGGTACAAAGATAACAATTCATTCAGAGCCTATTGCACGTTTTCATATGGAGCCTTATACGCCAAATGTGGTCAATGCAAATTGTATCATCTCAAATGAAATATTACAAACTAGTGATGTAGAAAAGGACTCGCATTTGGATGGAGTTCCAGATTTGTTTGTTGATGAGTGGGCTTCCACCTTGCATGAGCATGATCCCTACACGCTGATTGAAGAGGAAGGTTTGGTGTGTATTGTCTTCATGAGAACGATGCACCCATTCCAGCCATGGTCAAAGAGGAGGAATCTAATGAAGGCTTGTGACAATTATATTTTGATGGATCAAAAAATAAGCATGGAACCGGAGTTGGAATGATGTTAATTTCTCCTACAAAACAAAGGTATTTCTCTATTAAATTTCAGTTTGACTGTTCAAACAATGTTGCTGAATATGAAGCATTAATTCATGATTTGCAGTGAGCTAGGAAGATGAAAGTAAATTGTTTGCAAGTGTTTGGAGATAGTGAACTTGTAGTCCACCAAGTAAAGGGTTTGAATATATGCAAGAATCTGTTGCTTAAATCTTACAAACACAGAGTTTGGGATTTACTTGAAGATTTTTAGGTTTTTAATATTCAGGCAATACCAAGAGATAGGAATAAACATGCTGATAGGTTGGTTGTTGTTGGGGCACAATTTGATATCCAACTGATGTAAAAAGTGACATTTTTCAGTCACATATAAAGGTAGTTGTAAGGCCTTCTGTTCTGGATAACCATGAAAATTGGCAGGTGTTTGAAAATGACAATCAAATTGTGAGATTTTTGTAGGAAGAGGCTGAGTTTTCTTTAAGAAATCAGTCGAAACACTTACAACAGTATGGTGATCAGATTGTACATCTGAAAACTAATAAACTACCCAAGGGATTGGTCACTCTTGAAAATATTTTCAATGAAGATGATGAGTTAAGGAAAGAGAAACCATCCTTGTCAACAAAGGAAGAACACTATGCCAATGTAGAGATTGCAGCTGGTAAAATTTTGAAATTGGGCAAGGTATGCACTCCTCCACAAAAGAAAACTTTCATTGATTTATGCACAAGTTTTGATGATATATTCGCATGGCAGTATAGTGATCTCAAAGGTTTTGATCCAAGTTTGGCCTAACACACTATTGAGTTTAAAAACGAAACTAAACAAGTGAGACAAAGACAAAGGCCAATCAATCCAAAGCTTGAGCCTTTGATGAAAGTTGAGTTTCACAAGCTCATAGAATCAACTATTATATTTCCAATCAAGCACTCAACTTGGGTGGCGAACTTCGTTTCAGTACGAAAAAATAATGGTGAGATTCATTTGTGTGTTGATTTCCGTGATTTAAATAGGGCTTCGCTTAAAGACCACTATCCATTGCCACCAATGGAACAAATTTTACAGCTTGTTGCAGGTTCAGAGAGGTTTTCCTTATTGGATGGATATAGTGGTTACAATCAGATTTTGGCCAAAGAAGAGGACCAATTCAAGACAGCCTTCACGACTAAGTGGGGGACATTTGCATACAGAAAGATGCCATTCGGTTTGTCTAATGCTGGAGCAACCTTTCAGAGAGCCATGGATATGGCCTTCCAAGGCCTTCTTAACAGGTTTGTGCTTGTATATTTGGATGATATAACAATGTTTTCAAAAGATGCAGAAGATCACATGGTTCATCTCAAGCAAGTTTTTGAAAGATGTAGGCAATTTGGGATATCTTTAAATCCCAAAAAGTGTGTATTTTCAGTTCATGAAGGTAAGTTTCTTGGACATGTTGTTTCAAAGCACGGTTTAAACATAGATTCTAAAAGGATTCAATCCATTCTTGCGCTCTCTTTGCCTAAGAGCAAAAAGGCTTTGCAAAGTTTCTTTGGTAAAATAAATTTTATAAGGAGATACATTTAAAATTTCGCTACTGTAGCTAAATCACTTACGGCCATGTTAAAGAAAAATCAGAACTTCAGTTGGTCTAAAGAGGGAGTAATAGGGTTTGAAGATGTTAAGAAAGCCATAGCAATTGCTCTTACACTTTTAAATCTAGATTTTACGAAAGATTTCATTCTGTATACGTATGCTAATGTGGACACCATTTTAGGCATTCTTATGCAGCCAAATCATGAAGATTTGGAGCAACCAATAGTTTTCTACAGCCAAGGCTTAGAGGAGTATGAGACAAGGTATTCTTTTGTTGAAAAACATGTCCTTTCAGTTATAAGATATCTGAAAAAATTTAGGCACTTGTCTAATAATAAAATACATGTAATGGTTGCTCATCCAAGCATCAAAGAATTTCTTCTGAACAAAGACAAATGAGAAGAGGGCTGGTTGGATAACCAAGGTAATGGAATATGATGTAGAAATTAAGGTTACAAAGTTGGTTAGAGGCAAAGGACTTTGTGAGCATCTAGCTCAGGGCTTGCAAGAAACTAATAAAGTTGTTTTTGTCAAATGATGAAGAGATTGTTGCTGTTCACACCTCACCTTCCCATTGGTTTCGTGATTTGATAAGCTATCTACAAGATAGTTTTACCCTTCTCACCTAAGTGCTTCAAAAAGAAGGTATTTCAGATTGCAATCAATTTCATCCTTGCTCGTTGACGGTGTTTTGTTCAAAAATGATATTAATGGAATGTTACTAAGGTGTGTGGAACCAAGCCAAACTCAAAGATTACTTAAAGAATTCCATGATGGACTTGGTGGAGGACGCTTTTCCACAAGAACTACAACATTTAAAATCATGAGAGGTGGGTACTATTGGCCTACTATATTTGGCGATTTCCATACATGGGTTAGGAGTTGCAAACAATGTGTTATGTTTGTAGGAAAAGTTAAACTTGCAGCCTTGCTCGTTCAGCCAATTGTAGTGGATCAGCCTTTTGTCCAGTGGGAATTGGACTTTATTGGTCTCATTAATCCTCCTTCGAGTTTAGGCATAAGTGGATTCTAACAGCGACGGATTACTTCACACGTTGGACGGAAGCAATTGCATTGAAAGAAGCAAACGAAATTAATGTTTTCAATTTCTATGAAGGTTTGCTTACTAGGTTTGGAGTTCCTTCGACCATTATTCCTGACAATGCAATGGCTTTTGTGAGATCTAGTATCAGCCAATGGGCTGCCCAACACGGAGTTGATCTAAGCACTTCATCGAACTATTATCCACAAGGAAATGGCCTTGCTGAATCTACAAACAGGGACCTCTTAAGGATCATACGAAGGACTATTGAAAACAATCAGAGGTTATGGTATCTCAAGTTGAAGTCAGCTCTATGGGTTGATAGGATCACCTACAAGAGGTCAATAGCTAACTGTCCATACAAGCTAGTCTATGGTAAGGAAGCAAGGTTACCTATTTCTCTTGAGTTTCCACCTTTGGAACTAATGCATCAAATTGAGTTGTTGGAGAACGAGCCTATGGAGATCAGGTATGCAGATCTTATGGAGTTTGAAGAGACAAGAAATCAATCCATGCTAGCCATGGAAAGTCATTAGGCACAGGTGAAAAGAACATTTGGCAAAGGAGCTTCCTCACGAAGCTTCAATGAAGGAGATTTGGTCCTCAAGTGGGATGAGGATCGAGCCAAACCAGGAAGGCACACAAAGTTTGATTCCCTTTGGAGTGGCCCATACACGATCTCCAGTTGCAAATCTGACAACGTCTTCCAACTTGCCAAGATGGACGGCCAAGAGCTTCCAATCCTAGTCAATGGGATACATCTAAAACATTGCTATTGAAGAGCAAAGCTCCATGTACATAGTTAGCTGTTTTTGCTTTTCTCCAAATGTTGTTCAAGCACAGTACTTTGCTTCAGTGTTGTTCAATAAGTGCTTGTTTGCACATTTGCTTCTTAGTTTTCCTGCTTTCGTGTTTCCCTTTTTTTTTGAGGGAGAAAGGTTACTTCAGCCAAGGCCAGGAGAAGATTTTCAATCAGAAATCAGGTTCACTATTTGTGAGTTCGAATATCATCTATATGGTCTAAGTTCTCTAGCATAGCAGGCATACTTCCCAACAGAGTCACCAAATATGTTGACAATTTTTGCCCCCCACAGGGCAAATTGTCACCCCTACACTTCGAAACTTTGCTATGGTGCCAAGTTTGTCTTGTGAATCAGTTTTGGGGTCCTTAAATGAGCATTTACAGCCACCCAAGTGGCCATCTATAGCCAGGTGAAGTTTAGTCATGCAGAGGTTTCCAAGGAGCTTGCTTGCTTACAGCGAAATTGCGCAAATACAGCCAAGATATACAAACTGTAAGTTTATTTGTTTTTTCTTCCCAAGGAATTTTTCGGGTATAAGACGTGGACTATTTCTTTGGACATGTCCGAGAGAAAGAGCTCTCAAAAGACTGTGTAAAAGTCCGAAAAAAATGACTAAGTGGCAGTCGTTCAAGGCTTTTTTCTTCGAGCTTTTTGTCCGGAAGAAAGGAGAAAAACACAGTTGGGAAGACCGGTTTTCAAGTCAGGAAACGACTTCCTTTAGACTTCCTTCGGACAAAAGTCTGAAGGAATAAGGACAGTCTCAAAAAGCCCGATAGAAAAGACAAGTGCGAAAGAGAAAAGACAAAGAAAAAGACAGAGAAGAGACAGAGAGTCTTTCGGACAATTTGTCTGAAGGACAAGCTAAAATAAAGCCCGATTCCCGAATTAAAGCAGAACACGGAAAAAGCCATAGAAAACACGAAGTGAACTGAGCATGATCAATAGCAGGAACAAAGATGTAAGCACAAATAGGATTGAGTCAGAACTGAACAAGAAGAAAGACAAACGCAGAAATAGATGCATTAGCAAAGATTAAAGCAGAACTGAACATGGACATAAGCATGAACAATGAATAAAACAAACACAGAATAAAGACAAAGGCAAGATAAACAAAGATCATGCACAAACTAATGTGAAGTGACTCCAACGAAGTGAACGCGTTTAAGAAAGCAAACATGTCTCAGTTCTGAAAATAGAGTTGTCTTGCATGATGAATAGGGAAAGCGTGGAACGTTTCAACAGCAAAAAATTCCATGCACGCACTCTCGCTTGTCTCGAAAGCTCGAAACATTCAGACGGTTCAAACATAATTCTTAATTAGGCATTTACATTGATTTCATGCAAAGGAGAGACTTTCAAACGTTCCAACAGTTCGAGTGAATTCGACTACACTTGTTTTGAAGTTTGACTAGCCTTTAAGTCAAGACATTTATTCGTAGGTGTCATGCATTCAAAGCTTGTCTTCTTTCTCTTCTTTTTTCAACGCAAGGAATTTTCATGCAAGACAAAATAGACTTTTGTAAACGCTGAGTTGGTTTGAGTTTAATCCTCTATTTTCAACGCCAATCTCTTGGCTTGTTGTAAATTTCTATATTGATGGCTTTTGAGCCTTGTAAAAATCCATCCCTCTCTTGGTAAGACCAGACTCTATTATTGGTGAGTTGTGTAACCTCTTCAATCATTAGGACTGTACTTTCAAATTTCAAGTGCTGACATACTGTATATTCATTCATCAATTTGCATACGTGGTAGATTTCTCTCCCTTTTCAAATTCTGATTCGTAACTAGTTGCTAGCTCATTATATTATGCGGGTCATGTTCAGTGTTCCATATGTCTTTTGCTGAAGCTGTAAGTGGATGTTAGGTGGCTGCAAAGTGTCTTGTATCAGACCTCTCTCCATCATTTTCCCTCACGTTTTTTGTCATTGGATCGAACCTTCTCATGAAATATTTATGCATAGTGATCAATTGAAATCAAAGGTCTTCCTTTTCCCTTGTTTGATTCAGTGTTCAAGGTTCCAAGTAGAGTGGATCAACATTTTGGTGTATCACCGTCATTAGGTAGGATTTCTCTTTCAAGTTTCTTTCTCCTTTTTCCATGGTAGATTCGCAGCACAGAGTAGAGATCCATTGATGCATCTTACAGGAACTAGCCTTCTCTTGAGGTTCTTGTTGACGCAGTGGATTGCACCCTTTGTAGGAGACCGAGCTCTTGCCTTCCACACGCAACAATGAAAACTCCCCTCTCAGCTGTGGGACCGGCGAAGCTGGGGGGAGAGTCTCTAGATAAGGGCTAGCTCCCTCTGATGTATCTTTTAGGTCCTGGATTTCTTACTGCCAACAAATAAATGAAAAAGTGGGGGGATGAAAAGGGAGAAGGATGCTGAAAACAGAACCTAAACCTAAAAATAAAAAGGTGATACACCAAAAAAGTTGATACACCCAGCCCAAACATACACTTTTCACCAAGAAGCTGTCATACACTTCATCTGATGTGGGAAACTCTTCTGTATCAGTGAGTCAAGGGTCCGCAGAGATACAGGGAGTAAGAACTATCAAAGGTGTTCTAAGACACACTTTGGCAGCCTATTCAAATGCGCCTATATTCCTGCTGTAGACACTTCTGGCAGTCCTGCAGAAGAAGAAACTTCACAATGCACCAGACATGCTGGAATCGTTCTGTGGAAAGCATAAAAGAAAATGACTTAACACAAAAGACAACATAGACATATGCGTGAGTGCAAGTTCAAATGGAGGTAAAAATTGCTAAGTCTTGATTCAAGGTAAAAATCCGGCAGAGTTCTGCCTTACAAACCCAGAGATTTTTGGGCAGAGCTTTGCCTTATGGGCTAAGAGATCTTGCTTTTTTTCTCAAAATGAGAAGTTTACAATATATAAAAAGAGGAGAAGTAAAGGCACCCCTTTGGAAAAGACTTTTGACGCCCTTTGACTAGCTGGCCCATGTGCGTCGAGAGCATCGAAAAGTGGAAGTCACTGTTGCTGATGTCATTCTTCTAGAAAAGGCCTGCTGGAACCATGCTGTGTAATCGCCGGTCTTGACTTTGGCGTTCAAACATTAATGTGAACACATGGGCGGCACCTCTTTTTCTGCAAACAAGACTGCTCTTTTTAGATATTCGGGCGGTTTGTCTGCTCATAAATGCAAAGTGAAGAAATCAGGCCACGCCGCTTACTATTTGCGCCGTTTGATGACCACCTGGCAATAGCTCACCTCCCCTTTGCCACCTGGGTCATCTTGTCTATTTCTGCACTTTGTCTCTTCCTGGCTTCTTCGGCACTCGGGGCTATCTTTTGGCGGGTCGCTGCGTTCCTTGGGCTCCTCTTTGGGCTTTTCAAAATCAACAGCTATTTCACCGCCTTAAAATTGACGTCTGCGCACCCATCACTGTTTGAAAACCGATGGCTAGTTCGCCGTGCTTGATTTTGACATCTTCGGGCCCGTCACCCCTTGGATTTTCTTTGGCCTTTTCCTTTCTTTCGGCTTCTTGTTGCTTCCCTCCTAAAGGGAAGGTGACCCTTCGGCTTTTGGAGAAGTGTCCTTCATTTTGGCCGAGAGTCCCCCGCAAGGGCACCTACCCTTCGGGGTCCTTCGGCGGCCTTTTCTCTTCGGCCAATTTTCTGCAGACACTTTCCCACGGACATTTTCCCGCGGACTTTTTTCACGACTAATTTGCCCGCGGACAAAAAGTCTGCAAGAATTGTCTTGCTCGTTCCTTCGGAGACTTTCTTCGGGTTTTTTCCCGCGGCCACTTTTCCCGCAGACAAAAAAAGGTCCGCAAGAATTGTTTCGACCACTTTGCCTTTGGCCTTCGAAATTTCTTACTCATAGCCCTTTCGAATTCCTTCGGACTTTTTGTTCGAAGGAATTATGCCTTTGTCTTTTCTCTTGACTGCCTTCGAAAAGTGCCCTTCGGGAAAATTGGAAATGACCCTTCCGAAGGGTACTTCCTTTGCCTTAAACAAATTTCCGAAGGAAACCTACCTTTTCGCCTTTTCTCTGTGGCCTTTTTGCAAATGTTCCCTGCCCTCCGCAAGGGCACTTGAGTCCCGAACTGCCCTTCGCGAGGGCACCTGAAATGTTCCATTTTGCGCCTAAGTGTCGGGAACTCGTTTCTGCCTGCAGAGTTCGTAGAAAACTTCCCTGCAAAGTTCGTAGAAATCCCTGTGGAGTCCGTAGAAATTCCTGTAGAGTCCGTAGAAATCTTGCAGAGGCTGTAGAAACACCTGCAGAGTCCGTAGTAATTCCAAGACTTGTGCAAAATCAAAAAATGAACTGGCTTAGAACAACAGGGAAAGAAGGGAACCGATTTTGCCCTGTAGGACCAAAATGGTCAACAATTCTTCTCACCATTGAGGCACCCACCCTTGTGAGAAGATCCCATTGTTTCAACTGGAGAGAGGACTAGCCATTTCAACACGTCTTCGATTCAGGGTGCAACTCTAGGTTGACAACAATTTTTGGCACGCCGGGTGGGACCACGAAAAAAGTTTTTTGCATAGAGTTTTTGCAGCAGCAGAGGATATTCATCTACATCCAGTTGCAGAGTAAATAGCATCATTCAGGCGATCCGTTCATGCCAAAGGTTACCACAAGATCAACAAGTAAAGGTATTCACTCTCTCAGTTATGCAACCCTTCAAGAGATATTTCACTCCCTCAGTTATGCTATCAATGGGAGTCATCGTTCACAAAGACAAATTGAATCACTGCAGAAAACTCTAGGCTCCACAAGCATACCACAACAAAGACAACATCAAATCAGGATGATCCATAATGGCAGCCCACACCTCCCTTTATACTTTTTTTTTCTTTCCTTCATTTCGGAAGCTTCTAGAAACATCATAATATCTTATTATTATTTTTCCCTTTTAATATATTATATTTGCAATTTAATATAAAATAATGAATTATAACATAAAGTACAAATATAATATCATTTTGTAACATGAGGTTTCTAAAAATAGAAACATTCTAATAAATCATTAGAAAACCTCTAGAATATGTCGTAACTTCCCCAAAGAAACCAACTGCCATTTGGGTAACTGCGGAGAAGACCCTCTAACCATGCCGTATTAGCGTACGAGGGCCACTGATAGGCTTATCATGCCGAAAGTACAATGTCTAGCTAGAAGGGGACATTACAAAATGCGTACACGGGGAAAAGAATAATAACCAAGACTCTGTATGACTAGTGGCTTTCACAAGTTTGCACATTTATCGTATTTTCTATGACCAACATGAAAAGATCAAACTTAATAGGCTACATTAATTTTAGGCTCAACAAGCATACACCTAAACTGCCACATCTTATCCTTTTGTTGCTATGAATGTTTTCTTGAGGTGCAACTCTCCTAATATTTTCCGACTCATGTCTCCCTATTTGATAGAACCAAAGTTTTTATTTGTTAAATTTATTATAGCAAAACTAATTTTGGTCGTTAATTTAGTTGTTGCAACAATTATGATCTATTTTTGTTTTCTTGTGCTCTCATTTTCGCCTCACATTGATACTCTATTCACGTCTTAAATAAATTTTGTGTCTATTGTCCCAATATTCATATTGATAAAAAATGGAACTGGTTTTTTGATTGAAATCTCCAATTGATTAGGCTGATGACAAGGATCGGATAGGCAATATATTTTAGTTTTAAATTGATGTAGAATATTTCAGTAAGCAGAACTTATATTCTTTCAGCTTGTAATACTTTGCCTTATTTTTTTTTGTGTAGAAAATGTTTGCCACACTATATGTCATGGTCAAAAGTAGGCTATAGTAAAATGCTATGCTACAACTCTTATAGAATATCTGTGTAATTTTAGATGGGTTGACAAGGAATGCCCTTGCATGTCTGCTTTTGTTATGGATGGTGTAGAACTTTGCAAGTACCATTGATGTCATTCGCACTTTTTTAATTTAGCCTAAGATAAACACACTTACATATACTGGTTCATTTTTTGACAGAAAATATTCTCTTTGTGAGACCTTGTGAAGACTAATGTTGATGCAATATTTCAAATGCCATAATACTTTCCAACTTATTTGGTGTTCTAGTGATCTGCATCTTAGGTGGTTCCCGATTTGAAAAACATACTATTTATAATATTCGAATCAATGCTTTATAGAAAATTACTTGTATGTAATGTCTTGTACATGACCTTTCTTGGTTGAATTTGAGGCATTGGTCCCTTGATGATTCTCACATCCTTTTGGCATCTGTCTACATTCTAGGGTGTTGCTATGCCTTCTATGAGCAATTTACTCTCTAGGTGGATTCCCATTGAAGAAAGAAGCAGATCATTGGCACTCGTGTACAGCGGGATGTACCTTGGTTCAGTAACAGGGTTGGCCTTCTCTCCAACTCTAATACATAATTTTGGCTGGCCCTCCGTCTTTTTTTCTTTTGGTTCCCTTGGCGCAGTTTGGTTTGCTACATGGCAGAAAAATGTAAGGTTTCTTTTTATATTCTCTTGTGTGGACAAGACTTTTAAGAAACTTAGATTTTTTTGTAAGAACATCTGTGCCAATCAATTTAATGTAGCTCCTTCTTACTGTAATTGGAAAGAGTACATATGTAACTGATTTAGTGTAACAGAAAATTTTTATCCTCTCTCCCCCTCTTTGTTTGAATAGGATTCCTAATTTTTTTAATTAAAATAACTATGCACAGTTTTATTGTAATTACTCTAAACTTTAGGCTAGGCCGTGCATAATCTTTTTGTATGAGGCAGGTATTTATGCATTGGCAATAAAACAGCGAGGATGTTTGTTAATATTAGACATAGGACAAGGTATGTGTCTAATCATAGATTTCTTAAAAATACACTCTGGGGACATTAAAGAGAAAAGGTGCAAGGTAAACACCATAATAATGGCTATAAAAAATGGGGTTTGTTGAAAGAGAATACCAAGAGGATAAAGAGGGGCTAATATAGGCACTTTAAAAGAAAACTCGAGTACACACAGAGTAGTAAAGAGTAAAATGTGACAACATATCTACACATAGAGTGTCATTATCAAGACTATACAAAGGTTCTGCGACAGCCAAAGAAAGACTGAACAATAACTAAAAAAGTACCCACTTCTGTCTTCAAATTTATGGAAGAGAATCTCATTCTGTTTTTGAGAAGGAATATCAAATCAAATAAATGAAAATGAAAGAAAGCCCTCTTAACCACTGGGAGTACATGATTGACCATGGGGAACTAATTGTTGTCGTTGAAGGAATGGACCATCCCATGGATCTAGACATAATGGGATGATGAAGGCCAACCCACATGGCAGAAGAATTACATCAAAATCAGCACATTTGTAGCAACCTCCTGTTCTGACCAAGGCAATGGAAATTGCACATTACGCACACACATATTTATATACATATAATTTCAATACAAATTAATTAAATGTGTAATGTTCTTTCATTGATCTGATCTGATCTGATTTGAATAGCCCATGCCCTCTCATTGAACCTACCAAAAACACACTCTTTCGGTTCCCTCTTCTCCAAAACAGCCGACTGATGATGAACAAAGGAAGAACCTTTAGGGGAGGCCATGGCCTCCTCACAAGGAACCTGTCCACAAAGTAAAGATAAAACATTCAGATCTGTTGTTGCAAAAGAGCTACCAGAGATTTGTAAAGAAGTAAGGAATTTTGTGCAATACCATACCAAGAAAACTATCATTAGGCCCAATTTCCCCATAGAAATGAGAATGAGTGCTATCTAAAACTAAAAACTACACAAAATAACACCTTCTCCATGGATGAAGTGGAATATCGATTGTGGATGCTTTCCCAGGATCCAAAACTCTTTGGATCTGGGTACAGGAAAATTCGAATCCCTTGGGATTGGTGGAAATTTTGATGATGCCAAAAGGACATTTTATGTAAGTATTCTCCACCAAGAAGCACAAAGATCAAGAATTTCAAGGAGTGCCTTGGTTCATGAAGAAATTGAGCCTTTTTATGAAGCATTGGTCACCAGCCTTCAACCCAACAGAAGATCTACCAAGCCCAATCCTATCTGGGTGAACTGCCATTACTACCAAGTGAATATTGGAAGGAGTCTTCTTTGAATAAAATCAGAGTTGCCCTTGGTCAATATATTCCTGCATCAAAATTCACAAAAAATCCAGGAGTCGTGAATTATATACGGATTTGCATGAATTTGGATCTTAAAAAACCAATAAAATATTGATTAACTATAGACATAGAAGGTATTGAATTTAAATAATCTATAGACTATGAAAATTTCTATTTAGATGAAGGATATGTCTTGAGCACTGTCACTTAGCCAGGGTCTGCCAAACGCAGGAAAATCAGAAGCAATACCTGTTGACAATTCTTCCACAGGTCAGGATTGTCTCTTGCCATTCGGAAAATTCACGCCTCTAGCCAAAGAAGAAATAATACATTGGGTAAGAGGTAGACCAATTGAAATAACTCATTTGCAAAGGACTTAAGTCCTCGGGAAATTAGACAAGGATAAAGGACCAAGGAGGAGCTAGAAAATCAAAAGGGCAGGCTTAGAAATGCCCAAGGAAGAATTTCTTCAGACTTTTTGTCCGAAGGAATTCCTTCGGACAAAAGTCCGAAGAAATCCAAGAGAGAAGTCAGAAAATTCAAAGTAATGGGTGCCCTGCAAAAAGCTCGGGTGCCCTACAAAAAGCCCGGGTGCCCTACAATTTTTCCGAAAAAGGCACAGACGAAGGACAGAAGCCCTTGCGGACGGCACTTGGTTGGCTACAGGACCATTGCAACTTTCTTGAAGGGCACAGAGGGACTTAAGTCCGCGGGAAATTAGACAAGGATAAAGGACCAAGGAGGAGCTAGAAAATCAAAAGGGCAGGCTTAGAAATGCCCAAGGAATAATTTCTTCGGACTTTTTGTCCGAAGGCATTCCTTCGGACAAAAGTCCGAAGAAATCCAAGAGAGAAGTCAGAAAATTCAAAGTAATGGGTACCCTGCAAAAAACCCGGGTGCCCTGCAAAAAGCTCGGTTTCCCTACAAAAAGCCCGGGTGCCCTACAATTTTTCCTAAAAAGGCACAGACGAAGGACAAAAGCCCTTGCGCAGGGCACTTGGTCGGCTACAGGACCATTGCAACTTCCCTGAAGGGCACAGAGGGAGAGCCACGAGCCCTTGCGGAGGGCACTTGGTCAGTGCTTGGACCTTTGCACACTTTCCGAAGGGCATTCTCAACAAGGTAAAGACAAGAGACAGCATTAATTCCTTCGGACAAAAAGTCCGAAGAAATTCAAGAGGAGGCCAAAGGACAATTCTTTCGGACATTTTGTCTGAAGGATAGCCAAAGCAAAACCCCGAAAGGAAACAATTTTCGTGGAAAAGTTGTCCGAGAAAATTTCCCCACGGGAAATAGAGAAGACATTTTCCCGCAAGAAATAGACAAAGCACTTCTGTGGGAAATAGCAAGGGTAGTTTGAAAAGAAGCCATAAAGAAATCCTTCGGACAATTTGTCCGAAGGAAAAGAACAGAGACAGGAAGCCCGAAAGAATGATTCTTTTGAAAAAGTTGAAAGACAATGTTTGAGGAAAAATTGTCTGACAAAGAAAGAAATAAGCAAGACAATTTTCCCGAAAGAAAATAGCAAAGACCCGAAGGAAAGAATTCTTTCGGAAAGTTTGAAAACAAAGTCACAAAGGAAGCTGCGGACAAAGTGTTAAGCACAAAAGGGACCTGACAGAAAATAAGCCCGAGAAAATGCCAAAGGGTGACGTCCCGCGAGACGTCAAATTTTGACCGCAGGAAGTAACCGTTGAAGTTCAAAGAGGAGTTCGACTAGAGCCAAGAAGCGAGAGGAAAAACGACAAATGGCCAAATCTCGGGTAGTTTCAAACAAAAAAAAGAGGGCGAGGGAAATAACAAGGGTCAATTCCTTCGGGCAATTTCCCCGAAGGAAATCCATAGGAAAGTCCAAAGACAGGCCCGAGGCAAATGCAGGGTGAAACAAAAGATCTGAAGGAAATAAAGCCGCGGGAGAAGTCACAGATAAAGCCGAAAGGTAAGCCAAGGAGACAACAAGAAATCCGAAAGAAATGGAGGTTGACTGTGCAAAAAAGAGTTGAAAACAGAGTATCCGAGGAAATATAGACCAAATATAAATAAGATAATCCAAAAAATAGAATCTTGCCAAAAATAGACAAGACACAGGCAGACCAAAACAAGAGAAAATACATGCGAACAAGGGCTATTTCTGGCGGATTGCTAAGTTTCGGTTGACTATCTATTTTATTGGCGGTTTGACTAGTCAATCTCATGCATTTGAAGGTCCAACTCAGCCTATCTCTTCGTCCAACTCAGCTTACTAAACGGTCAACTCAACGTTTCAAACGTTCCAACTCGGCATCAAGTAGCTCACGTAGAATTCTAAAATTGACATTGACGTGGATTTCCATGCAAAGAGAGGTGGGCGGTTCAATAAACAAAAGACAAGTTCACTTCCTCAAGCGCAAGAAGCTTCATGCAAAGACAAAGGAGAACATATTTTATTGAAAGGCCAAGTCAGCCTTGAGTTAATCTAAGTTAATCATTCTCTTCAATTTTTCAACGCCAATCTTTGGCTTTTGTAATTCTCTATAAAATGGCTTTTCAGCCTTAGAAAAATGGATCCCTCTCTTGGCTAGACCAGACTCTGCGATTGGTGAGTTGTGTAACCTCTTCAATCAATAGGACTGTACTTTCAGATTTGAAGTGTTGGCATAGTGTATATTCATTCAACAATTTGCATATGTGGTAGATTTTTCTCCTTTCCCAAATTTTGACTCGTACCTAGTTGCTAGCTTACCATATTATGCAGGTTATGTTAAGTGTTCTTTATGTCTTTTACTGAAGCTGTAAGTGGATGTTAGGTGGCTGTAAAGTGTCTTGGATCAGACCTCTCTCCATCGTTTTCCCTCATGTTTTGGTCATTGGATCGAACCTTCTCACGAAATATTTATGCATAAGTGATTGATCGAAATCAAAGGTCTTTCTTTTCCCTTGTTTGTTCAGTGTTCAAGGTTCCAAGTTGAGTGGATCAATCTTTTGGTGTCTCACCTTTATTAGGTAGGATTTCCCCTTAAAGTTTCCTTCTCCCTTTTCCATGGTAGTCCGCAGCATAGAGTAGAGATCCTCATTGATATGTATTACAGGAACCAGCCTTCTCTGGAGGTTCTTCTCACCATTGAGGCACCCACCCTCGTGAGAAGATCCCATTGTTTCAATCGGATAGAGGATTGGCCATTTCATGCACGTCTTCGATTCAGGGCGCAGATCCAGGTTGACAACAATACTTTCATCCACAAGCCCAGGAGATAAATGGAATGTAACTGTTGATCAAACAAGCAAAATTCCAACCTAACCAGATCTGAAGATAAAAACTCAGATAAAACAATAAGAGGACAACGTATTTTAAAGAGTATATTCAAGGGAAGGGAAAGGCCCAGTGAACAATGCTAATCAAGTCACTTTAACGAATGCATTTACAGATTTAGCAAATCAGGACATCGCTGAAATGTAGGAAGTTCAAAAAACACCAAGATTTAACCCCAATCACGAGGAAGATCCACAAGAAGCTCCAAGCAAGGAAATAAAAAAGAAAGATAAGGTTCACAATTGTACCCAATCTACATCAAAGGCTGATACAAGTTGCCCCAGCACAAGAAGTAAGAAAAGTTAGGCCCTGTGTACAACACCTATGGATCTTATCCCAACAAACTTGCAAATCAGGGAACCCAAAAACAGATCAAAAAAAGAAAAAATGTCATCAAATGAAACAATAGATCCAGATGAAAGATCCAAATCAGGAGAACCACTTCCAAAACTCTTGCAAATATGGACTCCCAAGATCCATCATATAAACTCGCCCCTTGGAGAATGAACCTCCAACACAATCAATTCTCTAACACGTATTTTATCATGCAATATAAGAGGTTTAGTGTACCCAACAAATGTCAATATCTCACAAATAGAATTCATTCAAAAAAAAATTATATGATTCTACTCCAGGAAACGAGGACAAGTTGGGGAAAAAATCTAAAATAAGGAGGACTTTTGGATAGTAAACAAACCTTGCTTTGCTAAAAAAAATCAACTATGATCCATCCAGGTATGTTCTTTATTGTCATCAAACTTTCCCATGGGGATTGATGACCAAATTTTATTTGCAAGAATTTATATTGGATTTTTGCATTGTTAATAAATACATGCCTCATTATGGAAGGAACTGAATAGATATGATGGATCAACTGATGGAATGGATAATCCTAAACACCCCACCCAATCTTATCCTTATGGGAAAGTTCAACACGAACAAAAATACGAAGGAAAATAAAGGAGGATTACGTTTCGATCGTAAATTATCTGTGCTCCTTCTACATTTGGAACATGACACCTCAATGATCAACCTGAAATTTGCACAAGGACTCTATACATGGAGTAACAGGGGAAAGGGACTACATTATATAGCAGGAAATTTGGGCACATTTGTGATCTTGGAACAATGGATTATTCCGACTAGAAAAATATCAGCCAAGGTATGTGACATTATTTTTTCTGATCATTGGCAAATCTCATTTAACATTATTCGTAGAGACTGAACACAGAAGCAGCCCCAATTAAGATTTGAAAGAATGTGGCTAATCCACAAAGATCTGGCATAGAAATTTGAGCAGCAGTGGAAAATATCATCCCATAGAAAAGGATATGGAATGTACAAATTTGTGGGCAAGCTTCAAAATTTAAAATTTCATCTCTCAAACAATGGATCAAGAAAAAAATTGATAATATATTTCAGCAAGTTAGTAAAAAAAAATTACAGCTAGATGAGGTCCAGAAACAAATAAGAGAAAAAGTCTCCAAGTACAAGAAGAGGAATACCAGCATGACAAGGATCTTGAGAACAATGGGTGCAATAGGGAGATCAGAATAATAAAGTTTTTCACAAAACAGTGTTTAATAGGCTGCAAATGAACTCTATTCTCTATATAAAGAAAGAAGATGGACGCTTCTCCAAACACCAGATGACATTTGGAATCATGCTACTCAATTATTTTGAAACATTCTCATTGAACCGCAACCAATAAAGGGAAAGTGACAAGCTCTGCAACTGGTATTGCAAAGGATTTGCAGACTTATAGAAGATCACAAAAGTGACCACATATGAAGACCAGCCATAGAAGACGAAATCAAACACATAGCATCCTCTTTCCAACTCGACAAGACCAGCTGGATTTCTTTCCCTCTTTTGAAAACATTTATTGGGGTTAATCAAAGATGATGTAATAGCGGTTATTGAATAATCTCAAAAACGCAAAGGGATGTTAAAACAAATGAATGCCACCAAGCTGGTGCTAATTCACAAAGTAGCCCATGCAACACAATAGGATCAATATAGGCCAATGGCTTTGTGTAAAATAGTACATAAAATAATTTCTAAGCTGATAGTATCAAATTATAGTTCTCTTACTCAATCAGCTTTCGTTCCTGGGAGACAAATTACAAACAACATGATGGCTGTCCATGAAATCATCCACTCCCTTAAGATCCATAAGAGATTTGGGGTCATGATTAAGCCAGTCATTCCTGAAGACTTTGATAGATGTAGTTGGTTTCTAATTTATAATACTCTCTAGGATTTTAGGTTCAATCAATAGGTCATCACATGAATCAATAGTTATATAACAACTCCCATGTAGTACTCTATTTCTATCATTTGGTACTGAGGGACAATGTGTAATATCCACATTTTGAAATTAAAAAAATATTATTACTAAAATAAAAAGTATTTCTAAATACTTAAAATAAAGTAATGATACACTAATTTGTTTTTCTTTTAAGTTGGGACCTTTTGAGGGTCATGGGCTTATTTAGCCCTTAGGTGATTTTAAAAGCAAATTGTCCTTATAATCCATGAACTTGTTGTCCCCAAAAAATGCCACTCATTTTTGGGACAACCTATAGACCAAAATTTCTCTCTTCCATTCTCAAAATTTGTTCTGAGCTTCCAAATTCCTCATTTTTAAGCTTTTTTCGTAAAGGGATTCACAGGTTCAATAGGTTAAAAAAGCTTTTGCAGGCGAGTTCAGTCAAAAGAACAAGTTTCTAACACTTAAGTCATTTCCAAGATTGGTTCGGCGCTTCGGTTCAATCAAAAGAGTTCAATTGGCAAATGATAAAGAACAAAGGCTTGAACCATTGAACTTTGAACCACTTTGGTTCAAAGGTTCAATGGGTTCAACGACCAAGTTGGTTCAACGTGCTTGGTGCAAAAGATCAAAAGGACTTAGCCAAATAACGAAGGATGAGCCTATTGAACCATTGAACCGTTGAACCAAAGTTGGTTCAATCGGCAGGTTCAAAGGGCTACCCCAAAGCGAAAAAGGCAAGTGCCCTTGCAGAGGGTAGGAAACATTGGTTCGAAGGTAAAAAAAAAAGACAGAATTCCTTCGGATTTGTTCAAAGGCCCAAAAGGAACAATTCTTTTGGACTTTTTGTCCGATGGAAATGATTAAGTGAAGAAAGCCCGAAGAAATTGAAATGAACAAACGGCTAAGGAAAAGAAGCTTTCTTTCGGACTTTTTGTCCGAAGGAAAAGCCCGATGAAAAAAGCCCGAGAGCCAAAAGCCCGCCGAAGAAGCAAGAACCCGCCGGGAAAGTTGAAGCCTGAAGTTTGCCCAAAAGATCTCGAAGGGTGGATACCCTTGCGGGGGACACTTGACGTCAGAAAAAGGACCTTTTCCAAGGACCTGAAGGGACACCTTCCCTTTGAGACGTTCCATAGGCTGAACAAATATGCAGTAAGGAATCTTCAAAGACTTGGACAAAAAGGACTTCAGAGGATGAACTGAATGAACTGGTTGAACCATTGAACCGTTGAACCGAATGGTTCAACTGGTTCAAGGTTCAAAGGTTCAACCAAGAGCTTAGAAAGATAAAGGAAGCAATGATTGAGCAAGACATAGAATGAACCAATGAACCGATTGAACTTCGAACCGAAAGAGTTCAAAGTTCAATGGTTCAAAAGTTCAAAGGCGGCCTCAGTCAAGAGAGAAGCAACAAACAAGTGGTTCAAAAGATGGTTCAACCAAGGAGCGGGAAAGCGATTGAACCATGGAGCGATGGAACAAAAGAGATAGAATGAACCAATGAACTTTCATAGGTTCACAGGGTCAATGTTCAACATGGTTCAAGCAGCTGGCGACCATTGACGGCCCCTCAGATGTCAAATTTAAAGTGAGGGAAAATCCGTAGAAATTCAAATAGAGCGCGGAACTTGAAGGAAGAATCAAGCGATCGACTGAAAAGGGAGCCGGAAGGCTCAAATTGTTGCAGGGAAGAGAAAATCGATGCAAAGAACAAGAATTATCTTCGAAAGAGTTATTTTCAGTAGGCGGAACAGTGGATCGAGTAGACTTCTGAGCGCACCAAACCAAGGATGCGGCCTATTTTCTTCCATGAAGTAAAGACAAATATGCGAAGGACCAGACGGTCCATACCAAGAAAAAGACATATTAGATGAAGGGACACGCCATAGTTATGGCAGCGCACTGTTCTCAGCAGGTCTCTCCAGACAAAACTGGAGATGCATTGAAGACGTTGACTGCAGCATAGGCCATCCCATGGAAAAAGGCGCCAATCCTTGGGTAGTTGCTATAAGTTTGTATTTTCTCTCATTTGTAAGGGAGACTTTTCATTTTACAAGAGCGAAACTTTGCGTTCTGCTTCATCCTGTTGTTACTACGCCCTTTTGGTTACTGGTTACTTTACCATCTGAAAGAAACTCCTGCTATTGCCTGTAAGAACACTTCTAAAAGAAGAGAAGTGCCTTCAGTGTTTACACCAAGTCTTTCTCCTTGGTCTGTGTGCATCATCTCTGAAAGAAGAGAGATGGATGGTTTATTCTGCCCCCATGTGTTATTTTCTGCTTATTTATGTTGTATATAGCCTCCGTATATTTAATAGGGAACGTCCCTTTGATGAGAGGAGAGATTTGTCTCTGGTTGATGTAGTAAAGCTGCACACCTGGCCGACCAATCTTCTTGCTGTGGTTGATCAGACCTATTTTGTTGATCAGTACGTTGATTGACTAAATATTCACCCAACAGTTTTTGGCGACTCCGCTGGGGACAATAATTTTGTGCAATTTGGAACCTCAAGTTTCAGATTGAAACATCCCCTGTGTCTTACCCATTATCATTATAACCTTTATCCATTACAGACTCTGGCGACTCCGTTCCATGTCTTACCCATTATCATTATAACCCTTATCCATTACAGACTCTGGCGACTCCGTTCCATATCTTACCCATTATCATTATAGCCTTACCATCTTCCTCCACTTCCATTATTTTATCTGGTCTGCAAAACCAGAGCTGCTGAAAAAAAGTGCGCAGTTTGAAGCCTCAAGCCTCAAGCTGAAGCAGGGCCAGTTTTTTTCTATTTTTTGTTCTGCAATCTGGCCACTCCACCCAGATTTGTTATCCCTGTTTGTCATAATTAAATCATGGTAGTTCGAGGCCCCTGGGGTAACTCTTTTGGCCCACTCAACTTGACTCCACTTCTGCATGAACTTCCACGCAGTTCAAGAAAGAATTTCTCCAAATTATTTGGTGATGGGAAGGTTCATCCTGATGAACACATTGCAGCGTTCAGCATAGCGTACGGTGTAATAGGGGTGGAATTTGAAGACAGCGGTCAGGCTATTCGTGGAGACACTACAAGGCGCTGTTGCAGATGGGTTCTACCATCTGCAAGCTGGATTAGTGACTGACTGGGATACACTCAAAGCCAAGTTTGAAGCCAGGTTCAAGCCTGCAGAGGATGCACATGCTTTGCTGGCCCAGCTCACTCAGATGAAGAAGGAACCTCATGAGCCTATTGAGGGATTTTATTGCCAGGGCAACAAGCTGAGGCACAAGATTCCCATGGTCGCCCAGCCGACACTTCAGAATTTCAAATGTTTCTTCATCAACTCATAGCTGCCTGAAGCGAGTTTTTTGTTGAGACGGGCTAGACACATAGACCTTGACATTGCTCAAGACTTGGCTACTGAGCTAGAAGATGACCTTATCTTGGCAGGAAAGATAAGGAGAGATCCTAACAGAGGTAAACCCTCTTCATCTTTTGAGTACTCACCCATAGTCACCACTGACCCAATGGTACAAAAGCTGGCAAATGAATTGCTAGCCTTGAAAAGGCAAATGGCACAAGGTATGTCTTCTGCTCCTCTATATAAAGATATACCAAGGAGGACATTCCCTAATCAGCCATATCAAGGCAACGTTGCCAGAAGTCAAGGGCAACCAAATCGTCTTCCTCCCCCACGAGGAACCTTGCCTTTGAAGCACCTCCAACCAACTCAGCAGTGGGATATATGGAAACAGAACATGTTTCCTATTTCCAACCTGAGTTCGAGCAAGAAAATGACGCTGGTCTCTTCATGGAGGATCAAGAAAAATCAGCTGGCGACTTCCACATTAGTTTCTTGAATTACCAGGATGAACCCAAAAGTGAAGGTGAAGCAGATGAGGAATCATACGCAGTATTCATGAAAGATCCCAAACTAGGATCGAAAGCAAATAAAATTGATTTCCACTACTTGCAGCATTCAATCGATTGGACAAAGATATAAAACTGAATGTAACTGATACTATAGCCCAGATGTCATAAAATTATTACAGATTGGTCTCAAAACCCAATTATTATAACAACTACCAAACTGGAAATAAAAACCTGGGACTGCGTGCTCGGCCTGCTGTGTCCAGAAAACAGTCGCCGACGTCGGTCGCTGATGACGCCGACGTCGGTCGATACCCTGCCGCCGTCAGACGCTAAGGGGGCGACCTCTGCCTGCCTGTGACTGCCTGTGACTACCTGACTGCCGGCGTCGGTCGCTAATCGGCCGATGTCGGTCTATATGCCGATGCCGGTCTCTGTAAAACCCTGTGGCCGAACTGTGCCCTTTCCTTTTCCGGATCTGCTGGTACGGCCTGGTGCCGATCTGTCTATCCGTACGGATTCCGTACCGAACCTGCTCTGACTATAAAATATATAAATCTGAAATCAAAACAATGGATAAATACCTGGAGACCTTTGCATAGGCTGAACCCTAATATCCTCAGTGAATGGCCTCTGAAGCTCCAGATCCGACCAATATGCACAATCTGGATTCCGTCTCGAATCCACCTCTGACAAAGGGCTGGGTTTTCGTCCAACTCTTCTCCAATCTACTGAAGGGTTTCGTTCTCAGAGATTTCAGCTGAATCACAGATTCAAGCTTCTCAGAATAATTTTTGCAAATAGAAGATATTAGATATGCCAAATGCTTTGCTTTCCCCTTCTTTTAAAGCCTTCCAGGAAACTTCTAGAAGAAGTCAACTTTATTTCCATAATAATTTAATTAATTAATTAAATCATTTTAATAGAAAATTGGGGACATTACAATTCACCTAGTCCAAGAATTAGTCAGCCCATCAAGTTGATAAAGAAAGAACAGAGGAACGAACTCAGCCTGCAATTCCAATTGCTAAGCGGGGAACCACTCTGCCTTTCCAGTCAAAGGACCCAGTGATTGCCAAGAAGGTTAGTACATCAAACATCTCTGCACCTTCTACTTCAACTTCGCAGATCAGTCCTCCCCCTCCCAAAAATCAAAAGGATGAACTCCCATCCTCTCTTCCAAGTCCATCTCAGTCATTTGACATGATTGATCATGTCAAGAAATCCGAAATTCAAATGACTGAGTTTGAATCCCTGCAAGCCAATTCTGAGCAGTTAAACATTGGTGAAGGGCTAGGTGTGGCGCTGTCTGAGGCAAAGATTGTGGTCACCCAAATGTCAGCCCCTGCTGCTCAAATTCTATTTGAGCCTTCAGGTAGGGGTAATTACTCCTTGACCACAGAGGATGCTCATGTCTCAGCTGATCAAAGTCTCGTGGTTGGCAATCTAGGATTTGATTCAAACAAGGCATCAGAAAAATTGGTAGGGTGCAGTACAAATCAAGAAGGATCTTCCATCTCCAATGAAGAGAAATCTGATAGAAGATCAGCTTCTGATGATGCTTGGATCCTGAAATCCGATGGAAACAATTCTTCCACAGCTGGATGCGGATCTCTGTTGCTCGGATTGAAGACTGCTCAGGATGAAGAGATCGAACTCCTTCACACCAAAGGAGATGCTGAGCTGATGGTTTGTCAGGGGTCTAATGCTGACAATCAAAATATGTGCTGGACTGAACCAACAGAACAACAAGCTATGGTGGTGGACCATACTGCTGTACTCCAAAATCAGCAAACGGAGCCCTTCGCCAAGAGAGCAAGGAGTTATGGTTTTCAAATTGAAGACCACGTCTTGCCATGGGGCAAGAAGAAGAAAGAGCCAAGAGGAAGACGCAGAAAATTGGTTTCCTGGTGGAGAGCTCCATTCGCCCGTCACCGTTTCTGGGGACAGAATGGTTTCCTACTGGTTTATCAAGATGGCTGTCATGTCCCCACTCTAGTCCAGTATTGCAGTGACATGAGAGTCAGCCTATTATGGGGTCTTGTAGGTTGACAGGATGGTACAGAGACCCAGTTTGGTTTTTCAGTGTTGGACTTGGTGCTCTGGCAGGTTATTGATCAGTTGGGCGACATTTCTTGTTCGTGGGAGGCAGTTCCTACATTTGTGGAGGTTACTCCTATTTTTTAGGAGACTTGGTCAGGCCCAGAATTGGGACTCCATGAGATTCTATTCAGAGGTGCAGTTTCAGGGTGTTAGGGCTTGTTCCCTAAGTTTTAAGAGCATCCCTAGATTTTAGGGAGGAGACTGCCGGTGGTTCCTTGATTTCCGGCTCCAGTCACAGACAGGTGACAAGTTGTTCTGATAGTTCGTGTGATCGGTTGGGCATTTCTTGGTTACTTTGGTTATATTTTTAATATTTTCGAGTTTCCGTCTTTTAATTAAAATAAGGCTAAGTTATAGCCAATTTGGGGGTTATAAGGTATTTCTGGCCTCTTCGGGATGCGTGTACTAGAGTGTAATAGCTCATTGGAAAGGTCTCGAACTTTCCTAAATATTTCATTCATATGTCGGAGCCATTCGGGGCACGGATTTCTGTTGAATTAAAAAGAAAGCATTATTTCCTATATTTTCAGCCTCTTAAAAGGAAATTATTATAATTTTATATTTTTCACTTAAGCGCCCTTGGTCCACTTTTTGGAGATCGGTTAAAGTGAAAAAGGTTATAAGAGGCGTTTGAAGGGAGGAGAAGGGATCTAATTTTCATTTGACTTTCTCTTGAGAAGAGCGCTTGGTAGGCGTTGTGCTTGGGACGCAAACCCCAAGAGCAGGCGTGTGGGACGTAGCCCCCACATTAATCCATGGCAAGATTGGGCGTAGAGGGTGGTCTTCGGCTAAGTGTTAGAGGCTGTTTGGAGGGAGCGCAGCCAATAGAAAGTGCTGTGAGTGCTGGGGGACTAGATCGCAACCCATACCAAAGGGGTGCGATCTCAGCTGTGAAGGGTGGCGCTGTTGTTTTGACAGATTGGAGAGTCCGTACAGGCCGTACCTGCGGCCATCATTGTTTCCAACATCATCTCTATATTGAATATAACCAGCTGGTCTATTTTCTACTTGGTATTTGTGAAGGTTCATGCGATTCAGGTTGGCTGTTCTACATTGCTTTCCACCTGGATATTAATAACTTTCTGTAATCAGCTAGTTTAGATTAAAATTTAATAAATTCTGCTCCATTGAATCCGGATATCGATTGTATTTAGATTTAATTTCCAAATTTGTTTATGTATACGCATTTCAATTATTTCCATTTTTTTCAAAATTTGTCAAAAACACAAAAACAAAGAAAAACACAAAAATTCCAAAGGAAAATACAAAAAAATTACAGCAGTTCATTAGAAAAGGTCCATCAGGGATCTTTCAATGGCATCCCTTTTTCTTCGCCTTACAAGGAGCAGCGTCTGAAGTACTTCAATTCTTGAAGTATCAGATAAGTTCACCTGTACATATGTATATTTGTATAGTCTTTAGTTCTGTTTTGTTCTTTTTGTTTTCATTTTTTAGAGCCTTTCTTCTTGGGTAGTGCGACTCTATAGCCCAATGGCACACTTCAAGGCATTGGAGACTCTGATTTCTACTCCCCTCAGCTGTGTTTCAAGTTTCCAACTGAAGGTAGTTCCCTAACTAGAGCTAACTGTTGTCCTCGAAAAATGCCACTCATTTTTGGGACAACCTACAGACCAAAATTTCTTTCTTCCCTTCTCAAAATTTGTTCTGAGCTTTCAAATTCCTCATTTTTAAGCTTTTTTCGTAAAGGGATTCATAGGTTCAACAGGTTAAAAAAGCTTCTGTAGGCGAGTTCAGTCAAAAGAACAAGTTTCTAACACTTAAGTTGTTTCCAAAATTGGTTCGGCACCTCGGTTCAATCAAAAGAGTTCAATCGGCAAATGATAAAGAACAAAGGCTTGAACCATTGAACTTTGAACCACTTTGGTTCAAAGGTTCAATGGGTTCAACGACCAAGTTGGTTCAACGTGCTTGGTGCAAAAGATCAAAAGGACTTAGCCAAATAACGAAAGATGAGCCTATTGAACCATTGAACCGTTGAACCAAAGTTGGTTCAATCGGCAGGTTCAAGGGGCTGCTCCAAAGCGAAAAAGGCAAGTGCCCTTGTGGAGGGCAGGCAACATTGGTTCGAAGGTCAAATAAAAGACAAAATTCCTTCGGATTTGTTCAAAGGCCCAAAAGGAACAATTCTGTCGGACTTTTTGTTCGATGGAAATGATTAAGTGAAGAAAGCCCGAAGAAATTGAAAGGAACAAATGGCTAAGGAAAAGAAGCTTTCTTTCGGACTTTTTGTCTGAAGGAAAAGCCCGACAGAAAAAGCCCGAGAGCCAAAATCCCGCCAAAGAAGCAAGAACCCGCCGGGAAAGTTGAAGCCTGAAGTCCACCCAAAAGATCCCGAAGGGTGGATACCCTTGCGGGGGACACTTGACGTTAGAAAAAAGACCTTTTCCAAGGACCCGAAGGGACACCTTCGCTTCGGGACGTTCCAAAGGTTGAACAAAGACACATAAAGAAATCTTCAAAGGCTTGGACAAAAAAAGACTTCAGAGGATGAACTGAATGAATCGATTGAACCATTGAACCGTTGAACCGAATGGTTCAACTGGTTCAAGGTTCAAAGGTTCAACCAAGAGCTTAGAAAGATAAAGGAAGCAATGATTGAGCAAGACACAGAATGAACCAATGAACCGATTGAACTTCGAACCGAAAGAGTTCAAAGTTCAATGGTTCAAAAGTTCAAAGGCGGCCTCAGTCAAGAGAGAAGCAACAAACAAGTGGTTCAACGGATGGTTCAACCAAAGAGCGGGAAAGCGATTGAACCAGGGAGCGATGGAACAAAAGAGACAGAATGAACCAATGAACCAATGAACTTTCATAGGTTCACAGGTTCAAGGTTCAACATGGTTCAAGCAGCTGGTGACCATTGACGGCCCCTCAGAGGTCAAATTTAAAGTGAGGAAAAATCCGTGGAAATTCAAATAGAGCGCGGAACTTAAAAGAAGAATCAAGCGATCGATTGAAAAGGGAGACCGAAGGCTCAAATTGCTGCAGGGAAGAGAAGATCGATGCAAAGGACCAGAATTATTTTCAAAAGAGTTATTTCCAGTAGGTGGAACAGTGGATCGAGTAGACTTCTGAGCGCACCAAACCAAGGACGCGGCCTGTTTTCTTCCATGAAGTAAAGACAAATATGCGAAGGACCAGACGGTCCATACCAAGGAAAAGACATATTAGATGAAGGGACACGCCATAGTTATGGCAGCGCACTGTTCTCAGCATGGTCTCTCCAGACAAAACTGGAGATGCATTGAAGACGTTGACTGCAGCATGGGCCATCCCATGGAAAAAGGCGCCAATCCTTGGGTAGTTGCTATAAGTTTGTATTTTCTCTCATTTGTAAGAGAGACTTTTCATTTTACAAGAGCGAAACTTTGCCCATTTTGAAAGAAGAAGATTGAGACTTTGAGCTCAGGTTGTAATTTCATTTTCATTTTTATCTGAATGAGAAAGCAGGTCGTTTACAGACTTTGTGCTGTTCTGGCTTGTATCGTTTTAGAAGATCATTCTTACGTCTGTCTTTTGAAGGTGTTCTTATTTATTTAATTTGGTAAGCAGAATTAGTGAAGGTAATAGGGAAGTGTCCTGAAATCAACTGTGGGAAGACTTTGTGCTTTCACAATTGCTTTCAGTCTGTGTTTTTCTTTTCTTTTTGTGTTGAGGATTTTGGGGTGACTTTGTGCCCCCCATTATCCTTTGTGATATACTCTTTGGGCAGTTGAGGTGGAAACTTTGCATTCTGCTTCATCATGTTGTTACTACGCCCTTTTGGTTACTGGTTACTTTACCATCTGAAAGAAACTCCTGCTATTTCCTGTAAGAACACTTCTAAAAGAAGAGAAGTGCCTTAAGTGTTTACACCAGGTCTTTATCTTTGGTCTGTGTGCATCATTTCTAAAAGAAGAGAGATGGATGGTTTATTCTGCCCCCATGTGTTATTTTTTGCTTATTTATGTTGTATATAGCCTCCGTATATTTAATAGGAAACCTCCCCTTGATGAGAGGAGAGATTTGTCTCCGGTTTATGTAGTAAAGCTGCACACCTGGCCGACCAATCTTCCTGCTATGGTTGATCAGACCTATTGTGTTGATCAGTACACTGATTGACAAAATATTCACCCAACATAACTCTTCCTTCATAACTAAAAGGTGGATATATAAAGGGGATTTGTATTTCATTTGAGGATTATGCATGATATGGATATTGAATTGGGGATCAAGTATGTCAAGCTTGTTCACCGTGACTTGAAGATAAAAACCTTCAAGTGTACCTAAGGTTTGGGGACGAAAACCTCTATTCTTTCATTAAAAACAGTTCTATTCAAGGGCTGTAATTGTGCTTCAGATTTGCATGGTTGTATGCAATTGGTTATACAAAGGTGGTTTGGAACACCACCTTGTTTGGAAGTTTGGCGAGCACCTTGGAGGCTTAGTAATTGTAGTTTTTACAGGTCTTGGAGGTTGACGAACTGCATTGAATGGTCTGTTTGTTGGTTTTTGGTAATGTCCCCAAAGGGGACAATTAGACCTAGTTGGGGGTTACCCAACAAACCCTTGAATAAAATTGCTAATTAACTAAAAATTTGCTCCACAAACCAGCTAGCCCTAGCTGGAAAATTTATAGAATACCCAAGCAAGACATGCCAAAAAATAACTTCACAAATAGCTAAAAATATTCTAAAAGATAAGATTATTGTTACTTCTTTCCAAGTTTTGGGAACATCTTGTGAGGGCACATTAAGCACCATGAGAGGCTACATGAAAAGCAAACCAGTATGGCATGTGTTATTTCTTTAGGCTTATGAGGAGTCCTTGAAAGGTGGTCATGACACTTGGAGCTCATGGGGGCAACTTCTAAGATACATGTTTAACAAGTTGGAAGTTCAAATAGGAGCTTCTTTTCAATGAGAGGCCATTACAATTGGTAAGTGCATCATGAAAAATGTGGGGACAGCCCCATGGCTTTTGCAATTGCTTGAGGACAAGCAATTTTTGGTGGGGAGGACTGTAATGTCCCCATTTTTGGCATAACTTGCTTATGGACCCTTAGCTTGGTTTTGTTCCCACAAGGCTAAGGGAAAGAAGGAAAAGGGAATTATGAGGGGGCTATTCAAAGAGCAAAAAAAGGTGAAAAGTATTTAAGTGTTTTAATTTTCAGTTGAGTTATGCAAAAAGTAATCGAGGATTCATTTGGAAGGTTATGCATTTTTTATATTGAATTTGTTGTGCAAGTATGTCAAGTTTGTTCACCACAACTTGAGGATGAAAACCTTCAAAGGGTGACAAGGGTTTGGGGACGAAAACTTTAATTCTTACATACAGGGCATCTCTATTCAAGGGCTGTGATTTTGCTTCAGATTTGCATGGTTGCATGCAATCGGACCTACAAGGAGTTTTTTGGACACCACCTTCATCAAGGATTGTTTCAAACTCTATAGAGAGCTGAAAATTCATTATTTGCAGGCCAAAGAGGTGGGCAAACTTGATTTGAGGAGTTTGGTTGATCTTGGAGGACATCCCTAGGGTGGCGACTTGCTTTGGGAGAGTGGTGACCCCTCTCAAGAGGGCTAATTGGCTTCGGAACCCTCTTCTAGGGTTTAGAGGTATTTTTAGCAATTTATTCTAGCTTGGCGAATTGTTTGGGGGTTGATTTGCACATGGTTGATTTTGTGCCCTAGATAATATTCAAAATTTATTATATTATTTCAGTAGTGAACTAGAATTTTGAGAAATTTGGAACAACTTTTGATGGGCTTCCCGTGATGGAAAAATTCTGATTCTAGTTTTGTTTGATAGCTACTGTTTTTGCAATCATTTTGAAATATCACTTGCATTGAAATTCCAAGTATTGTGGAAGTCGTAAATTTATGAAATTCCACTGTAATTTTGTAATAATAAAATTCGGAATTCTGAGTTTCGACTTCGGAGTGAATATTTTGACTTCTAAAATTAGTGGCTGCAATATAAAGCTCATTTCATATTTTTTGGAGGGTTAGACATATCAAATCTGAGTTTTGCCCTAATCGTCTAAGGGTTTGGTGGAGGAAATTGCTGAATATTGCTTCATTTTTCAAAGTGTTTAATTGGCTGAATTTGTATTTTTAGATTCTTTGAAGGAAGGGGTTTTGGATTAGATAGGGTTTGTTTGAAAACTCCAACTTTTCCTAATTGTCCCATTTGTGGACATTACATGAATTGGAGGGAAATGATATAAAGGAAAAGGTTGAGGTTCATTTTGGGAGCCATGCCATTTTTAACAATTGAAATCTTGAGTTTGAGCATGATTTGCTTGACTTGTTTCCGTTGAAGACAAAAACCTTCATTAAAACATTGAAGTTGAAGACAAAAACCTTCATTGGAAAATTGAAGTTGAGGATGAAAATCTTCAACCTTCAGCTGGGTGACTCCATTTCAAGGGTCATATTGGGCAAATTTGATCTCTTTGGAGTTTCTAGACACCATTTCAGGTATAACATAGCAATTGGACAGCATTTTGGAGGTGTGGTGTAGCCATTTCTAGGGCAACAATTCGTTGGGGAGCCCTAGCAAGGGCAGCGAGTCAGTTTGGAGCCCTCTCCTAGGGCAACAACCTTATTTGGGGGTAAAAATTACAGGTTGTGGGGCAATTTACTAAACTTTTTGGTGTTTGAAGATAGCTGATATTTTTATCATAATTATCAACCCTTTATTCAATTCAAAATTCAGTTTTTTTTGAGGTATTTTGTATGGTGGTACTCCAATTATTCTAAGGGTTTATATCAATAAAATATTTAATTTTGATTTAAAAATAAGCAATTTCATAATACTGAAATTTTTTGTGACAAGGGTTTGAAAGAAAAATCAGAAATTGCAATTAGTGTGTTAGGGTTTGTTGTGAATTCCAATTTTGTTTAATTCTATCTTAAAAGGGACATTACAGTGGTATCACAGCCATTTTTTGGCTAGCTGTAGGGTTTGAGTGTCTACAATGGATTGGCGACCTAAGTTCTTACCAAAGAAAAAATATATAAATCCTGTCCAAGAGGTATGGATGTGAATACAAAAATAGTAAAAATTTAGGGATCATCTTGAAGAAATCAATAGAAAAGCAAGACAAGAAGGGCGAACACAAAGCCAAGGTATTAAGAATCAACTTTTGAAACAGTTTTCTATTAGCTATGAAGCCACAGATTCATTTTGAAGAATATGAAAAAAGAAGTTAGTGCGCCAAGTTGAGGATAGCGCCCCAGAAGAAGACCCTACCCATTTTCGAGTAGAGACAACCGAGGGCAACAAACAAGTGGAGGATTCACACTAGGAGAAACATGAACCCTACCGAGCGCCGTTAAAAACTACCAAGGTAGATATAAGTTCAGAGGGGGAACCCAAAATTGCCACTTTGGGCATTTATTGGTCTGACATGGAACTGACGCGTATTGTTGATTTCTTGAAAGAATTCCAATAACTAGTCTCGCAAAACTATAAAGATATGAAAGATGTCCATCCATCCCTTGGAAAGATGAGCATCAGACTAGTCGATGGCTCGAGACCCGTCAAGAAGCGGGCTTATAGGATGAACCCAAATCTTCATGCCAAGGTCAAGATTGAGATCGATGGCATGTAGCCGCAGGAGTTATCTACCTAGTGTAGGAGTCCAAATGGGTCAGCCCCATGGTCATTAGCATCAAAAAGGATGGGCGCATTCGAATTTGTGTTGACTACAGACTGTTGAACGCCGCTTGCATGACCGACCCCTTCCCAACTTCGTTCACTGACGAAGTATTAGATGGCATTGCCGGTTGCGAAATACACACATTTATTGATGGTTTTTCAAGATACCATCAAGTCCAGATCGAGGAGGACAAGCCCAAAACCACCTTTGTGACTGAATGGGGATATTTTGTGTATAACGCGATGCCCTTTGGGTTGAAGAATGCACCAACCATTTTTTCTTGGGTGGTGATCACCACATTCAAAGACTTCATTCACAAGTTCCTCCAAGTATATTTAGATGATTGGAAAGTGTATGGGATGGTAAAAGATCACTATGGCAATTTGCGCATAATGTTTGAAAGGTGTCGTCAATTACAAATCTCTTTGAATTTCAAGAAGTGTATTTTTGCAATGTCGTTTGGCACATTGCTTAGACATATCGTCTTCAAGGATGGTTTGCTCGTTGATCCAACCAAGATTGCAATCATCCTTCAACTTCAAACACCATCAACACAGAAAGATGTCCGCGCCTTTCTTGGACATTGCGGGTATTACAGGAAGTTCATAAAGAATTATGCCAAGATTGTGGCACCGCTAGAGGAACTCTTGCGAAAGGATGACCCATTCTATTAGGGCACAACACAGGAAGATGCTTTCAAGACCTTGAAGCTAAAACTGGTAAGTACGTCGATACTGCAATTTCCCGATTGGGCGACTCCCTTCCATGATAACGTCGATGCCTCTGGTACTGTAATCGGTGCCATTCTCGCACAACCAGGGGAAGGGAAAATGGATTATCCTATTTCTTTCGCAAGTAGGAAACTAACCAAGGCAGAACAAAATTACATCACGACTGAGTGCAAGGCGCTTGCCATGGTCTACACCCTACAAAAGGTTTGATAGTATTTGCTGGCGACCCCCTTTATCTCCTTTACTGATCATGATGTGCTTAAGTACCTGGTGAATAAGCCCGTTTTGTATGGGCGCATTTGTCGATGGATCGTTTTGTTTCAAGAATTCCAATTTTTAGTTGTAGTGAAGCCTGGAAAGCAAAAATCGTGCCCAGACCATCTGTCCGACATCAACTCTAGAGATGTGGCAGTGCCAATTGAAGATGATATGCCTGACATGCAACTCTACAGGATCCAACTCGTCCTGGAAGACTTAGCATAGATCACCACATTTCTGACCTCTAGATCTGCGCCTCAGGTTATGACAACTAATGCAAAGAAGCAACTTGCGGTTCGCGCCACCCCTTTTCAACTCATTGGCGGGGAATTGTACAAGTTGAGCCATGACGAAATCATGCATTGATGTGTCCTGGAGCACGAATGGGACTCAGTACTGCAAGAGGCACATGAGGGGATTGCTGGGGGATTGCTGGAGGCCATTGTGCTGGAGATGCCACAACACGAAAAGTGTTACAATCAAGCTTGTTGTGGCCAACTCTGTTTCATGTTGCAAAAGAATATGCCAAAACATGTGACATTTGCCAACGCACTAGAAAACCAAACCACCAGGATGAGATGCCCCTCGTCCCCATCCTTGCCCAGGTGCCATTTGAAAAGTGGGCCATTAATTTTGTTGGGCCTATTACTCCTGCCATGAGGCGGACAGGCATAAGGTACATTCTGGCTTTTATAAATTACTTCACCAAGTGGGCTGAAGCAACGCCAACCAAAGACTGTACAGCCACCACAACAGCAAGATTCATTTGGGAAAACATTATCAGTAGGTATGGATGCTCGCTTAGCTTGACTAGCGATCGTGGTACACATTTCAGCAATGAAACAGTTCAAATCTTGTTGTTCGAGTATATGGTGATGCACCATAAAACGACACCCTACCACCCCCAAGCTAATGGCACCGCAAAAGCATTCAATAAAATATTGGGGACATGCCTCACAAAAATATGCGATGTTGGTCGCAAGGATTGGTATGACCATGTGTCAGTGGTGTTATGGGCCTATCGCACAACATACAAGCCCCTGAACAAGGCTACACCATTCTAACTGGTGTTTGGCACAAAGGCCGTTTTACCTATGGAGTTCCTAGTGCCCTCATTGCGCATCATGTGTATTGGTTGATTGGACAACCAAGAGTCTTTAAGCACACACCTGGAATATTTGGAAATGCTGGATGAGACGCACCCAAGCACGATGGAGCCAACAGATAGAGAAGGCCCACCAAAAGACATGGCATGATAAACACATCAAGGGCAAGGTGTTTATAGAAGGTACCTTGGTCCTGTTATATGATTCTAAGTACCTAAGGCACCCAGGCAAATTACAAATCATATGGATGGGTACTCATGTTGTCCACAACATCTTGGAGACTGGCACATGCAAGTTGTGCACGTTGACTGGTGAAATGCTCCTTGGGCATTTCAACGACAAGAGATTGAAATTATACCATCACTTGGATGGCGTTTGCGCCATCTAACATCGGCTTCCAGTCAAAAGTCAATCGCTTTGTCTTGTGACCATAATAAAATTGGCGCAAGCCAAATATTTTCTGTGTTGTTTGAATAAGTGTTGCACTTTCAGGCCCACAGTAGAACGTTCTTGGAACTTGTACTCTCATAAATCTAGTAGGGTTGAGTCAAGTTTGGTCGCTTTTTAAAGCCCCTGTGGCCAGACACCTAAGTTTTTGGGTGTGTGTGAAGTTTGCCAGGCTAATTGACCGATAAGTACAAATTGCTGAGTAAAGCGCACAAGGTGTTTGTGTGCAAGAGCTGAGAGGAGACAATGAGGCGTTGGAGGGCTAGCACAAGGATTTGTATGGGGTAGAGGAGGCCGAAGCAAGAGACAATAAAGTGCAGAGAATCAACCAAGAAATGAGGTGCGCTTGAATGGAAGCGCAACACCGAGAAGAGATGGAACCTAGGAGATTGAATCACGTGCATGTGAGCGCTACGTCCATCTAACTAGAAGGATGGTGAAGGTTGCACCAATATGAAAAAAGCGCAAGATAGTGTCTGTTTTGATAGTTGGCACCCACCCAATAGTCGGCAGGAAATGATTGTTTGAATTACCTGTCACTTCACTGAAGAAACCATTAGCAGAGTTAATGCTACGGCGGTGGAAAAACAAAGATTTGCATTAATGAGAAGATGGCGGTGGATTTTAGCAGATTTCATGGGTTTTAGCAGGTTTTGAGGATCTAAATGATGCTAGCCATCAATTTGGTAGATGAGAATAGCGTATAAAACCAGAGCTGGTAGAGGTAGGAGGTTTACTTGTCATTTTAAAGAAATTAGAATAGAGCAAGGAGCCAAAGCCACCAAAAGAGGAAACACTACCAAATAAGAAATAAGTTCCCCACAGCCTCCCCAAGTGAGAATGAAAGAGCAAGAAGAAGATTGCGTTTCGCCCTATGGAGGAGAGGAGGCAAATGGAGGGAATTTGATGGAAAAATAGGGAAGCCAGATTTCGGCAGGATAACCAGTCCGCCGTCAACAGGGCAAGAAGCTCAGCAGCGAAATGCATAGTTGCATTTCCCGTGACTATAAAGCAGACCAAACACAATTCTGGGCTTCGGCAGGATTAATAAGTCGCGCTTCAACAATAGTAGGTTCAAGATGGGGAAGAAATGACTGAGCACAAGTCTACCACAAGCGCACAAAGATGCAAATAAAGCGAAAGCAGTGAGGGAAGCAACTATTGCAAAACTAGAGGCACAAATGGTGGAGGGAGTTAGCATCGCAGAGATTGATCCAACCGCGAGCACAAAGCTCATCTACAGAGAGATGGAGTACCCGTCATGAGTCATGGTGGGGAAAAAGTGGGTATCCTTCGCCCATGTATGCAAGTTAAAAGAATATAACCATAGGATAGGCAACAACGTGTAAGAGTTGAACAAAGATTGGATGGTAGACACAGGCAAGAAGATCAAGGTAGGCGCCGCGTTTTTTGATGTTTCCATCAGAGACAAGTTACAAACCATTGGCGCCACACAACTTTTTGAGCTGCCAAGCTTATGCAAGCCAGAAGACTTGGTACATTTCCTTCTCTTGTGGGTGCATGGCGACCGGTTCTATTTTGCTGGATGGCACATGAGGATTTCTGCAAGCCACATAACCAGAATCACAGGGCTGCTTGGCGCATGAGTAGATATATGGGAGATGGAGGACGATGTAGAGGTAGATAGGGTCACAAAGCTCCTGGGCTACTACAAGTTAGAATTTGCATTCCCTATCAAAGACATCCAAGACCCAGCCACAAGGGCAACAACGCACTTTGTAAGCGCCAAACTTTGTTGTGGCGGCTGATGGTCAAATATTAGTAAAACCTTCCTTTGCATTGCCCACCACATGGCGTAGGGAGAAATGTTTAACATCTCTAAGTTTATTGCAAAGGAGATCATAAAGAATGAGCAAGAATGACATTGAGTGCACAAAACCTTTCAGTGGGGATACATGCTTATCCTAATGGTGATGGAGGAGATAGGTGTGCCAAATGGCAATGACGACCACCTATGGGTGTTTCCACCAAACCACGAGTCCCCAATGATGAAGTACCAGGACTTCATCTACCCCCCAACTTCTCGTAGAAATACAAAACTAGAGTGCAAGGGTGGTTCAACAGGTATGTGGAGGCCTTTGGAAAGGAGTGGCGCATCCCACAAGAACTCCCTCAGCAACTCATGCGAACGATGACCTTCGTCATAATGCAACACTTCTGTGTGGTGTGCCTAGCATTCACAAATGGCAATCTGTTCGGTTGGCTCCAATTACCTTACGTGTTTTCAGCCAAATACTTCATGGCGGCGTTGAAGAAAATCCCAAATGCGCAACAAATTGATATCCAGCCCAAGGCCATGGATCACGACAAAAAGATGATGAAGTGCCAATCTATGTGCCCCAGAGCCAAGGCAACCAGGGATGAGGAGAATGATAGTGACAGGCTTGACATCCATCCCCTCCAAAGGGTAATGATCAATGGGAGAATTTTCAACCTATACTATGAGATGAAGCCACGCAAGAAGGGCAGAGATCCTGGCAAGGATGATGATCACCCCCTCCTAGCCGGTGATGAAGGAAAGGATGCACCGAAGCTTCAACCAAAGTCACTCCAAAGGAAGTGGGGTGAAATATTAGAAGAGATTAAGAAGTGCATGCAACTAAAAATAGCCTTTGAAGAACAAATTGCGCCACCTGCCCCAAAGAAGTGCTTGACATTCACACCAAAGGGTTCTTCTAGCAAGCATCCAAGAAAAAAGACTAAGGGACCTATAGCGTTCCTTAACAAGACACTTGCGGATATGGAAAGAGAGGCGGTTCTAGCGTCCATTATAGAAGAAGAGACTAAAGAAGACAGGCCAGGGACTTATGTCCTGCAAATAGAGGAAGGTGAAGAGGAGCTCGGCACTGGAAATATTCAGGAGGCCCTACAAAGCAAAGTGGCCACCGCGCTAAAAGCAATAGAGGAAATGGCAAGCCTTACATCTAGTGCAACCTCGTTAAAGAGCCCACCAAGGAAACCGATGCCGACATCCAAGGATAAGGCCTCCCCAGCGGCCCCTCAATCTATCGAGGAGAAAAGAGCAGCCTGGAGAAAGATGGGGCTCAACAAGGAAGATATAAATCAGGCTTTGGCACTTGAAGAGAAGTGGAAACTTGATTGAGAACAGAAGAAGGCCAAGTTGGAGAAAAGGGCCCCAAAGGTTCCCTCGAGCGCACGACCAAGAATAGAAGTAGGCAAACAGGGTCTAAGTGACCCCACCAAACAAGCAGAGGAAGCTACGAAGGCATGCCTAAGTAGTGAAGGGGTGTCTGGACAGAAAGAAGGCGATGCTGGCGCCTCAGAGCAGCAAATGGAGATAGCTGAGGAGCAGTAGTAGCAACAAGACGACCCTAGTGCTGAAGGAATAACCCTTGAGGTAAATATTGAGAAGCCCCATGATGAAAAAATGGATGAGGGATGAAGCAACCCCCAAGGACCGAACAAGTGACTCCTTGGAGGAGCATGCCAAAGAGAGCGGTGGTCCCTGTTATAGCTTGAAATTGCACCCTTGTGGGAGAGTTTTTCAGTGTTTTCCACTTCCAGCCATAAGCATGGGAACAACCTCAGGATGTGGGTGTCCTATGGTGAGGTTGAGCCTTTAGGATTTTTAAAGAGACTAGTTCCCCTCGATGGATCACCTAAACTAATGCTGAAATGAAACTTCACGAGGAAAAGGGTTAGAAGGGAGATAAGGGCTCCTAAGAGGGCTAACCAAATGATGCACCAATTTAAAATGGGAAACTCCCATAAGCTTGAACCCACACTAATTCTGCAGAGGACAATACTGGATTACACAACATCAAGATCAAGCTGGTTGCATAAATATTTCATGGAGGAGGTTCAGGGAAGCGATGAATGCAAATGGAGAGGAGTTCTAAGACTCACTGGAAGTTCACATTAATGGCAGAAAGAACACTCAACCAGACCTGCAAATAGCATCGAAAAATCCTTAAACAAGGTCAAAAAGGAGGACCATGGACGAGGAAGACTCTCCTTCACACGATGCCATAGTACGCAGCTCAACAGACACAAGTCCAAGGCAAGAGACAGGCAAAGAAAAATCCTTTATTGCATAAGAGGTGGTTCTTATAAATTCTTGGCAAGGTCGAGCCTAACTAGCTGAGCATATCTTGCGATATCTCTAAGAGCGTCCTGTCTCCCAGGAAGATAAAAAACATCTAAAAACTGGGAACTATTACAATGGCAAGTCGCGTGATATTTATAGAGAACGGGGAGAGAGAGAGAGAGCTGCGTGGCAGAAAGGAGAGGGGAAGTTGTTGAACTGGGACCGCTGCTATCACCACTGCCTTGACCATGAAATGCGCCACCTAGGATCATCCCAATCTCCTCGAGCCATTCCCGCATTCAAGTCTCCCTTTGGCGTATTTGAGGAGCCATGCTACGAGCAACTGAGATGTCTCTTCTTTGCGCAACTGAATTGATCTTTGCATTTAAACAACGACATGGCGATCCTCCCCTTCACGTGTCTTGCTATAAAGGACATGGGTTTCCATGCCTGGGAACTCAAGCTGACCCATGTTGCATTTAAGTTGGACGGCCATTTGTTGGGAGCAAACCATATTGAAGGACGAGAGCCTTCATAAATTCCCAGCTAACAGCGTCTTGGACTCCCCTTTACGATGATTGGTCGTCCTTGTGCCACTTGTCCTTTATTGATTAGCCCTTTCTGCTCCAGCTTATGCCACATGGCAGCCTTTCATTTGTTGCATCATGACTCTCGTGTTGCTGGACCAAGCTTAAGTCAAGCACTTGAAGAATCCTGATTTACTCTATGCAGAGTAATTCGGGTTCTTTGATCTCTCCAACTTCGGACTTTCCCAGATCCTTTACTTATAAAGATTTTAAAGTAAAGTACTTGGAGAAACCCGATTTACTCTATGCAGAGTAATTCGGGTTTTCCAAGCTTACTTACTTCGGACCTGTCCATCTTGAAGTCTTCGGCCTTCTGCATCTAGAGTCTGTGGGCTTCTCAAGGCCAGCTACTTCGGACTCTCTGCACCTTAAGTCTTCGGACTTCTACCACTTGAAGTCTTCGGACTCTTGCCACTTGAAGTCTCCTTTGCGGGCTTCTTGCTCGTTTCTCTTTCCTCCGTAAATCTTGTCTTGCGGGCAAATCTCTTGAAGGAATTTCTTCGGACAATTTGTCCGAAGGAATTCCTTCGGACTTTTGTCCGCATCCTTGTTTTCTTCCGGCTTTCTTCCTCCTGCTTTCTCTCGAAGGAACCCTCCGAAGGCTTTTTCTTGCTCTCTTTCTTTCGGGATAATTTTCCGAAGCTATCTCCTTGTTTCCTTCGGCCTTTCTTTTTGCTGGTGCCCTTCGGATTTATTGCATTTGACCCCTTTGGAATTTATGTAAAGCCCTTCGGATTTCTTGACTGTCCCCTTTTAGCCGAGAAAAGGCCCTTCAGCCTTATGAACTGGTACCTTCAGATTTTCCTGAAAAGTGCCTTTGGTATTGTGAGTGCCCTTCAGAGAAAGGTACTGACCCTTCAAAAATGTGCAAAAGGTCCTTCGGGTTTTTTGAAGAGGACCACTTCTAGTTATGAAAGAGTCCTTCGGGATTTGTGCTTGGACCACCTTCTTTCAGAATTGACCCTTGGAGAAGACTTGTCCCTTGGAGAAGACTTGTCCCTTTGAGACCGAGAAGCACTATTTTTCAAGACCAAATCGGGTTTTTGATGTCTCATTACTTATTTCGGGTTTCTGACTGCTCACAACTTAAGAAGTAATTAAGTAGTGCACCCACAAAAACCCGAAATACACTGTCCAAACCAAATCGGGCTTTCCAAACCTTCTTACTTGCTTTGGGGTTCGACTGCTGATTACTTATAAATTTTTTAAGTAGTGCTCCTCTGGAAACCCAAAGACTTCTCCTTCCAAAAAACCCAAAGTTGTTTGAACTTGCCACTTTTGCTTGAATGTCTACCTTCTCACACTTGGGCAAAATTTGGTATGTGGGCCAAAAATGGCCAACAGTGCCAATGAAGAGGAACTACACATAGAGAAGGTTGTCGTTAAAAAGGATGATAGAGAGCTTAACATTAGGGAAACAATGCAGAAGAATTGGGGGGACAAAGATTTATACTTATATGAAACTATGCCCCCCCAAGCCACCATGACAAGGACGTGCAAACAACTCTCATTTGCACTAGACCATTATATGGATGAGCCCTAATTCGAGGTGCCAAGGGCGGCTACTTTGAGCCTAGAAGATTCTGAGGAAGGGTACCCTTCTTGTTGACCCACACGCCATGATCCCAGTCCAATCTAGGAATGTGCTAATAAAAATGGCCATGGAAGTAACGCGTTGAAATATCATAAATGACGGCAAGGTGAGGAAATTGAAGAAGCTCCTCAAGGAAGCCAAGGAGGAAGTGCAGCCCAACAGGGTCAAGTTGCAACAGCGTTGTGAGAGCATGGGGTAGCCGAACCATCTCTTCTGGTCGGCGTCAACACTTCAGACCTTTCAGAGGTCGATAACATTTGTGTATTTTCTGGAAGCTCCAACTCATATGCTACTTCTCCCACCTTGTTTCTCACCTTAAATGGCCCATAAAAACGTGGTTTCAACCGAACCACTTTGTTTGAGGGAAGATTGCCTATAGGGTTGCAATCTCAAAAAGACCCAATCTCCTACCTCAAATGACTTCTCAACTCTATGCTGATCTTCATATAATTTCTGCTGATTTTGGGCATGTTGTAGGTTCTTTTTTAGTGCTTTCATGATGTCATAATTCTGCTATACCAAATCCTTTTTCTTCACTAGAACAACTGAAGAAGCAAAAGAACTTGAGCTAGGCCTTATGTGTCTCACATCAAGTAAGTCTGATGGTTTTTTCAATCATTTCCTTGAAAGCTCTTGGATGACGGTAAGGAATGACAATAACCAGTTTGGCACCCACTTCTAGCTCAATATTATGTTTAGAACCTCTATCCGTTGGCAAACCATAAGACAAATCATCAAAGACATGAACATGCTTGTCTAAAATAACTTGTAACTCACCATGAGGGGCCTGCTGTTTTCTTTTTCTTGAATTTACTGTGATAAAGTAGCTTGCTGCCCAAGCAATTTGACCTCTTCTAAAGGCCCTTTCCATCCTCTTCATAGACACCTCTTGTGGAGCACCATTTGCTAGACACTTGAGGACCACTTCTTTGCCCTCTTTGAAGAATTTCAGCTCCATAGTTTTATAATTTTGAGTGAATTCACCTAAAGAATGCAACCATTGAACACCCAAAACAATATCACTATCTCCAATGTCAACAACATAAAAATCATCAACTACCTTGTGTTTCCCAAGAATGAGTGGGAGTTGTGGCAACTTTTTGGAACAAGAAATGGTGAATCCATCCGCCATAGTCAAATTGAAACCCTTGCAATCCATGGTTTCTAATGCCATCTTCTTAACCAAGCCTCCATCAATGAAATTATGTGTGGATCCACTATCAACCAATGTAATCCCTCTTTGACCCCTCAACGTGTCTTTTACCCTAAAAGAATGATACTTGGGAGCTTTTGAAAGAGAAGTGTGCTACCCAAGCCTTGTGTGTCCTCCTCATGCACATGCTCATCAAAAACATTCTCATTTTGCTCCTCACTAGTATCAACAATATCAAAATCTGAATCATCATCAATTACCTCAATGTAGTGGACATGTCCTTTGCCCATTCAATGGTGGCCTTTGGTCCATGGATCCTTGCAAGTGAAACACAACCCTTTCCTTTTCAACTCATCTCTAGCATCCTTCATATTGTTGCTATAGGACAGCGATCTATGAGATGGCACATATGGTGTAGAAGGCTTCTTTTGTTGCTCATTGGGTGGCGCCCTAGGCTACCTACTTTGTGCCCCTGGCTGCCCTGTATTTTCCCTTTTTGGTAGCGAATAAGTGGCTGCCCTCTTGGCCATTCATGGCCCCTGTATGTTGAACATTCTAAATCCAAAGCCTTAGTGATAGCATCTTGCAAAGAAAGAGGGTTAAAAGCCTTAACCAAACCCCCCAAAGGCTCAATCAAACCCTCAACAAACAAAACAACCAACCTTCTCTCACTAACATCCGGTACCATAACTAAAACCTTTTGAAAATCAACAACATACCTTTCAACATCATGATTTTGCTTGAGTTGTGCCAACTCACGAAAATGTATCTCTGGATCTCTCATGTCAAATCTCTCCATGATCCTCTTACCAAACTTCTCCAAAGTAGTAATGGATCCGTGGCCTTGTATGATTAAGCCATGAAACCACTACTCATAAGCAATACCCACCAAATGTAGGGTGACAAACTTGAGAGCCTCATCCTCAAACATGGGATTAAGTGATAAATATGTCTCCAACTTCTACAACCATGATCTCACAAGAAATTTATCAGTACCATCAAAAATAGGAAGAGAAATCTTACCCAATATTTGTTGCAAATCCCTACGGAGTTGTATATTAGGAACCCTTGGCTTGGACCCTTCCTTCATCTCATAATAATCCCGAAAAGACAAAAGTGCTTGTGTGTCATAGCTTAGGGTTGCATACTCTTGTTGACGAAAATCAAGAGGATCACCCCTTGGTGCCTCCATCTCCACAATTGGTTCCTTCTGCAAAAAAGAGGCCTTGAAAAATCTGAGGGGGGTTAATAGAACCCTCTCATTGCCATTCGAACTATCCTCTCCTGAATGGTGATGGCTCTTACCTTCTTGTGTGGTCTTCAACAAAGCCAACATTTGCATACTCAAGGTACATTGAAGGTCACTCTGGTTATGTTTGATCAACTCCTACAAAAACTTCACCTGCTCTGAAGAGAACCTCTTAGGCTCTTGATCTTCGATAGTCTTTTCCCTTTTCTGATAATTCAAGATCTCTTTACTTGCTTGCATCCAACAAACCAAAACTCATAGGTAGACAAGATCGGTTCTTTGATACCACTGTAATGTCTCCAAATGGGACAATTCAATCAAAAAGGGGTTTCCCTAAAATCCATATAATTCTAAATTCTGAAATTAGCCAAATCAACAAACCCTAGCTCAAAGATATGCTTAAAAAAATACAATATACTTGCAAACCCTAGGTGCCAATTTGCAAATAATATATAGGTAAGTTCCAACAATTACCTTGAGCAAATAACACTTCAAAATTATCCAAAATAAGCCACGAACTGAAAATAGAGAATTTATACCTTTTTACCTCTTGTATGTGGATGAAAATCAGATTTAACCTTACTGTTCTGATTTTACACATAAAACAACAATTGAATATTTGTTAAACCTTTGCAAAAAATTATGAATAATTTACTAAAAATAGCCACACAAATCCAACGCCTTTTTTGGGCCTTCAAAGTGATCAAAACCTTCTTCCTAGTCATCTTAGGTCAAACTTTGCATATAAAAATTGGAAATATTATTTGCCCTTCAACTAGGGTTTTAAACCCCTTCAAACAACAAAACCTCACTTCAATTCAAGTCGCCACACTTGGAAAAATTCCTTAATAAATATTAGCCATAAATCTACAATTTATGAAGTCAAAACCCTCATGAAATTTGCCCAAAAATATAAATAAATAAATCAGAGTTTATTATTTATTTATCCACTTGAAAAGACCTTGCAAACCTTGCCCAATCACATAGAATGTCAACGCCACACTTCAGCAATAATTATCAATAAATTTCAGCAATGAAATTAAGTCAATTTTATCTCAAATTAGCTTTGAAACTCACACAAACAAGTCATCAAGCAAGTCGCCTCACTCTAGAGAAATAATCAAATTTCATCTTTGCAAAAGTAGCGTCAAAAGACACGATTTTGTCGAATAATCAGCTCTAAAAACCTACACACTTATTGGACATACATCACAATATTTTCTTCAAACATGGAGAATCAATATTAATTTTCAGCATATCCCTCAAAGAACTCCACTATGTACTTGTACCCTTCAAAGAGGGACAAACCACCTTAGGAAGGCCACAACTCATAGAAATCCAACGCCACACTTCAACAATTCAATAATAAATTCCAACAATTTAAATTGAGCAATTGGACATTAATTTGCCCTCAAAACACTCTCCAATACCTCTTAGAGCAAGTTGCCCCACTCTTAAGACAAACACCAAATAAACCTTTACAAGGTGGCGTCATGTAATGTCCCCAAATGGGATGATTTAACCAAAAAGGGGTTTTCCCCAAAAGCCACAAATTTTGAAATTCTGAAATTAAAAATCAACAAACCCTAGTTGCTGCAATTGGACCTCCAAAATGAAAATTAACTCCAATTTACCTTGAAATAAATACTTTGTGAATTTGGCCACTAATAGCTCTTACCGCAATGAAGGAGCCTAAAATGGATGTTTCAACCCTCCAAACTCTAGCGCCACACTAGCTGAATTGAAGTCTTTTTTCACTCTAATCCCTGCTCATGCTTCGCCCAAACCAATCACTAAAACTCATAAAGTTACTGCAATAATTAATTCAGAATGAAACACTTGCAAATCTGTTCTTAACAAATATTATTTCCTACGAACAACTAAAAATTTCAAAAATTCATAACTCCCTCAATATTTTAAATTATGATGCAAACAAGAGCTCAAACTGATCATAAAAATAATGACTATCAAATAAAAATAATTTTTAAATTTTATTTCAATGGAAAGGTCACCAAAAATTGCTCCAAAATTTTGAAAACCCTAGTTTCTTGTCAAAAATAATCAAATATTAATCTGAAAATTATTATTTAATTTTTTATCAATTTAGGGCTTCAAATCTTCTCTAAAACCCCATGTTAATATGTATAAAATTAGCAATTAATTGCATAATATTAATTTGCAATAAATGACCCTAAAGAGGCCTCCAAACTCTCAATCAAGCCTCCCAAAATAGTTCGCTCCACTTGTAAAATTAGTGTAAATATTAATGAAAAATAATATGCAAGAAAAGCGCTGTAAAAACTTCATCAAAACCTCACAAGAGCTTCTCAATGCAAATTGCCCCACTCTAAGACAAGTAACATCTCTTTAACAAATGTGACGTCAAAAGACACATTTTGTAGAATGATCAATGCCAAAACAATGAACACCTATTGGGCATGCATCCCAATAGCTTCTTTAAGTATGAAGAAACAATTATCAAATTCAACATGTTTTCAATTGTGATCTTCACCTTGTATTTGTACCTTCCAAAAGAGGGCGAATCATATTGGGGAGGTAAAATACCTTATAAGCCTCACTTGCCTTTTTTTTAATATCTTTTTCTTTCTTTGCTTTAACTCCCAAGCCGACATTCTTTTTAATTTCACTTTTGACCTTTTTGAATTAATTAAATAACTTGCCTTAATAAATTAGTAATTAAAATTACTTTTTGACAAAATTAAATTATTAGATCCTCACTTAAATAATTAATTAAATTGTTCTAATAATTAAAATGATAAAAATCACTTTTCAAGTAATTTATTAATTATAAAGCCCCTGAAAATAATCATTAAAATTATCTTAATTTTTCAAATGGTTAAAACCACTTTTTTGGTAATTCGAATAATTATCCAAGATAGTTCTATTTTAATAATTAATTAATTGTCTTATATTTTTGAATGATTAAAACCACTATTTGGGCAATTTTATTAATTATTAAAATTATATGAAAATGGGACATCACACGTCAAAAGACACTTTTTTGTTGACAAATCAGCTCTAAACCTGCGGTAACAATTATTAGGTATACATCTCAATCATTATTCAAGCATGAAGATTCACAATATCAAATTCAACATATCTTCAAATGAGGTCTTCACCTTGTATTTGTACCCTCTAAAGGGGGGCAAACCACTTTGGAGGGGGTAAAATACCTCATGACTGTCATTGCCGACATTTTAAGATATCTTTTGTTTTTTTTGCTCAACTTCCAAGCTGACATTCCTCTTTTTCAAATATAATAATAAATTAATTGCCTAAATAACAAATAGTAACTAAAATTACACTTAAGCAATAATCCAATAATTATTTATCTTTTAAATATCATAGTGGTAAAAATTATTTTTTTAAAAATATTCTATTAATCAACTAGAATTGCTTTATATGGATAAATAATAAAAATCACTATTCAGGGAATCATAATTAATTAATAAAATAAAACCACAAAAATAATCCTTTAGTCCATGGAGAAATTAGACTAAAGGTATTCAATACCTGCTCATAAGTGATCTGGAAATGGAGACATTACATACATATTGCATTTTGATATAGTAGTATCCTTTTATCAAGCATTTTAATATACTATGTAAGTGAAGGTATAGTTTACAAGCATTTTAATTCTTTAATGAAGTCAGGGCATCTAGGCTGAATGAGAATAATAATTGAATTTTCTTATTTTATTAGATTACTTTAATGATTACCTTTGCACTTAGAGAAATCAAATGGAAAATTTTCAGAAATATTAGATTGTTTACTAAGAGTCAGCCATGCAATGTGACTTTACCTAACTCCTTGGTAGAACAGTTATGTCTGATCTTTGTTTTTTAATTTTTCCTTCAGGGATATAGCTCACCTCTTGAAGACCCTCATCTTCGTGTAGAAGAGAAGAATTTGATTTTGGGGAAGAGCAAGCCAAAAGAACGTGTTGAATCAATTCCATGGAGATTGCTATTGTCAAAGCCACCGGTGTGGGCACTAATAACTTCACACTTTTGCCACAACTGGGGGACTTTCATTCTTCTCACTTGGATGCCAACGTATTACAATCAGGTTTCCTAAATAATTTTCATGCATGAAAATCTGTATTATATTAGTTATTTTAGGTTTGTGTAGAATATGTTACCATACAAATAGTACAATTGAGTTTCTTGAAAGGACAAAACTGATTTTTGGGTGGCGGGATGGGACAATTCAGAGAATGATCAATGAATTCATCCTGATCTACCACCAATTTGATTCCAAGTGTGAAATCAGCTACATATATTAAACAAAGAATGAAATAAATACAATGTTTCATATGGATAACACCATGAATATGCTGAGCAGAAAGACGATTGTTTTGTTTGAAAGAAATGCATCATATATTACTTTAAAGAACTACAAATTCACATCAGCTTTTCCATAAGGCCACATCAGATTAACAATAGGATTACTAGGAAAATATCTCCCTACATATGCAAGAAAAGTATGCAAGAAAAGAAAGCACCCGGGCCTTAGAACCAATTGGAACTGAATCAATATCCTTATGGATCCATTTATTCCGAGTTTTAACTTGCATAGCCATCTTTGTCCAGAAAGTGTTCAATTTTCCTAAGCTGATAGGGGGTATCCTCCTAGAAAGTTTCCTTACACCTTGTTCTCCATAGAAAGTTTGTAATGTATAGCCAAACTACATGCCATATTGTTTTGTGTCTTCCCTTGATCATCCAAGAGTCACCTAAAAGAGGACCTCACCAAGATATGGGTGCGATGAATAGAAAAACAAATTCAGTATGTAGCCAAGTCTGGAATATTTTTTCAGCAGTACATCTTCAAAAGACATGAGTAGTTGTCTCTTCTTTTCTATACATTGCAAACAAAGAATTTGAAATACCCACCTTGGACAACCTTGTTTAACTACTAAACCTTGATGTAGAACTAATCATCCCAGTACCTTTAGTTTAAAAGAAGACCTCACTTTCCATATGAAGTGATAAGACCTTTGCCATCTCATTTGTAGGTCCATGACACCTCATTATTATTTCTATACAGAGGATATGGTTAATACGTGTCTCAAGTTACCATACAATTCTTTGTCATATAATTATGATTTTTTTTTCCATTACTCCATTTCCAAGTCCCTCCAATATGGGCCTGACCCTTGAAGTTGTAATTTTAATAACAAACTTTCTTGAATCATCTTGCAAAGTTCTTGTATAACTGATTTATTTGTTGCAATGGGCTTCTGAGCTATGTTTAGCTCACGCCATGAATGTCATTGTTTGTAACTCATGATTCTAGAGGTATCCCCAGTAAAAAGTCCCTTTCTTGTAAATCTCTTGAAAAAGGGCTAGAGTACAAGTCCACAAGGAGAGTGAAAATTTTCGTGTTTGTTAAGATGATTTGATTAGTACAAATGAAAATGTGCTCACTAGATCGATCCACCACATAATGAGAGATAGGACCTTAATTGATGAACATGTGATAGAAGGATATAATATGAATGGGGGGGAGCGGTGCTTAACATAATACTGGTTGTATTATTTCATATGATGTTCCAAACTGTCAATAACTTAGCATATTAATAATGCCCTCACTATTGACGTTTTTGGATTTCAGCCTAATCTATTATAAAGGTGTCTTGACCTAATTTCTTATATCATGTATGGGGTCATCCATAATATGTAATAATGTCAGAAATCTATTTCCGTATATTTTGTGAGAGTTGAATTTCCAGCTCAATGTTCAGAGTCCAGACATTCAGAGAAGCAGTAACAGGCATTGGTTTCATAGTACTATCATTTTTCTAGTTTGAATTTGGCTGATCTATTTTTGGGGGTTGAGTTTCATCTTCTTGCACATCACACAAATTCCAAATTTTGAGTGTCTTTTGTTAAATTCAACATGTAGTTGTCCTTTGAGATCCTAGACAAAGTCAAATATAGAACTTGGTTAGTTGAACAGATTGGTGTTCTAAGTGTGAAAAAAACCACCAAGAGATACGCTCAACTTTTCTTTGCTATATAGAGTTGCTTATTATCAAGATCTCTAAAACTATCTATTTACAGAACCAAGATAGCTAGTGTTGATACTCAACTAGCTAAGGTCTCTTAGGGATCGATGGTTGCAACCATGCTCCGTGTATTCATATTTGAACAATCGTATACACAATAAAGGAGTGAATAAACTGATATTATTAGGGAGTCATTGTTTACAATGATGAAACTGTATTTATACAAGCCTAAGAGGAAATTACACCCTAACTTTGTACCTAACACTTGTGTTGGCCACTTAAATTTAATGTGAAGAGAATTAGAAATCCTAATATAGTATTAAGTGTTATGTCCCCCTTTTTGGCCTAAGCACGGACATGACCTCTAGCCTAGTTCTTTTGGTGCTTTCCCTAGGCTAAGGGAAGAAAGGGAAACAATGATTCTATTTTTAAGTTATAAAAGATACCTTTTTATATATCTTTTATATTATAACTTAAAAGGTAACTTGCGAGAAAGGGTTATCATAACCCTTAATAAAGAGAAGGGAAAAGATATTTTAAAATCACTTTAACTCTTCCTCCAAGTGGAGCGCCCCATTTTAGGGAGGACTTGTGGGAAGATATGGCATAAAAGGTGGTATGATGATCTTTTGAAAGGTTACCATGAATTTATGATAATTGATTTTCAAGTGGAAGCACAAAAAGCTTTGCTTGTTTGCTTTGAAGACAAAAACCTTCAAAGTACTGGAATTAAGGACATAATCCCTTGAATTCAGCGTTGGGCAACTTCATAAGGAGATTGTAGTGAGCGTGAATGCATTTCCAAAGGTGTTTTGAACACCATATTTCATTTGCAGGTGGGGCAAATTTTCTTGAGGGTTTGGCAAATTGTTTTGAGGCCCCCAAAAATCATCTTGACTAGCAATGACTGCCCTAGACCCCTAGCGAACCCTTCCTAGGGTTGGGTGAAGGCCTTTCAGGCCTGTTTTGGCCTCCTTTTGTGTGTGGAACAGCCACCGGTATTTATGTTATTTTTATCATTATTTCCGTCATTGACCCTTGTAAAATATTGTGGTCTAATTTATTGGGTAATTTTCTACATTTTTTGGAGCATTTGAATATTATTTTTGTGCCAAATTGGGGTACTTCCAACATTTTGAATTTTGTTGAAGCAACTAGGGTTTGGGATATTTTATTTTAGCATTGTGTGAGATCTTGATAACTAGGGTTGTAAGGGTAAAAATCAGAGTTTCATAATTAAATGGTTAGGGTTTGATATTCATAAATTTGCATATTTGAGTAAGGTTTGTTGGGAAAACCCCTTGATCTAGTTTTAGCCCTAAAAGAGAGATTTTAGTGGTCTCAGAGCCAATTTCTTCGCTGGTTGTAAGGTTTGAGGGTTTCATGTCAAACAATGACATGAGAGATATGGATAGTGCAAGGTTTGAGAAATCCTCTCAAGCCCATGAAAGGAAGGAGCAACGTTCTATTTGGATGGATTTGATGGAGATTTGATGAATATATGACATACCCACCATTTTCAGGAAGGAGATGGACCTCAAGGTTTTTATATCATGGTAAAGAGGTAAGGGCAGTACTTGGGTTTAGACAGGAATTACATGATGCTTTGAGGAATATTGTTCTTCCCACATTCGATGGTTCTACGAACATTTCAACTAGGGCATGGATTGATAAGTTGGGTACATACCTTGCACTTCGTCCCATGGAGGTAGAGGAGGCTCTAAGATTCATCACAACACATTTAGAAGGGGCTGCCCATGATTGTTGGCACTAGGAGTTGATAATCCAAAGGCATCACGTCATAGACAACTACGAGGAATTCAGCAGGAGGCTCATTGGGAGGTTTGATTGGGCTGGTCCAGAACCTTACTTGGAGGAAAAATCAAGCATTTTGGGGCAACTAGGTATTGAAAATGTTGGGTTACAAAAATCAAAACTTTTAGGAGAGCAAGATGAGTGTTTCCAACAAGTTGATAAACAACAAAAAGAGCTGCAAGTAGAAGACAAAAGGGTGGTTGAACCAAGAGAGGTAATTCCGGGTTGCACCAAGGAAGAGGGATCAAGTGGGGCAACCACTTGTAAAAAAGAACAAATCATGCACGAAGAAGGAAAAGAGGGAGGGACAAACCCTCATGAGTATTCCAATGAAGGAATCATAAAACATGAGAATTCAGATTTGAAGAAGGTGCATAACTCATGGAAACATCCTCCATGCCAAGGAAAAATGGGCAAAATACTCCAAGGCAAGAAGAAGAAAAAGCTGCCTTTATAGCAAGAACCCCAAGGAGGTGTGATGAGTGGCGGAGGGCAAGGGAGGCAAAATTGATAGTCTTTCAAGCTAGGCAAAACCTAAAGGAGTTTGAAAGGGAATGTGAGTTCTTAAAACATCACTATGATAGTTTTAAAAATAAAGAAAATACATTTTGCATATTGGTGGGGAGAAAGTGATAGACAAGTTCAAAATTCCAAGTGCTAATGTTCATTTTCAGTTAGCTGTAATTTTCAAAACAACATATAAAGGTAAACAATTTGATTATTTTGATAACAATAATTTGTTGGATCACCTTCCTACTATATTCCTACAACATTTTGGTAATCATGAAGATCATGCCAAGAATGAAGACAAGATGAAGGGCGCTAAATGGAGAAAGGAAGTTTTCCAAGAGAGTCTAGGGATGGGGAATCACAAATTCTCAATATGGATGTGGGCATAGTTCGCATAACCGGTTGGGGCGAGTACTCACCAAGGGTCCAAAATGGGTAGCCGACAATTATTCGACCCACTCGGTTGAATAATCGGCAATAACCGGTAAAAGCAAAAAATATTTGATTTAAAAAAAAAAAACATTATTTTTTTAGAAATTATAGAAGCAAAACAGATGCAATGAGTCTGTAAAACATAGGGAAAGCGTTTTCTATTAGATTTGAATACATAGAATGTACAAAATTGCATAATCATGCGAATACAACAAAGTCTCAAAGTACAAATAGACTTAGTCTTATACAAGAATCTACAAGACTACAAGTACAAATTACAATAATCTATGATTTTCTCTTTCCCGCCCTCTGAAAAAATAAGGGAGGTTGTGAAACTCTACTCTCACTCAACTGACCCGCCTCGCTCTGTCTAGAAGGTTGCACCTGCCCCTGTGGCTCCACCTCTGCCTCTGCCTCATCTCCAAGGATGTCCTGCAATCCAATCTCTCCTTCTGCTTCAGCTGCATGCTCTATAGCTTCTCTCAAGATCAGCAATCTCCTCTGTGAACATGGGAGCCTCCTCCTGTGCAATCCAATCGCTGTAAGGATCGATCTCATCTAGATCGATAGGCTCCTCTGATGTTTTCTCCAACTTCTTTTTGCAAAGTCGACGGTTGTATTGTACAAACACCAAGTCATTGAGCCGTTGTTGACTCAATTTGTTGCACTTCTTCGTGTGAATAGAGTCAAACAAACTCCAATTGCGCTCACATCTAGAAGCACTACAAGGTTGAGATAAAATATGGAGGGCTAGCTTTGGAAGATTTGGGGTATTTCCACCCCAATCTTCCCACCACGACCCTACAAACAATATATTCAAAATTTTGTAAGAAATTAATAATCATAAATTTATAAATATGTAATTGATAAGGTACAACTACAAGTAACGACTTCATTTTGTATTACCTGGTGACTGCGTGGCTCTCCCTCGAATGGCTAGTGTTGAAGAAAAGAGTCTTCCCTTTGCCTGCTTGTAGTTATGCAACCTTGCAATGATAAGGTTCCTCACCTCAACGTCAGGGGTCATACTCTCAATGCATGTTGCGAGCCCCTCCATAACCTCTCCATTAGCATCTGTGAAGTCATCGAAGTAAAAAAAGTTGGGGTTAAGGTAGTACCCCCGTTACCTGGACGGGTTGGTGGAGTTGATTGTTCCACCTCCGATCAATCAACTCCCAAATGGGCTCAAATCTGGCACAATCCCCTCTATAATAATGCTACACTGCGTCTTTGGCCCTATCCATGGCCTCATAAATATATCCCATTGGATTTTGCTCTCCATCCATGAATCGCAAAACCCTCATCAAAGGCTTCGAAAGCTACAAAGTTACAAACAAATTAAAGTTAGCGTTACAAACTTATAGATAAATTATAAAAAAAAAACTTTATGTTTAAAAAATTGAAAACAAGGGAAACAACTTGAAATTTAAATTGCAATTTCAAGTTACCTTCACAATCTCTGTAGCTCTCGTTTCAAAGGCCTCACTGAAAACTATCTCCGAAACCTTCACTCCATCAGTTTTTTTCAAATAAGATAACTCCATCCATGCTTGAGAGACAAACATCTGCTTCAAAGGAGTCAACAAACTACAAATACTTTACAATTTCATAAAGTTCATTGCAAACCTAGTGACCTCTACTTGAACAAGCTCTTTTCCCTTGGTGTGCTCTCTCATCAAGCCGAGAACCCAAGGGTGATTGTAAATATATGTAGTTATTTATCTAGCTTCTTTGACAACTAGTCTTACCCAATCAAGTTTCCCTGTCTTTCAAAAGAAGGTCAAGGCAATGTGCCGCACAAGGTGTGCAAAAAAGAAATGGATGTCTCTCTCTAAGAAGTCTCCCAGCCACCACACATGCTGCTGCATTGTCTATAATAATTTGGACAACATTCTCGATGCTCACCTCTAAGACAACCTCCTCTAGCATCAAGCTCAAAGTTTCTACATTTTTAATTTTATTTAATGCATCAATAGACTTCAAAAATACTAGCTCACTATTTGAAGACGCCAGAAAGTTGATGAGGGTGCGGTTTTTTCCCTCTATCCGTCCATCAAAAAGAATGGTGCATCCAAATTTACGTCATGACCTCTTTTGATCTTTGACAATCAACTTTGCATCTTCAACTGCATTCTTGAACAACTTCCCACTCAAGTCTTTTGGAGTGAGTGCCTTGTACCTTTTTCTGCAACTGTCAAAGCTGTAACCAAATATTTCCAGTATGGGCTCCTCGCCATATTGAAGGGAAAGTTGTTGAAGTACCAAAAATTTGTGTATGTTTTATCTGCTTCTGCATGCGTCTGTTTGTTCCATCCTGTAGCTTGGAGTGAAGGTTGTGCCCTAGGTGTGTTTCTAAGCACAAAAAAAGAGTGTAACTGAGACAAAAGTGGTGCAGATGTGCCATGGTGCTTGCGTGCACCACGACTAGAGCCCACAATCTCTGTCATCGTTGCCGCTTCTTCTGCTGATGTGGCATCAATGGTCGCTATTAGGGCTACTTGCATCCTTGCCCTCTCTAGTTTCTTTTCATCTAGTGAAGCAAGCTCTGCCATCATCTCTCATTTCTCTTCTTAAGTGATATTGGGACAAGGTGCAATGTTGTGGCAAAGAATGCATGAAAGATGGTACTTCATGTGATTGATGCCCCTGACATCCTCTTCGAACAAACGTTTCAAATCGAAAATGTCTAGGATGTTCCAACCCGCATGGCATACTTATATGCACCGGTGCGAGCATGAGGGGGAGTCGACTGGCTACGACTGACTGAATGTGACCCTGATGCACTACTGGATGCCATTGTTTGCTAATGGATAAACTGCAAAGCGCAAATATGTTAAAAAATTAACATAAAAACAATAAAAACATTAAATACAAATTATTAATTAAATATGTTAAATAAATGATAATTATAAACTATAAAATGGAAACTAAAATACACTTATGATTTACAATTTAAACGAACAAATTATAAATATAATCTATAATGGTTATTTAATGGAATAATAAAAAATAATTTTAAATAAATAATAAACACGAAAATTTAACCGAATACATGAAATTCGATGGAATGCATCAAATTTGTATACTAAGGATAAAAAATATTTATCAAACATGTATTTAATTAAATTACAAAACTTTACATGCTTGAATTTTTTTTAAAAATAAAATAAATAAATGCATGAAATTTGATGAAAATTCACATAATGCATGTAATAAAAATGGAATGCATCAAATTTGTATACTAAGCATCACAAATATGTAGCAAACATGTTTTCAATTGCATTAGAATTCATTTATATGCTTGGAAATTTAAAAAAAAAATTAAATAAATTCATGAAATTTGATGAAAATTCACGGAATGCATGCAATTAAAATGGAATGCATCAAATTTGTATACTAAGCATCACAAATATATATCAAACATGTTTCAATTAATTTAGAATTCATTTTTCTGCTTGGAAATTATAAAAAATAAAAAATAAAAAAAATGAATTAACCTGGAAATTTCTTTCTCAAATCTCCTCAATCTGTCTTAGAATGCTTCAAATCTTGTGTGAGTGAAGAGTGAGGAGGTGTGTTGCATTTTATAAGACTCCATTCCACGTATTTTCCACGTTTGAGGAGTGTTTGGGGGGTGAAATCCGCATTTGTAACATTTTTGCGCGTTTAACCCGCGTGGGTTTCACGGGATGCAGAACCTGTGAGTAACCGCCAGTTACTCGCCGGTTCAATTTTTTTTAACTGTGCTTGCAGTTTCGAGCGGCGATTACTCGCCGTGTGGAATTTATGGCGAGTAATCGACCAGCCGGCGGTTACTCGCTGGTTATTCCATCTATGGATGTGGGACCCAGGTGAGACTTATAAGCTTGGTATTGTTGTCATATCACTTCTACATTCTTTGACACCCATGCACGGAGGTTGGCAAGGCCTTGGGATCAAGAAAAGGGACAATAAGGTGAAGAGCATATAGAAGAGCATGCAAACCAGTCCAAATCTTGGTAAGCGTCACAATTTACTTGTTGAATTTCATATTCCACATAGAGTGGTTATGACTAGAGGAAGCATGCAAGTCGGGGATGTACAACCAATGGCCAAGGTTGAGGTATGCATTGTTATTAATAAATCAATTCCAGCACTTGTGATTTAGATGTCATACAAAAAAATACATTCCAATAGCCATGACATGAGAAGGAATACATTGTTTAATGTTGGGGATGTTAGAGTGGTTATGACTAGAGGAAGCATGCAAGTCGGGGATGTACAACCAATGGCCAAGGTTGAGGTATGCATTGTTATTAATAAATCAATTCCAGCACTTGTGATTTAGATGTCATACAAAAAAATACATTCCAATAGCCATGACATGAGAAGGAATACATTGTTTAATGTTGGGGATGTTAGGGCTTGCTATGTGGGGTCACAAGGTGCAAATTGTGCAAGGTATATATCACTATTTTGAAGGGGAAAATGAGCAATACATTGTTGTTACAGTCGTTATACAGCCCACTTACATTATGTTTTATGTGGGTTTACCAAAAGTTTAGCTTGGGTAATCAAGGAAGTGATCCTACATGGTTTGAATGATAAGGCACCCCTAGAGGTGACATCAAAAGTGATGGAAGGCATCTTCCAGGAGAGGATTTTTGTAGGGTAGCAAGAAAGAATGTGTTTTCTGAGTTGGAGCAGCCACCTCTTCTTATGGAATGTGGTCATACACTTGGGTCGGAGAGAGAGTCAAAGGTAGGGAAATATTGTCCTTGAAAAGAGGTCAACCAAGTGACCAAGGGACAACCATCAAGGTATATAAAAAATCAATTAATTATTTGTTTTATGAGCTTAATGAATTCTGAAAATGAGGAAATCAAGCAAGAGGATGATGGGATTAATTTTCAGATTGTAAAGGAAGGAGTAAAGTCTGAATTTCTCATAAGAGATGGGCCTCGATTTGACTTAGAAAATTCTGAATTTTTCATGCTAATTCTGAATATGGAACACTCATAAAATTGTGTACAAAGTGGCATGTTACAGTCCCTAATAAGTTTTGGAAATACAAAGGAGAGTTGGCCCTTTCCTTGTGATAGGAAGTTGAAGTTTGCAAAAGAGGAACAACCCTTCCAAAGGCCTACAATGGAAGGGAGAATTCAAAAATGTGAAGGGAAGAGTGATAAATGGGTTACAAATAATCTTCAATCCATGAGACAAGTAAGCCTTGAATGGGGCAGCACTAGGGAAGGAGAAATCCTTTAAATTTTATGCACTTGTGGTGCATATTGGAGGCCTAATTGGAGGGACAACATGAGGTTAAGCAATGGACTTTCATGTGGGCATCATGGCAAGATTATTCACTTCACCACTTTGTCTAGACAAAAGGTATGCGTCCAATGTTGTTCCAAGTTGCTATTTTAATTCGAATTAGTGAGCCATACTTTTGGTTTGATGAAGTGTCAAACAGGTTGAGGGCCCTAAAGGGCATTGGGTTGCATTCCAAGGGAGCCCATATTTCAAGGTACACGTGCAAGGGAGAAAGACCATAAGGGGCAGCCTTAGTGTATTTTCCCATCATGTTTGTTATGACAGTTCCAGCTCTTCTAAGGTGGTTCATAGCTTCACTTTGACTCCTCTTGGAATTGTAAATATAGTGGGTTCATCAAGGAGCAAGTTGGTAGTGAAAAGTTTGATTTTTTGGAGCATTTGCAATGCTGTAATGTACAAACACAGCTCTTCAAACATAAGGTACAGGTTTCCTTTTGAAGTAATTCCCTCTAAGGCAAGGGAACATGTGAGCTTGAGAGCCAAGGTTTTGGACTATAACCTTATTAAGGAAGTTTCCAGCCCATGGGAGGCATGAAGTGGTGAGTTTGAAGGTTTTTGGAAGTTTGGGGAAGATTGATTGCATGATGTTACTTTCTAAGGGTGAGTTGTGGAGGAATGAATTCTACTTTGGAGTCATAAGAGGTTTGAAGTTTGTACACATAACCAACTAATCAAGAGGGAAGTGGCTGGTTCTACCTTTCTTTTGGAGTATATGAACATGTGTTGGTGGTCTTTTGGCGAGGGGTGGATTTCAAGCATGGTGAGGAGACTTTCAACTCTAATAGGAAGACTTCTGAGTTTTGAGGCAACTTTTGGGTGTGTGGGCAGCATGGGCATCCCTTCTATGCTCTCAAGGGCATCCACACATGTTTCTAGCCACTTCACACATGGAGGGTATTATCAAGGATGCAAACATGAAAAGGAAGTGGAGAACTCTTGTTTTGATTAATATGTTTGTGTCTTGTGCAGGCGCTGATATATGGGCAACCAAGGCCTAAAATTTTGAAGATTACCTTACTAGAATAAACTTTACTAGCCGCTATGATGCTGCCATTTCTGAAGATTTCCCTTTTCTTATCATATTTTTGGTATGTCCAAGGTATAAGGTCTCAATGGGAAGGGAAAGGAAGAATAAGAGTTGTTGTTTTACCATTTCCAGATTACATAAACAACCTAGAACTTTCGAGGACAGCATTAAAGGGCTTCATCAAGAGGTCTTCCTTCCATGGAATGAAGTGAGAATTGAGCTTTGCATGGGAATAAGTGTTGGGACAGCTCTGTGGATATTGCTATTACTTGAGGACAAACTGTATGCATCTAAATTCGCTCGCTTATATTATTGTCACTAATATTCTTATTAGTCGACACTAATTCCGCTTAATCTAGTTTATCTCGCTAATTTATCCATTTTCTAGTCATTTATCCAATGCCCCCTTCTTCATATTTCATCATCTACTAACCTTATTCTATCCCACTTCATCATTAATTCACCTAATCATTTTTTTATCTTAATTCGCTCGCTTATATTATTGTCACTAATATTCCTATTAGTTGACACTAATTCTGCTTAATCTAGTTTATCCCGCTAATTTATCCATTTTCTAGTCATTTATCCAATGTCCCCTTCTTCATATTTGATCATCTACTAACCTTATTCTAACCCCACTTACTATTATTTGGGAATTTTAAATTCCCATGACCCACCAACCCACTTACACTAGCCTACTCCTAGGCTTTCCTACAAGCCTACTCCCCTAGTCATGACCTAATCACCTTCTAATCCCAAATTTCTCTCCACATCATATACTTCCAAATCCAATGCTCTAGCCTAGCAAGTCCCCCATCCTTTATCACCACCACCATGAACCTCGACCCCGCTTTCATAGACCAATATATAGCTGCCAACAAGGATGAAATCCTCTTGCAGTTCATTACAATGGGTGTACCACTTCTCGAAGGTGTTGACTCCCTTCAACTTATTGCACCTCTAGCACAAACCCCGTCGTGTATGTCTCCTTCCAATCCCCTATCCACTAGTCATATCCAATCATATACCCCTTCCCCTACTAGCAAAGGGAATCCTATCCTGGCCACCTCGTCTACTACCAAACCATCCACCCAGTCGCGTCACCAACCATTTGATCTAAAGTCCAATGCTTCCACATCTGAATCACACAGTGAAGTGGGTCCTTACACTCCCCTTCCTATGTCCTTGGAAGCACTTTTCCAACAACTTGTCGCCGCTAACATGGTCTACCCACCATATGACATCTTAATCCCACCAAGCCTAAGCCCACCTGGTATAAAGCAAACCGATACTGTCTCTATCATCGAACTTGGGGGCATTCCATCAAACAATGTCAAAATTTTTGAGATTATGTCCAAGACCTCATCAACCGTGGTGACATAGTAATTGAGCAGGAACTAGATGAATTTCTCTCCTTGGGTGAACAAGAAGAGGAATGCCAAGATTCCATTCCCGATCACGATCAAGCCCTTCCTTTCCAAACCAAGGTCAAGACACCCCACCCAGCTTCCATGATCCCTCCATCATCAACCAATCCTCCATCATCAACCAATCCTCCATCAAACACACGCCCATTCGGCATCAGCCCAGTCCTCTCATATCGCAGAATTCCTTTCATGGGCCTATCTTTGCTCAACCCATCATATCAAATACCCCCTATTGAGAGGACAATTGCGGACAATCACTCCTCTACTAGTAGCATGACGTCATGTACCTCATACTCGGCATCGGAGCCATCTGCATTAGAATAATTTTCAGCCTTCAATAATTTATTATTTGCTTCTATCAATTGAAATTTCAAAAATTCATATCTTCTATAATATTTGGAATTTCAATGTAAAAGTTAGCTCAAAATGATCACAAAAATAGTAGCTATCAAACAAAATTAGAATCAAAATTTTTCCTCTATGGGAAGTCCCCCAAAAGTTGCCCCAAAGTTCCAAAAATCCTAGTTACAGTCCTAAGTTCCTTCAAACATGAAAATGAAGCTCAATTGTGCAACCAAACAATGAGAAATCAATTCCAACATCTCTCCAAAGTATTCACTTTGTCTTTGAATAGGTGGTGTTCTAAAACACCTTTGTAGGTCCAATTACATGCAACCATACAAATCCAATGCACAATTACAACCTTTGAATAGAGCTGCCATGGATGTAGGAATGAAGGTTTTCAAATCCAAACCCTTGTCACACTTGAAAGTTTTTGTCCTCAAGTTGTGATGAACAAGCTTGACATACTTGATCAATAATTCAATATTTCAAAATAGCATAATCCTCGAATGAACAACTCATTTTCCTTTTATATCCATGCCCCAAGTGTGGTGCCCAAAATAGGAGGGAAACTCTCATTTTTAAAATATTAAAAGAACCTCCTTATAATTTCACTTTAGGCTTTAATTTCACTTTAGTTTTGATTGATGATCTTGAGGGGTAACCTGCAAGACAAAACATTAGACCAAAATATGACCTACAAGAGATGTTAGTAAGTCAAAGTTTAACCCTGCAAGAAACAAAATGTTAGTTCAATAGGCCTTAAGAAAAACACCCTAAAAAATCGCAATTTAGCTCTATAACTTCTTTGGGTGAGCAGGCCACGACGCGGGGATTTGCGGGCGACAGCGCCCAACGGGGTCAAGGGGCAGAGGGCTTGGAAAATTTGGGGGATGCTTCTGCAGAAAATGATGTCAATGGTTTTGTCTTTTTAACAATTTTGATTGATTGAGATTGAAGGACGGCCTATGACGAAAAATTGCGAGTAGTTTGATAGTTTTAATTTATTTAATTTAAATCTTTGACAATTGTATTAGAAAGAAAATTACCCTTATTTGTCTACAAACACTTGATTTCACTATATGACAACTGACATCATATATACAAAATAACACATTTACATAATATTTACAAACAATGACATACTTGTTTGTAATAATTAAAAATTATAAACTTTCACTCAGTATCATCCTTTTCTAATCTAGACTAACTTGATAGACTATAAACTAGACTACTTTCAGTCTAAAATAGACTAGCTAGACATGAATCAACTATGCATTAATTAATAATTGACATGATATAAATTTGTCAAAGATATTAATAAAGTCCTTTTGTTGGGATTGGGCAAAAAATTATCACTATCTTTGGAATGACTGACTTGAAATTGATAATTTCGTGCAGTTTGATTTTTCTAGAAATCTGTTGGCATAGGTGTCAATTTTAAAATTAGTCGAGACAATAGGAAAGATAGTGGAAGTGTCAGGTGTAAAATTTGATAACCATAGTGGTTTCGTAAAAGCTTATAACTACATCTCAATGACACTCACTTGGTCATTATTTTTTTTTAATAATCAACATTTAATATTTATGGTGGTGACGTGACAAAAGGATAAAAGACGTGGCAGTGGGCATGCATGTGAGGACACAACGTAAATGTGGCATTTGGCGCAAAAAGTATGGCACCCAGCTAAAAAAAATATGGATTTTGAATAGGATTTTAGACATCTATCAAAGCATAATGGGAAGGTGGATTTTCATCAGGCCTTGCAGATACATAGTTGTCTTGATAAACATATCTATTGCTTATTTGCTGATTTTTCCAATATGCTTACCAGGTATAGGCATCGACCAGGGCTTGGACACAACGTAAAATAGGGGGCGTAAATTTTTTAACAAAATGACTATACATAGAATACATGAAAGACTATGCACAAAATATTCGTAGACAATTAGTTTGGTTTAGTGTGGCTCAGATCAAGATCTATTTGTTGTTGTCTTACCTAATCAGTTTAGCGTTTTTTCCAGCATTCTTAACAGCCTTGGCCAAAATAGAAGCTATGGAACCATGTTAAGTATGATTGAAAGTAGATTTACATATGAATCACGCTTTTATAGTCTCAAAATGGTCCTTGCAATGCAAACATATAGACTAACAAATTAACGAGCTTGTAAATCCTGCAAAGATCACGGTTAAGTGTGTAAAACAAACACAATTTATTGTAATGCAGTAGAGACCAGAAAATATATGAAACATGGTAGAATACTGACAAGAATAAATAGTTATTAAACTATAACGCCATTCTACTCAGAATAGAATGCGTAACGGAGATGAAAGGTTGTATGACAGAGTAGCGATATTTCAAAAAAGAACTATATGCAGCGTTGAAACTAGCAACAGAATTTGATCTTAAAATAATAATATGCTCTTTATTGTTTCACAAATTATTCAGAACAAATCAGAGAATGCATAGATTGACAATATAACCAAAAAATTCCACTGATATAAATAGGATCTAATCATGTAAGAGTATGAGATTGAATGTTAGAATGATTAATTAACCAGAGAACATAAGTTTTATCAAATTAAGCTCCAAATTTGTTCTAAATTTGCCCTGCAAGCTACACAATTTTTCACATTCGTAAAAATTAGTTCAAAAGGATTTTGGTCCCACTGTGGTCGCCAAAATGTAGCATGAATTTTGAGCACAATAGATTATACTATGAAATTTAAACTCAAAATATCAAACTACCTAGTAGGAAGGATTATGAAGACAAATTAGAATCATAAGATAAACCTTACCGATCTCTTGTTTCAGCTAGCCTTCTTCCAAGATGTTCAAACGAATAGTTGATTGCTATGGACTCAGAATTTCGACATTATGATTGCTTGATCATGGATTATGGATGCAATGGATTCAAGGATTTAGATTGGCATGGATTTAGTAGATTGCTGAGAGTTGCTATGGGAGCATGAAGACTTTATGGATTCATGAGTTGGTTTCAATGGAGGATTGAGTTGTTTATATAGAATGTGGAGGGAAGGATCAATGGCTGAAATTCAATCTTGGGCCATTGGAATCCATGGTTGAGGATTATCCAAGGAATTTAAAATTTTTTAGAGGCCTCTAGATTTAGAGGCTTCTAGAGAGGAAGGGTGAGAATAGAGAGGATTCTAGAATTGGAGAATTCTAGAATCTATTAGGAGGGGTTAATGATTATTAGAGGTAGGTTAGATGAGTGATTAGGAGATTCTAGAGAATCTAGGAGGGGGTAGGTTTCTAGGAAAGCCTAGGAATAGGTAGGTAGGTGGGCTTTGGGAATTTAAAATTTTCAAATAATGAATAAGATAGATTAGGATAGGATTAAGAGATTATTAGAGGAATTAATGAAGAAGTGGGATAGGACTAAGGTTAGTAAATGAAGAGGAATGAAGGGGAATGTTAGATAAATGATTAGGAAGGGGCGATATTAGGACAAAATTAGGGAGGGATAAATTAGATTAGATAGGATAAATGAAATTAGTATTGACTAATAGAAATATTAGTGACCATGGAGGAAGCGAACGAATTTAGGTGCATACAGTAATTTTAATTACGAATTTATTAAGACAAGTTATTTAATTAATTCAAAAAGGCCTAAAGTGGAATTAAAAGTAATGTCGGCTTGGGAGCTAAAGCAAAGAAAGGAAAAGATATTCTAAAAAGGACAAGTGAGGCTTATGAAGTATTTTACTTCCCCAAGGTGGTTCGCCCCCTTTTGGAAGGTACAAATACAAGGTGAAGATCACAATTGAAGACATGCCAAATTTTTATAATTGTTCTTCATGTTTGAAGAAACTATTGGGATGCATGCCCAATAGAATTTCATCGTTTTGATGTTGAGCAATCTACAAAAAAGTGTCTTTTGACACCACCTTTGCTAAAGAGATCTTGTTCTTGCCTTAAAAGTGGGGCGATTTACTTTGAGGAGTTCTTATGAAGTTTTTGTCAGGGTTTGAGGCTCATTTCTTACATATTAGCTTTGCTTAATATTTTTCCTATTTTTGCAAGTGGAGAGAACTACTATGGAGGCTTTAATTGAGGGCTTGGAAGCCTCTTTTGGTCTATTTTATGCAAATTAAATATTCTGATTTTATTCGCTAATTTTCTACATGTTGGCGTGAAGTTTTGGAGGAGTCTCGTGGAAGGTTTGAGGTTCTAACTTGATAAGAAATTAAATAATAATTTTCATATTTTTGTTTAATTATTTTTAACAGGTTTTGGAGTCTTTTTCACTTGCGGAAGGCAAGATCTCGCTCTCCCAATTTTTTGGTAATTTTTCTGTACTTGGCGATTTGGGTGATTGGCTTGGAGGGAACTTTTGGGTCATTTCTATGCCCTAGGAGGTTCGATGGAAATTAATGGTACTTTTTGGGCACTTGTGGCGAATTTTGGCTAGGGTTTGAAGTGAAAAAATCATCTAGAACAACAGCTGTATTTTGAGGAAAAATCAGAATTTTACAACAATAATAAAGTGGCATTTGAGCTTCAATAAATTTTCAAAAAGGCACTTATTTCATGTATTAATTTTCTAATTATTTTTACAAGTATTCAGATAATTTTGAGCTAAGTTATTGGCTGAAAATCATTTACAAAACCTTACTATTGTGGTGCCTAGGGTTTTTAGGGCTTTTTCAAGGGTTTTGTAGCATTTATTGCAAACTTGAGTTTGTTGATTTCATTTTCAGAATTTCTAAAATTTGGGATTTATGGGAAAACCCCTTTTGTGTGAAATCGTCTCATTTGGGGACATTACACATGCCTTCCACCCACTCTTCAAGAATAAGCGATGGATTCCATAGAGCCTCAAGCTTATCAAGCTTGCCATGGAAGTGGAAGATTTAAAAGCCTAGGTTTACATGATCAAGAAAAAGGGTTTAGATTAGTTTCATTTCCTTGAAAGGGAGTAAAATCCCTATTGCTTATCCCCATTTAGTGGGGTTTCCATACTTATGTTTTATTTATTAAGTTATGCTTATCTAAAACTTTGTTGCAGGTTTAAAGACATGGCCTTTGTGTCCTTCACTCGTTTTCAAAATCTTAAGATTAATCTCTCTTCGTTCAAACCTAGGGTTGGTTTTAGTTGTAGGTTTACTTCACTTGGCCTCTCCAATTGGTCATGGTGTCTAGACATGGCCTCTCATCCCTACTTATAGGTTTGGACCTTCAATTGATCTTAGACATTGTTCCAAGCCCCCTACATAACTTCTTGGCATTAGGCATGTGACATACGATTTTCAGGATTCAGGGTTTGACTAAGATGCACATTACACCAACTCTCAAACCTTACCTATACCTACTAACAGACCTGATCTAACCCATCACGATCCAATCTAGACCTCCCTCAACCCTAAACTATTCCAACTGGGTCTTAACACTTTATCTTTTCACACTGCTTTTAACCTGTGACCCAAACTATAAGTTTGTACATAGTTTTCCCTCAGCGATACAACACCCATCTTGATTCTCACACATTGAGGGTTCCCTTGCAATACCAAGGCTATCCTAGACACTAAATTTACCCGCACTCTCCCTATGTTTTGATACAAGTGTAGGTCACTATTGCCACCCCATGCTAGGCCTTCAACATGGGGGTAGAGGGCTCATTTCTATTGACTCCTCCAGCCACTCTAAAAATTGCCCTTTTATCCTAGTTAATAATTGGTGTCCCCAAGATTTCACTTGGAAATCTTGGAGTACCCCTTTAAAATTTTTTGTTTTTTTTGACTTGTGTTAATTGTGGGTCATGTTGTCGCTTTCCCGTTTAGTTTATTTTAAGTTTTGCTTTCCACTTTCGATTGCACATGTTGCTCAAAATTGTCTCTAGGAAGTCATAAAGCCACTTGCAAAAAGCCCACGTGCTTAAAGTCGCTCAATTTTTCGTCTTGGACCCAATCGAGTTTTATAAAGCACTTTACTTGTTTTAAATGAGTTAAAAAAAAAGAAGGTGCATTTGATATAAATTGAGTTAATGAGTTAAAGTGGGAGATTAGAAAATATATAAAGCACTTTTCTAGGTCATAGTTAGCACACCATTTTATCTTCACCTCACTTTGGAGCATCCATCCATGCAAGAGTTTTTCACAAAATTGACTAATTGGAGAAATTGGTGAGCAATCTCTCGCAATCTTTTCTTTGGTTTCAGGTATGTGTTTTTCTTTTGCTTTGTTTCGTGTGTATTTCCCTAAATCTATTTTCCCGGAATTCATACATCTTCCAGCTAAAAAAAAACCTAATCAATTTCTTTTTGCCTTGGTATGCATTGACATTTGTTTGAGCTTTTCTCTGCTTAGGGTTTGGAATGATCATTTCACCAAACTGTAGACTTGGTTTGTGGTTTTCAAAATCAATTTAATTTCCTCCAGGAAATCAGTCGATCATTTTCCCAAAACCGTTCAAGATCGTAGCAGCAAAACTGAATTTTATTAAGCCATTACTTTGTGAAACAAGTCGAAGTCTTAGAAAATTCCAGTCATTCTGAACGCCATCCATTTATAGACCAAATTGCAGTAGTTCTATGAGCCATTTACTTATTGAGTTAAGCATTCACAGATGTCTGCTATTTTAAATGAAGAGTAAATCGAACATTTTGTCCCCCTTTACTTCCTTTGCTTCAATTCACAAATAGGTCGAGAATTTTGAAAAATCTGCCATTTTAATAATGAAGACCAAATCAGAGTTTTATTGAGTCTTTAGTTCCTTCAAAAAGATAAGTAAGTTGCCTATAAAAGTCTGCAACCCACTTTAAAGACCAAATCAGAATTTCTTAGTCTCATTCTTGCTTTATTGAAACAAGTCGAGCCTACCCAAAAGTCCACCATATAAAGGCTTAGTGTAAAGTGGAGTTCCTAGGAGTCATTACTTATTTTCATTAAGTGAGCTCGAAAAGTTCTCAATACAAAGGAAAGCTCAACCGGAACTTTTTTAGTCATTACTTATTTCTCTTTTATAAAGCAAGTAATGCACCCCCAAAAGTCCTAAATACAAAGGGAACTTTTTTAAGTTATTACTTATTTCTCTTTTATAAAGTAAAGTAAGTAATGCACCCCCAAAAGTCCTCAATACAAAGAGAAAGCTTAAACAAAATTTTTATGACTCAAAAATGAGTAAGGCAGCCATCCAAATCTGCCATGCAAAGGCAAGTAGATGAAAACAACTCTTTGTTCTCTCCCAGTTGAGCCCACTTCTCATTATGTGCACTGAAAGTTTACCTGAAATTTCATCAAAGCATGATTCCAGGGAAACTAAAATTGATCATATGCATGAATGAACTTGACAAATGTTGAGTTACACGTTTGTTCAAATTTTCTACAAGAACATTTTAAGTTGTGCACATATTTATGAGAGAGACGCTGTGGCAAATGTCTCACATACAGATATCTTTAGAGACAGAAGAGGTAGGAAGGTCAGGAGAAATAATTTTCACACAAGAAGATCCCAGTCTTGCAACTGCAAAAGCTTCAAGAAAGAGAGGAAAAGAAAAATCTCAGGCGAAAGCACATCCAGGCAGTATGAGATATGAGTACAAGGGCTATCCAATGGAATCGTGTATAGTGTCTAAACTTGCTGAAATAAGTGATACTGATATGGGACATGTGTCTGTAAGTGATTTAATGGACATATCCAAGGCAACCCACAAGACACCCCTTATGCAAGCTATGGTTAACAATGAGATCATTCAAGCGATTGTGTTTCCAAGTACTGCCCAATTGCCAGGGTTTGTTTTAGAGTGTACCAAATTTTACAATCCTTTAACTAAAACAATCAGGGACACATCAGGTAATACAACGATAAGGTTGGACACACAATTATTCAATTACTGTCTTAAAATTTCAACAAAATCCAAAGTACTTGATGTCAACATGCAAAGGGCCATTGATAGATGGGAAAGCGTACAACTGAATGTATAAGTATCATGAATAAAAGTTATCTGAAGAAATTTAAGCAGCCATCTAGATTCCCGAAGACCATTCAAAGATCAGATCTTGTGCAAGAAGTTGATGACATCAGCGAGTTGTTGCACAGAATAAATGGAGAAAGAAATGCAAAATTCTTCTACTCATGGATGTATTACTTCATCAGAGCAATTGAAGTCAATAGAGCCAATGCAATGATCAATTGGGCTGAAATAATAAGTAATAACATTGGTGAACAACTCAAGAAGGTTAGACAGACATTTGATTTCAAAATGACTTCATATCTAGTATATGCTGGAGCCTCAGAAGGAATATTCTCCAAATTGGATAGGAGAGGGATGTTAGCAACAGACCCTATCTACGAGTATTACTCACAGCTGGTATTGCCTGAATACTTCAAGAAATACAAGACAGTAATTGATGGCTTTTTTTATGAAATCATTTGTAAGCTAAACAATGATCTGAAAACAAGCAGAGTAAGCAAGGAGGCATGGGAGGTTGTCTCTCAATTTGGCTGCATTTTCATTCAATTTGCTGTTTTCACTTACCTCAGGATTAGTGGTTTCTCAGGATCACCACTTAAGCTACCAAGATACCCCAATGACAAATGGGTAATAATGGAATAATGCAGACAATTGGTATAATTACATGACTTGCAAGCAAAGCAACACAAGGCAACACTTAACTTTACCGTCAAAATTGGTAATTATAATTGTCAGAGTATCCAAAAGGCCAAGAATGTCCAAACAAAAATGTTTCTTCATTATGACCAGGAATATTTCCAAGCTACGATGAACTTTGATCCTAAAGGGATTGCAAAAAAGACGATCGCTATAGAATATATGCACATCCCCGCATTGGACGATTTTTGGATGAACTGCAGGAATGAATTTGAAGTTAGAAGAAGGGGCTTCAACAGATTAATAGTACAACAAATTGTTAATTTTGGTTTGGCAAGGATACCTGAAAATCTTCTTGATGATGGCCATGTGATACTTGATGCAGACAATCAAATGGGAGGAGACAAGGCCCCTTTACCAACCATTAAAGTTAGTTCCAAAACAATTTTGGATATAACTTCAATCGTCCTCATTAATACTTCAAATTGGTTGTAGGAAAAGGTACATTGTTTGGATGAGGCAATAATGTAGCAAATAAGGTAGGGGAGTTTCAGAAAGAGGAAACATGAAGGTCAGAACAGCTGGAGACCAGAAAAGTTAAAAGTGCATAAAAAATCTCAAGCAATAGGAGAGTGAGAATCTTCATCTACTTCACAAGCACCACCTGTTGACAAAGTTCCTTCTGTATGAACTCATAGCACTTCAACATCCCCGGTAAACCCCACCTCAGAAGATTCACGAAAGATCACAATTATTCCACCTTTAAATCCATCTTTCACTCTCCATTAAAAGAAATAGATACATCACCTCACATTCCTCCTTTCTCACCACCCAGATACTTACCTCAAGATACCATTTCTTCATCTTTGGGGGATTCTCATGCCCATAAAGAAGCATTGACGGAAAAGGCAACTGGAGTAGAACGCGGTAGCAAGACTACTACAGATGAAAAGTTGAGGAAGCAGTTATGGTGGAGAAAATGATAGAGTTTGAAAGAGTACTTTCTCTAGATGGTGTAGAAGGAGAAGGCCATGATATAGTGTTAACTTCTGATGCAACAGGGTCCAATCAAGAGATGGTGGTACATGTTGACACTTCTCACCCCCAAATAGTGACTTCTCATCTTGGTTGGCTTCACAAGTAGTTCCAGGGTCTAGGGAAGTAATAAACTTGGAAGAGGAGGATCTACAGCTGCTCAAGAGCCTTGGAGGAAGAGGTAAAAGGTCAAAAGCTGCCAAATTGACTTCAAAGTTAGTCTTTGAACCTTCTGGTAAAAAGTTTGCTCAAATGTCAACTCTAGCAGAGGGAAAACAAAAGGGAGAATTGACTGCAGTAGACATAACATTAACTAAAGTCCCTCTGGGAAAAGTTACTATTGAAGGACTGAAACAAGATACCCATACTCTAATAGATGCACTCTTCTCCAAGCTGGATAAGGAAAAAGATGAAAAAGCTAAATTGAATAAGCAAATCTCCAAGGTATGTGAGATCATTGCAAAGGTTGCACAATATTCATCTCAGCCCGTGCTAGTAGAAGAGCAACTCAATGAGCAAGTCATCAGAGAATTTGCAGACATAGGAGACAAAGCCAGGGCTGTTGATGAGTGGATAAAGCAGAGCATTCAAAAAACAACAGAGAAATACAAAGAAATCCCATATAGCTTGGGTGATCTGCAAAGTACGTTTATTGAGTTGAGGGAGTTGATGGAGGAAATAGATAGTGAAAATAGAATTGCTAAATGCCAGTTGGAGACCCTAGTTGAAATAAATTCATTGCGTGAGAAAGTATTGATTAAAGAACAGATTGTACCAGATAAATCAGTACAAAGGGGCAAACAACTAGAAATAATCATGTCTTTCCGCACAAAAACTCAAAATCATTCTGGGTGAAATGCAGCTACTAAAAGAAGAGGTTGATAAAGTGATGGAGCAGCTGGATAATTGTATCTATTATGTTACAAGTTATACACTTGACAAGCCTCCAGCATCCCTTGAAGACTACCTTCCGCTTCTCTAGAAAAATATAGATGAAGCTGTCACTCCTTTTACTTGCAATTCAGTTGAGAAGCTGATTAAACTTCACGGTGATGTCAAGGAATTAGAATCCAGCTTGACAAAGCTAAACACATTCGACAAGATCCTAGAAAGAGAGTCCCTAAGGTTCAAAATAGAGACTAAAGCTATTGCAAAGGTTGATGGAGGGGTGGTGCAATACATATTTGATAGGTACATCCAATACCGGAATAAGAACAAGATTGAGGCCATGCAGCTGGATTAACTTTCTCTTCTTTCTTATTTTTCCTTCCTTCTCTCCGACAAAGTAATTGAGTTGTAAAAACTTAAATAATTGTTTTAAAAGCCATTACTTCAAGTTGTTTGAAAAAGTCAATTACTTGAAAATAGGTGGTGGACATGCAAAATGAGAGATTTTATTTTAAGTTAAAAATCATCTGTGCCATACAATAAGGGAATTTAGGAGAAAGACTCTCAACTGTCTCCATTTTTGTAGCTTGCACATACGGGAAAAGTTATTAATGTTTCATATTTGTATTAGTCTTCTGGACACTATAAATATAGGAAGAAGCTTACGGGCTAAGGATCAGAACATTTTGGCAAAAGCTATTGTAACTTTTGCATTTTTAAGATTTCAAATTGTGTTGAAAGTCTTGGATGTGGTTTTGTGAACTAGTTTGGATTGAATAAAGGGAAGTAGATTTCTGGGGAACTTTGTGTCTGAAATTTTGCTGAATATTCTATTAAGATCTCAGGATAAACTTTGTGTTATTTTGGATCTGGGGTAGAATTTATTCCTTCTGTTTCTTGCTGAAAGTGTGATTTTCTTGTTAATTTATGATTGTATGGTTGCAGTTTACTTTGAAATCTATTTATTGCTAAGCACGTTTCCTCTTTCTGTAACCATTGTTATATATTCCCCTTTTCTCCAATATTCCCAAACACAACTGCTTGCTGCCAAATTACCTAGCTGTGGTTCACGAGCTGAGGCGATTAAAGTAATACCCCCGAAATTAGTTATTAGTTCACAACCTTGATATATAAACATCTTACACGGGAGTTTTACCATTAAATGAAGGAGATTTATCTCATGATGGCCTAGGTTTTAAGTTGTGGATAATATCTAGCCAATAGTTTTTGGCAACTCCGTTGGGGAAAAGCAAATTTTGCAGACTAGAACCTTTTCTATAAGCATTTTTAAATCTAGCTGACTGTCCATTCACCTGGTCAAGTAGAGCCCAAGGAAGAACTGGCGATTTCTTTAGATTGCAAGAGTAGTTCAATATGTGGCATCCACCTCAAACCAAGACACGTAGAACAAGTCTCTCACCCAATAGAAGATTGCAAACACCTACAAATCAGCTACAACATAGTCCAACAGTTGGGATTATTCACTTAGTTTATTCTCGAAGACGTTTTAGGATGCACAACAACATCAACAACTTCCTCTTGCACTACCCGTTCCATAGGGTGCGGCCTTTGGACCTCTGAATTTGACACCTCTTGATGACTTAATGAAGGGATTCAAGAAGAATTTTCCCAAGTTTTATGGAGATGGCAAGCAAAATCTGGATGATCACTTGGCCGCATTCTTCATATCTTGTGGGGTACTTACTGTTGAATATGAAGATGTGTCTGTCAGGGTCTTCATAGAGACCCTACATGACTTCGTTGCTGAATGGTTTTACTGTCTGGCTCCTGGCACCATAACTGGTTGGGCCACCCTACGAGATGCGTTCTGAAAAGATTCAAGCCGGCTGAAGATTCAAGTACATTGATTACTCAGCTAACTCAGCGAAATAAGGAGCCACATGAGCATATGTAGAATTTCATTGCAAAATTTCAAAAGATTCTTTATAAGACTCCCACTACTACCTCCTTCAGTGATGAAAATTAGAAGGTATTTTTCATTAATGCTTTATTACCTGATGTTGGTTATCAGTTGCGTAGAGCACATCCTGCTAACTTGGTTGCAGCTCAAAATATGGCTGTTGAAATAGAATATGATCTCATTATGGCAAAGAAAATCAAAAACACAACTTCTAAGGTTGAAGGTTCCTTTTCAACCAGTATTGCTGATTCGCTGCTGCAAAGATTGGTGAATGATATGTCGCAGATGAAGAAGCAGATGGCACAAAGAAAAAACGTTGCTCTTCGGAACTTCAACAATAGAGGCTGCATCGCTGCTACTCCTCAAAGACTGGCAATTGAAGCTGCCCCAAGGAACAATGTTGAGATGAATGAAGAAGATCAAGAAGCCGCTATTGATCAAACTGAGAATGATGATTTTTTAGATCCTACTGGTGACTCCAACATTGGTTACCTAGACTATGAATCAGAAAATGACTATGAGGAAGCTTTCGAAGAAGATCATAGTCATACTTTTGCAGTATTTACAGGATTGCAAGCTCGGCAAAGTGGTGAAATGTCTGGCAATGAACAAAGAAGAGAGAAGAATGATCTTAGATCTGTTATCATTGTCAAAAGAGGTAGTCCTTTACCTTCTTCTCTAGCCCTGAAAGATAAACAAGTAAGTTCCTCTTCATTTCAACCTCACGGACCTTCTGCTCATACATCTAAACATGCATTTATTCCTTTTGAAATTGTTGATCATATTAAGAAAACTAGAATCCAAATGTCAGAAGCTGATTACTTAAGAGCCTTTCTTGATCGATTGAATAGGTTACTTATGTGGAAGGTGATGGATCAAATTCTACACCCAAAAACTCAGCAAAAGGTATTCTACCTAACCCCAAAGATACTCTTCCCAGAACAATGTTGCCATTGTCACTCCCACATCTTCTGAAAGAGTTGAACCATTTTACGTTTCTCTGTTAATGGTTTCAATTTAAGTAACTACATCTAGATTCAAGAGCTTCTGATAATGTCATGCCAACTAAAGTTGCAGATGCTATTGGGCTTACTTTGACAAAGACAATAGGGAGATGTTATTCCATGGATAGACAAGTCCCTTTAATCAGGGAAATTAAGGATGCGTAAACTGTTTTGGCAGCTTTCCTTGACAAGAGTTTAAAGAAGACAATCTTAGTTGCAGATATTCCTATCTCTTATGGGATGTTACTGAGTAGAAACTTCTGCAAAGAATTGGGAGGAGAAGTAAAGATGGATTGGTCATGTGCTCACATTCCAATCAAAGGAGTTAACCAGAAGCTTGAACCTGAAAAAAGTCAAAATACACTGTCACAAACTCTGAAGATCCAAGGTCTTAGATTCTTTTCCAAGACTTAGACCATTGGGTCTATTATTTGGAAATGAACAAAGAGGATCCAGAACCAGAAATTTCGCCAGAACTAGTAAAAGAAGAAGTTTGGACTCTTGAGTTTGCTGGCAATTGTTGCTCCTTTGGATCAAGAGCAGGGGTTATTTTGATATCTCCAGTAGGGAAGGTATACCCATACTCTTACAAGTTGATGTTTGAAAATACTAATAATACAGCAGAGTATGAAGCTTTACTGTTACGAATGGAGCAAGCTAAAAAGAAAGGAGTGAAACTCCTTAAAGCACAAGGAGATGCTGAACTTATTGTGAAGCAAGTTCGAGGACAGTACCAAGTAAAAAAGGATAAGCTTAAATACTACAGAGATAAGAGTGTTGTCCGCTACACTTGAATTTGCAGCGTTCTCCATCAACTTCATTTCAAGAGATCAAAACTCCAGGGCTGATTCTTTGGCAATTACCGATACACTATTAAAACCAGATCAACCTGCTTCCATTTTCCAACAAGGTAATTATAAAGGATAAGTGGTCTACCGCCCCAAAGTCCCTGACAATGCGGAACAATGGCAGATTTTCAATGATGACAAGAAAATAGCTGCATTCCTAGAGCAGCAAGACAACTTTGATGAGTTGTATTTTGAATGAAGCAACTCACCTCCACGACAAACTACGACAGGTGAAATTGATCTTGAGCATGATGAGAACAAAGGAATCATACAGCTGAAGGGTAATAAAATTCCTAAAGGTTTAGTTTCTTTAGAATAAATTTTGACAAGCATGATCAGTTTCTGAAAAGAAATAAAGAATAGGGTGAGTGCTTTTCTTCAGAGGTGCAGCCAATAAATTTGGGTACAAAAGATGAACCCAAGATTGTGAATCTTGGGAAGCGTTGTTCTAAACAAGAACATGAAGCATTCACAGAGCTTCTTAAAAAATATATGGATGTCTTTGCATGGTCCTACAAAGACTTGAAGACATATCTGCCAAAAGAGTTGCAACACTATATTCCATTGCAGTCAAGACTAAAGCCTTTCAAACAAAAGCTCCGACATCACAATCCAACCATCTCAGGTACAATCTATGCTGAAGTACAGAAGTTGCTAGATGCAGGAATTATTTACCCCATTCATCATTCAGAATGGTTGGCCAATATTGTACCTGTGAGAAAGAAGAATGGTGAAATATGATTGTGCATGGACTTCCGTAATCTGAATCAAGCCTCTTTTAAGGTTAACTACCCTCTTTCCATCATGGATCATACCTTGCAGGTAGTTACTGGCTCAGAAATGCTATCTATGTTAGATGGTTTTTTAGGGTACAATCAAATACGAGTGGCAAGAGAAGATCAACACAAGACGACGTTCACCACACCATGGGGAACGTTTGCCTATCATAAAATGCCTTTTGGCCTAATCAATGTTGGAGCAACCTTCCAAAGGGCAATGGATCTGGCGTTTGCTCATCTAAAAGATAAGAGTATTGTGGTATACCTTGATGACGTAAGAGTCTTTTCCAAGAAAAGGAGTAGTCACATGGCTGACTTGGAGGTTCTCATTCAATGCAGAAAGCATGGGATATCTCTCACTCCCAAAATGTCCATTTTCTCTGTTACTGAAGGAAAACTTCTTGGATACATTGTCTCAAATGAAGGAAGCAAGATAGACCCTGAAAGAGTTCAGGCTATTCAAAGCTTGCCTTTGCCAAGCTCTAAGAAGGGAGTTCATTCATTCTTTGAAAAGGTAATTTTTTTCAGAAGATTTATCCCAAATTTTGCTGAACTAACTTGTCATATTTCAGACATGATGAAGGAAAAGGAGGATTTCAAATGGAATGAAGGAAAGGAGGCCTTTGAAAAGATCAAAGTAGCCTTAGCAGAAGCTCCAGTGCTGATATCACCAAATTTTAGTAAAGAATTCATTCTTTACAGGTACTCTTCTGAGCACACCATGTCAGCTATTATGATGCAGAAGAATGAAGATGTCGAAGCCCCTATAGCGTTCATGAGTATGCCTTTGAAGGCCTACGAGTTGAAATATAATCCCATGGAGAAACATGCCTATGCTTTTGTCAAGGCATGCAAAGCATTCTGGTACTACATTCTATCCACACATACAATTGTCTATATACCTGATACTGTAGCCAAGTTATCCTGACACAACAAGAGTTGGGACTACTACGAAGTACTTGGGTAACCAAGGTGCAAGAATATGACCTTTATATAAAACCAACAAAACTAGTCAGAGGAAGAGGTCTTCGCCAGTTAATGACACAGAGAAAACAAGATGATCTATCTCAAGAGGAATTGGATGAAGACCTACCCATAGTTCTTTTTGTAAATCTGGTTGAATGGTACAACAAAATTGCCTACTTCATGACATATGGGGAATGCCCGGATCATCTCACTCGCAAGGAGAAGCGTACCATCAAAGTGAAAGCAAAAGACTTTGTCCTTTGGGATAATGGCTTGTACAAGAAAAGAATTGATGGTGTATTTCTTCGGTGCGTGGATAAAGCCCAGCAAGATCAGTTGTTAGAACAGTTTCATGACAAGGCATGTGGCAGTCACTTCTAAGCAAGAGTTACTGCACACAAGATCCTTCGAGCAAGGTATTACTGGCCTACCCTTTTTCAAGATACTATAGACTGGGTTTTTAAATGTCAAGCATGTCAGTAATTTGTTGGACGTGTAAAGTTACAAGCATTACCATTAAAGCCAATAGTGATTAATGAACTATTTCAGCAATGGGGAATTGATTTCATTGGTATGTTAAATCCTCCTAGTGCTGGTCATCATTACATTCTAACGGCAAATGATTATTTTTCTAAGTGGGTAGAAGCTATTCTTGTTAAGCATGCTACTTCTAATGTAATATGTAACTTTATAAAGGAAAATATAATTGTGAGATGTGGTGTCCCACACAAGATAGTCACGGATAATGCTGCGAATTTGTCCTTTGAAGAGCTTGTTGAATTTTGTTACACATATGGTGTTTAGTTGGTGCATTCTTCCAACTATTATCCTCAGGGCAATGGGCAAGCAGAATCCAACAACAAGAATCTGATAACAATCATCGGCAAGCTGGCGGAAGAAAATCAAAGAACATGGTAGATGAAACTTTTTGATGCACTTTGGGTTGACAAGATTAAACCAAAGAAGGCCATAAGTATGCCCCCTTTTCAACTGTTGTATGGGACGGATTCAGAAATAACTATTACTCTTGAATTGCCTGCTTCGCAGTTATCCCGAGCCATTGAAGATGCTACCTATCAGGATGCACTTGATAAAAGGGTTATGTATTTGTCTGAGTTGCAATAGGTCCTTACTCAAGTAGCAGACATGTTGGATGAACATCAAACTAAGGTCAAGAATGTGTTTGACAAAAAGGCTAGAGACAGAAAATTTAAGATTGGAGACTGGGTGCTCTTGTGGGACAAGAGAAATGAACCAAAGGGCATGCATGGAAAATTTGATTCACTATGAAAGGGGCCCTTCATGATCAAGGAGACTGCTGGAATGGATAGTTTCATCCTTGCTTACAAGGATGGAATTGAGTTGCTGCTGCCCTACAATGGGCAGCATTTGAAGTTTTTCAAGAATTGAGATGCAGTGTAAAACTTGTGTGTACATAAATAAAAATCTTAGTTGTTTCTTTTTGTTTTGCTTTTGTTTGTGTGTTTCTTTTGCTTGACCCCGAACCCAATAGACAAGACATGAAACCAGAGATGTTGGGATCTCATCTTCACTTCTTTCATTACTGATAGAAATAAAGATGTCCACAGACGGAGCCAACAGGGGTCCCCAAGATTTCACCTGGAAATCTTGGAGTACCCTTTTAAAAAATTTCGGTCTTTTTGACTTGTGTTAATTGTGGGTCATGTTGTCGCTTTCCCGTTTAGTTAATGAGTTAAAGTGCGAGATTGAAAATTATATAAAACATTTTTCCAGGGCATAGTTACCAAATCATTTTTATCTTCACCTCACTTTGGAGCATCCATCCATGCAAGAGTTTTTCACAGAATTGACTAATTGGAGAAATTTTTGAGCAATCTCCCGCAATCTTTTCTTTGCTTTCAGGTATGTGTTTTTCTTTTTGTTTTGTTTTGTGTGTATTTCCCTAAATCTATTTTCTCGGAATTCATATATCCTTCCAGCTAAGAAAAAACCTAATCAATTTCTTTTTGCCTTGGTATGCATTGACAATTGTTTGAGCTTTTCTTTGCTTAGGGTTTGGAATGATCATTTCACCCAACTACAGCCCTGGTTTGTGGTTTTCAAAATCAATTTAATTTCCTCTAGGAAATCAGTCGATCATTTTCCCAAAACTGTCCAAGACCGCAGCAGCAAAACGGAGTTTTTATTAAGCCATTACTTGCTTTGTGAAACAAGTCAAAGTCTTAGAAAATTCCGCAGTCCTTCTAAATGCCATCCATTTATAGACCAAATTGCAGTTCTATGAGCCATTTCCTTATTGAGTTAAGCATTCACAAACGTCTGCTATTTTAAATGAAGAGTAAATCGGACTTTTTGTCCCCCTTTACTTCCTTTGCTTCAATTCACAAATAGGTCGATAATTTTGAAAAATTCACTATTTTAATAATGAAGACCAAATCAGAGTTTTATTGAGTCTTTACTTCCTTCAAAAAGATAAGTAAGTTGCCTCTAAAAGTCCGCAGCCCACTTTAAAGACCAAATCAGAATTTCTTAGTCTCATTCTTACTTTATTGAAACAAGTCGAGACTACCCAAAAGTCCACCATATAAAGGCTTAGTGTAAAGTGGAGTTCCTAAGAGTCATTACTTATTTTCATTAAGTGAGCTCAAAAAGTCCTCAATACAAAGGAAAGCTCAACTGGAACTTTTTTAAGTCATTACTTATTTCTCTTTTATAAAGTAAAGTAATGCACCGCCAAAAGTCCTCAATACAAAGAGAAAGCTTAAACAAAATTTTTATGACTCAAAAATGAGTAAGGCAGCCCTCCAAATCCGCCATGCAAAGGCAAGTAGACCAAAACAACTATTTTTTCTCTCCCAATTGAGCCCACTTCTCATTATGTGCAGTGAAAGTTTACCTAAAATTTCAAAATAGCATGATTCTCAGGAAACTAAAATTGATCTTATGCATGAATGAACTTGACAAATGTTGAGTTACATGTTTGTTCAAATTTTCTACAGGAACATTTTAAGTTGAGCTAATATTTATGAGAGAGACGCTGTGGCAAATGTCTCACATACAGGTGATATCTTCAGAAATAGAAGAGGCAAGAAGGTCAGGAGAAATAATTTTCACACAAGAAGATCCCAGTCTTGCAACTGCAAAATCTTCAAGAAAGAGATGAAAAGAAAAATCTCAGGCAAAAGCACATCCAGGCAGTATGAGATATGAGTACAAGGGCTATCCAGTGGAATCGTGTATAGTGTCTAAACTTGTTGAAATAAGTGATATTGATATGGGACATGTGTCTGTAAGTGAATTAATTGACAGATCCAAGGCAACCTGCACGACACCCCTTATGCAAGCTATGGTTAACAGTGGGATCATTCAAGCTGCAGCGTTTCCAAGTACTGCACAATTGCCAGAGTTTGTTTTAGAGTGTGCCAAATTTTACAATCCTTTAACTAAAACAGTCAGGGACACAGCAGGGAATACATTGATAAGGTTGGACACACAATTCTTCAATTACTGTCTTAAAATTCCAACAAAATCCAAAGTACTTGATGTCAACATGCAAAGGGCCATTGATAGATGGGAAAGCAGTACAACTGAATGTATAAGTATCATGAATAAAAGTTATTTGAAGAAACTTAAGCAACCATCAAGTTTCCCGAAGACCATTCAAAGATCAGATTATAGCAACAGACCCTATCTACGAGTATTACCCGAATACTTCAAGAAATACAAAATAGTAACCGATGGCTTATTTTATGAAATCATTTGTAAGCTAAACAATGATCTGAAAACAAGCAGAGTAAGCAAGGAGGCATGGGAGGTTGTCTCTCAATTTGGCTGCATTTTCATTCAATTTGCTGATTTCACTTACCTCAGGATTAGTGGTTTCTTAGGATCACCACTTAAGCTACCAAGATACCCCAATGACAAATGGGTAATAATGGAATTATGCAGACAATTGGTAGAATTACATGACTTGCAAGTAAAGCAACACAAGGCAGCAGTTAACTTCCCCGTCACAATTGGTAATTATAATTGTCAGAGTATCCAAAAGGCCAAGAATGTCCAAACAAAAATGTTTCTTCATTATGAGCAGGAATTTTTCTAAGCTAGGATGAACTTTGATTCTAAAGGGATTGCAAAAAAGACGATCTCTATAGAATATATGCACATCCCCACATTGGAGGATTTTTGGATGAACTGCAGGAATGAATTTGAAGTTAGAAGAAGGGACTTCAACAGATTAATAGTACAACAAATTGTTAATTTTGGTTTGGCAAGGATCCCTGAAAATCTTCTTGATGATGGCCATGTGATACTTGATGCATACAATCAAATGGGAGGAGACAAGGCCCCTTTACCAACCATTAAAGTTAGTTCCAAAACAATTTTGGATATAACTTCAATCATCCTCATTAATGCTTCAAATTGGTTGCAGGAAAAAGGACATTGTTTGGATGAGGCAATAATGCAACAAATAAGGCAGAGGAGTTTCAGAAAGAGGAAAGAGGAAGGTGAGAGTAGATGGAGACCAGAAAAGTTAAAAGTGCTTACAAAATCTCAAGCAACAGGCGAGAGAGAATCTTCATCTACTTCACAAGCACCTCCTGTTGACAAAATTCTTTCTATATCAACTCATAGCACTTCAACATCCCCAGTAAACCCCACCTCAGAAGATTCACGAAAGATCACGATTATTCCACCTTTAAAGCCAACATCTTTCACTCTCCCTTCATTGAAAGAAATAGATCCATCACGTCACCCTCCTCCTTTCTCACCACCAAGATACTTACCTCCTCCTTCAAATACCATTTTTTCATCTTTGAGGGATTCTCATTCCCATAAAGAAGCATTGGCGGAAAAGGCAACTGGAGTAGAAAGCGGTAGCAGGACTACTATAGATGAAGAGTTGAGGACGCAGTTGATGGTGGAGAAAATGACAGAGTTTGAAAGAGTGCTTTCTCTAGATGGTGCAGAAGGAGAAGGCCAGCAACAGGGTCTAATCAAGAGATGGTGGTACATGTTGACACTTCTCACCCCCAAATAGTGACTTCTCATCTTGGTTGGCTTCACAAGTAGTTCCGGAGGCCAGTGAAGTAATAAACTTGGAAGAGGAGGATCTATAGCTGCTCAAGAGCCTTGGAGGAAGAGGTAAAAGGTCAAAAGCTGCCAAAGTGACTTAAAAGTTAGTCTTTGAACCTTCTTGTCAAAAGTTTGCTCAAATGTCAACTCTTGCAGAGGGAAAACAAAAGGGAGAATTGACTGCAGCAGACATAACAGTAACTAGAGTCCCTCTGGAAAAAGTTACTACTGAAGGACTGAAACAGGATACCCAGACTCTAATAGATGCACTCTTCTCCAAGCTGGATAAGGAAGAAGCTGAAAAAGCTAAATTGAACTAGCAAATCTCCAAGCTATGTGAGATCATTGCAAAGGTTGCACAATATTCATCTCAGCCCGTGCTAGTAGAAGAGCAACTCAATGAGCAAGTCATCAGATAATTTGCAGACAGAGGAGACAAAGCCAGGGCTGTTGATGAGTGGATAGAGCAGATCATTCAAAAAGCAACAGAGAAATACAAAGAAATACTAGATAGCTTGGGTGATCTGCAAAGTAAGTTTACTGGGTTGAGGGAGTTGGAGGAAATAGACAGTGAAAATAGAATTGCTGAATACCAGTTGGAGACCCTAGTTGAAATAAATTCATTGCTTGAGAAAGTATTGATTGAAGAACAGATTTTACCAAATAAATCAGTACAAAGGGGCAAACAACTAGAAATAATCATGTCTTTCTACACAAAAACTCTAAAAAACATTCTGGGTGAAATGCAACTACTAGAAGCAGAGGTTGATCAAGTGATGGAGCAGCTGGATAATTGTATATATTATGTTACAAGTTATACACTTGACAAGCCTCCAGCATCCCTTGAAGACTACCTTCCGCTTCTCCAGAAAAAGATAAATGACGCTGTCACTCCTTTTACTTGCAATTCAATTGAGACGCTGATTAAACTTCACGGTGATGTCAAGGAATTAGAACCCAGCTTGACAAAGGTAAACACATTCGACAAGATCCTAGAAAGAGAGTCCCTAAGGTTCAAAATAGAGACTGAAGCTATAGCAAAGGTTGATGGAGGGGTGGTGCAATACATATTTTATAGGTACATCCAATACCGGAATAAGAACAAGATTGAGGCTGTGCAGCTGGGTTAACTTTCTCTTCTTTCTTCTTATTTTTCCTTCCTTCTCTTCGACAAAGTAATTGAGTAATTGAGTTGTAAAAATTTAAGTAATTGTTTTAAAAGCCATTACTTCAAGTTGTTTGAAAAATTCAATTACTTGGAAATAGGTGGCGGACATGCAAAATGAGAGATTTTATTTTAAGTTAAAAATCATCTGTGCCATACAATGAGGGAATTTAGGAGAAAGACTCTCAACTGTGTCCAATTTGCTAGCTTGCACATACGGGAAAAGTAATTAATGTTTCATATGTGTATAATCTTCTAGATTCTATAAATATAGGAAGAAGCCTACGGGCTAAGGATCAGAACATTTTGGCAAAAGCTATTGTAAGTTGTGCATTTTAAAGATTTCAAACTCTTTTGAAACTCTTGGATGTGATTTTGTGAACTAGTTTGGATTGCATAAAGCGAAGTAGATTTCTAGCGAACTTTGTGTATGAAATTTTGCTGAATATTCTATTAGGATCTCAGGATAAACTTTTTGTTATTTTGGAACTGAGATAGAATTTATTCCTTTTGTTTCTTGCTGAAAGTGTGATTTTCTTGTTTATTTATGATTGTGTGGTTGCAGTAAACTCTGAAATCTATTTATTGCTAAGCACGTTTCCTCTTTCTGTAACCATTGTTATATATTCCCCTTTTCTGCAATATTCCCAAACACAACTGCTTACTTGCTACCAAATTACCTAGCTGTGGTTCACGAGCTAAGGCGATTAAAGTAATACCCCTGAAATTAGTTAATAGTATTCACAACCTTGATAGATAAACATCTGACAGGGGAGTTTCACCATTAAATGAAGGAGATTTATCTCATGATGGCCTAGGTTTTAAGTTGTGGATAAAATCTAGCCAACAGTTTTTGGTGACTCTGTTGGGGAAAAGCAAATTTTGCAGACCATAACCTTTTCTATGAGCATTTTTAAATCTAGCTGACTGTCTCTCACCCAATAGAAGAGTGCAAACACCTGCAAATCAGCTACAACATAGTCCAGCGGTTGAGATTGTTCACTCAATTTAATTTCGAAGACGTTTTAGGATGCAGCAACAACAACAACGTCCTCTTGCACTACCCGTTCCATAGGGTGCGGCCTTTGGACCTCTGAATTTGACACCTCTTCATGACTTAATGAAGGGATCCAGGAAGAATTTTCTCAGGTTTTGTGGAGATGGCAAGCAAAATCCAAATGATCACTTGGCCGCATTCTTCATATCTTGTGGGGTACGTACTGTGTAATATGAAGATGTGTCTGTCCGGCTCTTCATAGAGACCCTACATGACTTAGCTGCTGAATGGTTTTACCGTCTGGCCCCTGGCACCATAACTGGTTGGGCCACCATACGAGATGCGTTCCTGAAAAGATTCAAGCCAGCTGAAGATTCAAGTACATTGATTACTCAGCTAACTCAGTGGAAGGAGGCACATGAGCACATGCAGGATTTCAGTGCAAAATTTCAAAGGATTCTTTATAAGATTCCCGCTACTACTTAAGTGATGAAAACTAGAAGGTATTTTTCATTAATGCTTTATTACCTAAAGTTGGTTATCAGTTGCGCAGAGCACGTTCTGTGGACTTGGTTGCAACACAAAATATGGCTGTTGAAATAGAAGATGATCTCATTATGGCAGGGAAAATAAAAAACACAACTTCTAAGGTTGAAGGTTCCTCTTCAACCAGTAGTGCGGATTCGCTGCTGTAAACATTGGCGAATGATATGTCGCAGATGGAGAAGCAAATGCACAAAGTAAGAACATTCCTCCTACTCGGAACTTCAATAATAGAGGCCGCATCGCTGCTACTCCTCAAAGACTGGCAATTGAAGCTACTCGAAAGAACAATGTTGAGATGAATGAAGAAGATCAAGAAGCTGCTATTGATCAAACTGAGAATAATGATTTTGTAGATCCTGTTGGTGACTCCAACATTGGTTACCTAGACTATGAATCAGAAAATGACTATGAGGAAGCTTTTGAAGAAGATCATAGTCATACTTTTGCAGTATTTACAAGATCGCAAGCTTGGCAAAGTGGTGAAATGTCTGGCAACGAACAAAGAAGAGAGAAGAATGATCCTAGATCAGACGTTATCATTGTCAAAAGAGGTAGTCCTTTACCTTCTTCTCTAGCCCTGAAAGATAAACAAGTAAGTTCCTCTTCATTTCAACCTCACATACCTTTTGCTCAAACATCTAAAAATTCATTTATTCCTTCTTTTGAAATTGATGATCATATTAAGAAAACTAGAATTCAAATGTCAGAAGCTGATTACTTAAGAGCCTTTCCTGATCAATTGAATAGGTTTGTTATGTGCAAGGTGATGGATCAAATTCTACACCCAAAAACTCAGCAAAAGGTATTCTACCTAACCCCAAAGATACTCTTCCCAGAACAACGTTGCCGTTGTCACTTCCACATCTTCTGAAAGAGTTGAACCATTTTACGTTTCTCTGTTACTTAATGGTTTCAATTTAAGTAACTGCATCGAGATTTAAGAGCTTCTGATAATGTCATGCCAGCTAAAGTTGCAGATGCTATTGGGCCTACTTTGACGAAGACAATAGGGAGATGTTATTCCATGGAGAGACAAGTCCCTTTAATCGGGCAAATTAAGGATGCACAAACTGTTTTGGCAGCTTTCCCTGACAAGAGTTTAAATATGACAATCTTAGTTGCAAATATTGTTGACCATTTTGGCCCTGCAGGCCAAAATCAGTCTCTTTCCTTCCTTACCACTCTGAAGCCTCAGTCTAGTCATGTACCCACCTTCTGCAAAATCCCCTTTTCTTTGCAATAAGCCCTGTTCTTATGGAACATCGAAAGATCTAAGTACCTGCAGGCTTCGGTTCAGTATGGAGCTTTTCGCTTTGAGCAAATGCCTTAGACAAATACGAGGCTCTTGCAAAGCTCGAAGGTTAAACGACCCTTGCGGAGGGCAGTCAGGCACAAAATGGACCATTCCAGTAGGTTGTGGAGGGCAATTCCGGACCCAAAGGTACCCTTGCGGAGGGCAGGAAAGCACTTAAGGGGAAGAAAGCCCAAGACAAAGATAAAAGGAAAAGCAAAGGCTGAATTTCTTCGGACAAAATGTTCGAAGGAATTCCTTCGGACATTTTGTCCGAAGAAATCCTTTTGGAAGAAAATCCCGCAGCTTAATCCTTCGGACAAAAAGTCCGAAGGAATTCCTTCGGACAAAAAGGACTTTTGTCCGAATGAATTTGCCCGAAAGAAAGGGCCGAGCATTCAAATGAACATTTCCTTCGAACAAAATGCCCTTCGGGGTCCTTTAGGCGGCCTTGGCCTACCAATTCCTTCGGGCAAAATGTCTGAATGGTAGGCCAAGGCCGCCCGAAGGACCCCGAAGGGCAGGTGCCCTTGCGGGGGACTCTCAGCGAACGTGAAAGGGACCTTTCTCAAAATCGATGGGACACCTTCCCTTCGGGAGCGTTAAAAGACAAAGGCCCAGACAAGGACAGGACACAGCCGAAGGAAAGGAAAGCCCAAAGAAGGAAAGCCGAAGGAATTGCCAGGGGGTGACGGGCCCGAAGACGTCAAAATTGAGCATCATGAACTAGCCGTTGGAATCCGGATGTCAGATGACGTCCTTGCAGACGTCAATTTTAGGGCAACGGAATAGCCGTTGATCTTCAAATGCTTGAGCGTGAACCTAAGGAAATTCAATGAGGTTAAGGCTAAAGGGAAGAGACCGCCGAGAAAGGAGCCAAAAAAGGCCAGGAAAAGACAAAAGACAAGGCCAGGAGAAGACAAAGTTGGAAAAAGACAAAATTTAAGAACGAACTCAGCGACCTGCTGATAAAAGAACCCAAGGAGCCAGCAAAGGACGATAAGATAGCCTCGAGAGCTCAAATTCTAGGGAAAGACAAGGCCAGGAAGAGACAAAATAACAAGATATGGACAAAATTGCCCAGGTGGCAATTGGGAGGCGTCAGCAAGGGAATTATTACAGCGGTTGGAACAGTCCCTATGAAATGGTCAAGGAGCACGAACAGTGAACGGCGCGGCTTGTTTTTTTTTCATTTTGCATTAATGGTCAGACAACCGCGTGAATGTCTTGAAGAAGGGGTCTTGTTTGCAGACAAACGGCGCGGCCCATGTTTTCACACAACGTTTAATATATTTTAAACGCCTAAAGACAAAATTGGCAGCCGACACAGCATTCTCCTTCAACGTTTCCTCTTCCCAATGCTCTCAATGCACATGGGCCAAATTGTAAAAAGGCGTCAAAGTCTTTTCCAAAGGAGCACCTTTACTTCCTCTCTCTCTATATATATTGTAATCTCTCATTTGAGAAAAGATCTCTCATTTTTGTATGGCGTAGCCTTGCCAAATTTTCACCCTGAATCAATAAAAAGTGTTTTACCTCTATCTGGTTCGATATATCTCTGAGTGTTCCTGAGTATTAACCTTGTGTCCAGTTCCAAGAAGCTTTCACAGGCTTGACACCAACACACCTGGTATGGACAAAGCGCCATTCCTGTAGGTAGTAAAAAGTGCTGTATCTGGAGCGCAGAGATAGGAGAGGGTTATCAGACAGTGTGTCTTCCTACAGCACCTGTGGTAAGTTCATCTTCTGTGTGTCTTCATTAAGCCTTTCTATTAAGTTCTCTGCAGTCTGGTCCTTTTATCAGATAAAGTGTATGTATGTGCTCTTATGGTTTGAAGTGTGAGCAAATGAGTAGATCAAACTTTTTTGGTGCATCATTATCTTAGCTTAGGTTCTGTTTCAATCATCCTTCTCTCTTTTCAACCCCTACCTTTTATATATATATATATATATTAGCAATAGTACTGGAATAAATCAGAGATGCATCAAAGGGAGCTAGCCCTTATCTAGAGATTCTCCCATCAATTTTGCCAGACCCACAGGAAAGAGAGGAGTCTCCATTGTGTCGCGTGGAAGACAGAAGCTAAGCCTTCTATCAAGGGTGTAATCCACAACATCAACAGTTTTTGGCACACCCGGTGGGACTAATTTTAAACACTCAGAAAAGTTCCAGGATTGGTGTTGGTCCTGTTACAGCAAAAAAATATATTTATTTTTTCCAGCATCAGGCGACTCCACTATTAAGAACATCAATATCTAGTCATAGGTCAGTTTGACATCCTATGCCTAAGGTCACCACACGATCTGTTGCTAAGGGTGTCCTTTTTGAATTTGTTGAACTACCTTTAAACTTAGCAAGATGACTGAGGTTTGCAAGAACTCATCCTTATTCAACAAATTGTTTTTCCAGACCTGCTATAAGATACACCTACGCAAGAAGGCCTCGGCTGAATCCTGTCATAGCTATGGCTTTACCTTTTGTGGCTTTTCACGGTCAGAGTCCTTTGAATCTCTTGCATTATGACCCGATCCCAGGGGCAGTCCTTAAAAGTGTGCCTCCCTTTAATGGAGAAGGGGCCATTACTGCCATTGAACACATCAGAAATATTGCTAACCTCTGCAATATTCACAATGTCACTGAGGAAAACATTGCTATCAGATTGTTGGCATTGTCTTTCAAGGGCAAGGTTCTGGATTGGTATGGGACTTTGCCCATGAATTCAGTCGATTCGTGGAATGAATTGGGCACCCTCTTAACAAACAGATTTGGGGAGAAGAGCGACCACCTCTCACTTGCTGAGCAGCTGACCACTATGAAAAGAGCTCCACACGAATTCATGCAAGATTTCAATACTCGGTTTTAGAAGACATGGGACAGAATCCCCATTCTGGTAAGGCCGACCCCAAGCTATGCTTTCCTATATTATTTGAAAGCGTTGAACAACGACATTGCTGTCATGATACAGTCCATGGGAGGACATGTGTTGCCTGCTGCCTATGACATAGCTATAGCGGCTGAGAATTGCCTGGTGCAAGCGGGAAAGATAGCCCCTAGACCTCATATGCCGCTTTTTCCTGAATTGCCGCCTCCAGTCCAGACTGCTGCACCTACCTTAGCTCCTCTGCAAGTATGGAAAAGCCGGCTGCTACTCCGTCCAATGACCTCCATGAAGTAAAAAGCTTGTTGCAAAGCGTAACAAATGAACTAGTGGCTCTCAAAAGACAACAAGCTCAGAGCAATCGGCCAAATCAAGGATATCAATAGTTTGGGCAAGTAAATAGACCCCCTTTCCAGAATTACAATCAAGGACAAGGTCAGTTTGCACAGGCCAGACCTTTTCAAGGCTATAATCCAGGTGCCCCTTCATCATCCAAGGCCATGGTGCTCGTTCAAAACAATCTGGTACAAGAGCAGCCAAATTGCTCACCCATGGGCTACAATCAAGATCAGGCTGTTTACACAAATGAAATGCTGAGTCAGTACACGAATGCACAGGACAATCAGGCAGCCGCCCAATTCCCCAGCTTTGAGGCATCATTACAACATGGCATGGACAGTAGGTCGGCTCAGCCCGATTCCACTATCATGAATCACCTGGAAGGTGAATTTTATACAGTTAATTACGTGGGCAGTGTTGACGCAGTGGATTGCACCCTTGACAGGACGCTGAGCTCCTGCCTTCCACACGCAACAATGGAAACTCCCTTCTTGCCTGTGGGCCTGGCAAAACTGGGGGGAGAGTCTCTAAATAAGGGCTAGCTCCCTTCGATGTATCTTTTAGGTCCTGGATTTCCTACTGCTAACAAATAAATTAAAAAAAAGGGGGGATGAAAAGGGAGAAGGATGCTGAAAACAGAACCTAAACCTAAACTAAAAGGTGATACACCAAAAAAGTTGATCCACTCAACCCGAACATACACTTTTCATCAAGAAGCTGGCATACACTTCATCTGATGTGGGAAACTCTTCTGTATTAGTGAGTCAGGGGTCCGTAGAGATACAGGGAGGAAGAACTATCAAAGATGTTCTGATACACACTTTGGCAGCGTGTTCACATGCGCCTATATTCCTATTGTAGACACTTCTGGCAGACCTATAGAAGAAGAAACTTCACAATGCACTAGACATGCTGGAATCGTTCTGTGAAAAACACAAAAGAAAATGACTTAACACAAAAAGAAGAACATAGACATATGCGCGAGTGCAAGTTCAAATGGAGGTAAAAATTGCTAAGTCTTGATTCAAGATAAAATCCGACAGAGTTCTGCCTTACAAGCCCGAGAGATTTTTGGGCAGAGCTTTGCCTTACGGGCTAAGAGATCCCTTTCTCAAAATGAGAAGTTTACAATATATATATAGAGAGAAGTAAAGGTGCCCCTTTGGAAAAGACTTTTGGCGCCCTTTGACAAGTTGGCCCATGTGCGTTGAGAGTATTGGGAAGAGGTAGCCGCTTGATAGATAATGTTTTGTCGGCTCCTGCTTTGACTTTGGCGTTCAAACATTAATGTGAAAGCATGGGCCACGCCTCTTTTCTGCAAACAGACTGCTTCCTTCCAGATATTCACGCGGTTTGTCTGCTTATAAATGCAAAGTGAAAAAAACAGGCCGCGCTGCTTACTGTTTGCATCGTTTGATGACTACTTGGCAAGCACTATTCCAACTATAGGAATAAACCCTTGAGTCGACACCTCTCTTTGTCACCTGGACTGTTTGTCCGTTTTTGCACTTTGTCTCTTCTTGGTTTTGTCTCTTTCTGGCTCCTTCGGCGCTCAGGGCTATCTTCTTGGCGGGTCGCTGAGTTCCTTGGGCTCTCCTTTAAGCTTTTCAAAATCAACGGCTATTTCACTGCCTTAAACTTGACGTCTGCGCACCCGTCACTAGGCGTTTGAACTTCCAACGACTAGTTCGTCGTGCTTGATTTTGACGTCTTCGGGCCCGTCACCCCTTGGCAATTTCTTCGGCCTTTTCCTTTGCTCGGCCTTTTCTGTTGCTTCCCTTTCGGGCTTCTTGTTTTGAACCCTCCCGAAGGGAAGGTGTCCCTTCGGCTTTGGAGAAGTGTCTATATCTTTTTTGGCTGAGAGTCCCCCGCAAGGGCACCTGCCCTTCGGGGTCCTTCGGCTCCCTTGGTCTTGAAATCCTTCGGATAAAATGTCCGAAGGAATTCCTTCGCTTCTCGCTTATTTCCCTGGGTCTTTTCACTCGGCCACTTTTCCCGCGGATTTTCTCTTGGCTACTTTTCCCGCGGACAAAAAGTCCGCAAGAATTGTCTCGCGCGTTCCTTTCCCTCGGAGTTTTTTCCCTGGGTTTTTTGTCTTGCGGCTTCTCCCGAATTTCTTCGGACTTTTTGTCCGAAGGAATTCCTTCGGACAAAAGTCCGAAAGAAATCATTCTCGCCTTTGCCTCGTCTTTTCCATGGCGGGATTTTCTTTCGAAGAATTTCTTCGGACAAAAAGTCCGAAGAAATTCTCTTCTTTGCCTTAAACAAATTTTCGAAAGAAACTTACCTTTTCGGCTTTTCTCTGTGGCCTCTTTGCAAAGTTCCTTGCCCTCTGCAAGGGCACTTGAGTCCCGAACTGCCCTCCGCAAGGGCATTTGGAATGGTCCATTTTGCGCCTAAGTGGGAACTTGTCTCATTTGAACCGAGCCATTGAACCAATTGAATGAAACAAGCCGTTGAACCGAGCCATTGAAACAAGCCGCTGAAGCAAGCTGCTGAACCAATTGAAACTGAGCCAATTGAACTTAATGGTTCAATGGTCCGAAGAAATTTTGTAGAAAAGCCCCTTTCATTCTTTGAACTGGTTCTTCATCTGCCAAAATACTTGCCTGCAGAGTCCGTAGTTCTTTTCTGTAGAGTCTGTAGAAACACCTGCAGAGTCCGTAGAAACTTCCTGCAGAGTCCGTAGAAACACCTACAGATTCCGTAGAAATGGGCCTGCAGAGTCCGTAGTAATTCCAAGACTTGTGCAAAATCAAAAATTTACTGGCTCAGAACAACAGGGGAAAAAAGGGGGGACCGATTTTGGCTTGCAGGACCAAAATGGTCAACAAATTGGCGACTCCCAGGGGAAGCATGCTTGCTATGCTTAGAGACCAGTTGCCTTAAAATCCATTGGGCACGGAGTTAGAATGCAGCTTTGAAGAAAGGTTAACAACAGCCTTGAGAGATCCCAGAATCAATCATGAGCTTTTACCCGACACAAGGGAAAACACACACAAGGCTAAAAACACTACTTGTGCAAACAACACTTAGGGAAAACAAAAAAAAAACTGAAAGCAAACTACTATGTACAGCTAACCAGGTATATTTGCTTCCCTCCTAGATCAAAGGGAAAACTTCTTAAGTCCCCTCCGTGGCTAGGAAACTTATGGTGCCAGACAAGTAGCTGAATGGAATGGAGACTTGGTGACCTGCTCCTCTTGCCTGCCACCTCGATTGGCTTGCATCCGAGTGGATCAGAGTCGAACATGCTTCCAACATATATGTACTCTTCTTGTCCTTGGAAGCTTGTTGAATGCTGGTCCTTCATGCTGGTGCGTTTCACCAAGAAATCAATGGCTGCTGGCTCATCACCATAAGCCCTTTGATGTGCATAGTCCCTTTGCAATGCATTATGGTTTGACCCGTTCCCTTCTGCTTCGTTGAAGACACTGTCAAACTCATCCTCTGCTCCGTCAAGGCTTTCTTGAAGAAGGGTGATTGTTGTGATGTCTGAAATGGAATCACAAACTGATTGCTCATCCCACAGAACATCACCTCTTTGTTCAAAACTCTCTTCAAGGTTTTCCTTAAGAGAGACCAGCCTCTCTTTTTCTTGCTCAACGATCAGGGTCTTTAGTTGTTCAAAGACATTCTCCTGATCCTCCAACTCTGGGTCCATGGCATGGTCATCTTCCTCATCGAAGCAACAAGGAAGTTCATCGAACAAGGGGGGAGAGAGCTCACCATGCTTATGTTCCTCCTCATATTGCTGGAACATCCGCATGTATGCGTGACCTGAGTCTTCTCCATTGCTGATGATGTCTTCAAAAGAAGCCTCCATGATGATTTCATCTTCTTTGACACTCATGATAGCCTCCTGGGAAATTGCAGATTGGATCTTCTGCTCCTCACTCGCCTCCTGCAAAACAGGTTCCTCCTTGAGAAGGGGTGAAGTGAAAAAACCATGTGGAAGAGGAAGCAGTCCTTGAGCTAGAATCGAATGATTCTCCTCCTTCCATTTGCCCAGCACTTCATCTATATCAGGTGTGGCCTGATAGCTCTCTCGGAGGTGTGTAGATGGGGTGTGTTCAGACATGTCCATCACACGTTGGCTGAGGAATCTCGCTCTGGACTCCAACTCTTTAATTCTCCTGGCTATGTTTTCCTGGAAGAGCCTTTCTTGGAGGTCACCAGTATCGTCATGATGAGTAGGAGCAGCTTCATCTTCTTCGAGGTTTTGAGCAAAACCTTTCTCCTCCTCCTTCCTGCTCCATGATTCCACTGTTTGCTTTCAACTCATGACCTTGGGATTGGAATTTTGCTCCTGTGAACAGGGAGCAACTTTATCCTCTTTACGGTCCTGAGCTGGTTCATGATGTTCCTTCTTCCAGCTTGAGATTTGGAGATCATGTTAAAGATTTGAGGAGGTTGGGGAAGGTTAAGGAGGGTCTGCTGATGTACAGGAAGAGCTGCTTCAAGAGAGATGTGCTGGTTCATGATGTTCCCTCCAAAGGAAGATTCACAATCTAAGGAATTGAGAAGGTTCATCTTCATGGGAGGTTGCTCTAGTTCCCTTTGATGTTTGAAGGCTAGGTGCACGGGGTTGAGAGCAGGGTTGATTGATGCATTAGATGAGCTAGAATGAGCAAGTGCTATCTGATAGAAAGGATTTGGTGCACAAGAGGGGGCTTTCTTTAGAATATGAGGGGGCACACAAAGCTGACTGCCTTGCATGAATGGATTCTTCCATTTTACTACCTCCCCTAAGGATTGCAAGGCTTGAGCTTGCCTGAACAAACACTCCTCTTTGTACATTAGCTCTTGCTGATATTTATGCTGCTCATCTGATCTGTCTATCTCCATCCCCTGCTTCTCAAACTCCGGCGCTACTTCCCTTATTGTTGAAGGGCAACTAGGAGGGCTGCTTGGGGCGATTCCATAAAAAACTTGAGCTTGATCAAAGTTATACGAAGGAAAACAAGGCCCATGATGCTGGACGATGGAATTATCCATACAAAAATGTGATTTCTTGATGGCACCAGAACTGCTTAACCAGCTGATTCAACTCGGAGTCGCCATTGGTGTTGATGAAAAAGCCTCTAAAGGCTGGGTGATTGAAGAACACACCGAAAATTCTTCAACTCTTTGGACACAACTTGTCCTAGTTGGTCCCACCGGGCCTACCAAAAACTGTTGACGCAGTGGATTGCACCCTTGACAGGAGGCTGAGCTCTTGCCTTCCACACGCAACAATGGAAACTCCCCTCTTGCCTGTGGGCCTGGCAAAACTGGAGGGAGAGTCTCTAAATAAGGGCTAGCTCCCTTCGATGTATCTTTTAGGTCCTGGATTACCTACTGCTAACAAATAAATTAAAAAAAAGGGGGGGGATGAAAAGGGAGGATGCTGAAAACAGAACCTAAACCTAAACTAAAAGGTGATACACCAAAAAAGTTGATCCACTCAGCTCGAACATACACTTTTCATCAAGAAGAAGCTGGCATACACTTCATCTGATGTGGGAAACTCTTCTGTATCAGTGAGTCAGGGGTCCGTAGAGATATAGGGAGGAAGAACTATCAAAGGTGTTCTGATACACACTTTGGCAGCGTGTTCACATGCGCCTATATTCCTGCTGTAGACACTTCTGGCAGACCTGTAGAAGAAGAAACTTCACAATGCACTAGACATGCTGGAATCATTTTGTGAAAAGCACAGAAGAAAATGACTTAACACAAAAAGAACAGACATATGCGTGAGTGCAAGTTCAAATGGAGGTAACAATTGCTGAGTCTTGGTTCAAGGTAAAATCCGGCAGAGTTCTGCCTTACAAGCCCGAGAGATTTTTGGGTAGAGCTTTGCTTTACGGGCTAAGAGATCCCTTTCTCAAAATGAAAAGTTTACAATATATATAGAGAGAGAAGAAGTAAAGGCGCCCCTTTGGAAAAGACTTTTGGCGCCTTTTGACAAGCTGGCCCATGTGCGTTGAGAGCATTGGGAAGAGGTAGCTGCTTGATAGATAATGCTTTGTCGGCTCCTGCTTTGACTTGGGCGTTCAAACATTAATGTGAAAGCATGGGCCGCGCCTCTTTTTTGCCAACATACTGCTTCCTTTCAGATATTCACGCAGTTTGTCTGCTCATAAATGCAAAGTGGAAAAAATAGGCCGTGCCGCTTACTGTTTGCACCGTTTGATGACCACTTGGCAAGCACTGTTCCAATTGCAGGAATAAACCCTTGAGTTGACACCTCTCTTTGTCACCTGGATTGTTTGTCCGTTTCTGCACTTTGTCTCTTCTTGGTTTTGTCTCTTTCTGGCTCCTTCGGCCCTCGGGGCTATCTTCTTGGTGGGTCGCTGAGTTACTTGGGCTCTCCTTTAAGCTTTTCAAAATCAACGGCTATTTCACCGCCTTAAACTTGATGTCTGCGCACCCATCACTGGGCGTTTGAACTTCCAACGGCTAGTTCGCCGTGCTTGATTTTGACGTCTCTGGGCCCGTCACCCCTTGGCAATTCTTCGGCCTTTTCCTTTGCTCGGCCTTTTTTGTTGCTTCCCTTTCCTTCGGGCGTCTTGTTTTGAATCCTCCCGAAGGGAAGGTGTCCTTTGGGCTTTGGAGAAGTGTCTATATCTTTTTTGGCTGAGAGTCCCCCGCAAGGGCACCTGCCCTTCGGGGTCCTTTGGCTCCCTTGGTCTTGAAATCCTTCAGACAAAATGTCCGAAGGAATTCCTTCGCTTCTCGCTTATTTCCCCGGGTCTTTTCACTCGGCCACTTTTCCCGCGGATTTTCTCTCGACTACTTTTCCCGCGGACAAAAAGTCCGCAAGAATTGTCTTGCGCGTTCCTTTCCCTCGGAGTTTTTTCCCCGGGTTTTTTGTCTTGCGGCTTCTCCCGAATTTCTTCGGACTTTTTGTCCGAAGGAATTCCTTCGAACAAAAGTCCGAAAGAAATCATTCTCGCCTTTGCCTCGTCTTTTCCGCGGCGGGATTTTCTTCCAAAGAATTTCTTCGGACAAAAAGTCCAAAGGAATTCCTTCGGACATTTTGTCCGAAGAAATTCTCTTCTTTGCCTTAAACAAATTTCTGAAAGAAACTTACCTTTTCGGCTTTTCTCTGTGGCCTCTTTGCAAAGTTCCCTGCCCTCCGCAAGGGCACTTGAGTCCCAAACTGCCCTCCGCAAGGGCATTTGGAATGGTCAATTTTGCGCCTAAGTGGGAACTTGTCTCATTTGAACCGAGTCGTTGAACCAATTGAATGAAACAAGCCGTTGAACCGAGCCATTGAAACAAGCCGCTGAACCAATTGAAACTGAGCCAATTGAACTGAATGGTTCAATGGTCCGAAGAAACTTTCTAGAAAAGCCCTTTTCATTCTTTGAACTGGTTCTTCATCTGCCAAAAGACTTGCCTGCAGAGTCCATAGCTCTTTTCTGTAGAGTCCGTAGAAACACCTGCAGAGTCCGTAGAAACTTCCTGCAGAGTCTGTAGAAACACCTGCAGAGTCCGTAGAAATGGGCCTGAAGAGTCCGTAGTAATTCCAAGACTTGTGCAGAATCAAAAATGTACTGGCTCAGAACAACAGGGGAAAAAAGGGGGGACCGATTTTGGCCTGCAGGACCAAAATGGTCAACAGGCAGTACAGACAATCAAGGTGATTGTGTCGCAGCTAACACAAGGCTGAAGAAGCTCAAGCAACTGCTCAAGTGTCCGCACCATCTTCTTCACCACAGGTGAACTAAAAATTTTCAAATTTCAGGCCGTCAGTTGTACCCTCAGCTCCTAGGCCTGCGCCTCAAAAGGCTGCAAGTGATCCCAAAGAAAATTTGAAAGGGAGCAACCCTCAGATCAATGTGGTAGACCAGATGAAGAAGCTGCACATGAATATTTTCTTGTGGGATTCATTATGAATATCGGGACAAAAAGACATGCTGCAAAAGGAATTGCACAGACTTAATGAACTAGCTGTCCCAACAAAAGCCGATAATGTTCTAATCACAAATGGGTAGCCTTCCACATCAGGTCAATTAAAGAAAGAAGAAAAGATCCCCCCTTTCTATTTGTCCTTGGTCATAGGAGACTTCCTGATGCACAATTGTATCATTGACAGTGGAGCAAGCACCTCGGTAATGCCTAAATGCATAGCGGATAAACAGGGGCTCAAATATGAAGAGATGACTACGGGAGTCCTGCAGTTGGATGGAACACCAGCAAAAACAATAGGAGTGGTGAGAGGCTTGAACTTGACGCTCCACGCCTGTCCAACCTTCTCGGTCCCTCATGACGTGGTGGTGGCAGATGTTCCTCCTTTGCCATTTGCTTGTCCAGGGATTTCACATCTAAAATAGGGGACTACCTAGTAGCAAACTGGTCCTATCTGGTTTTTAGAACCAAGTATGGGACTAAGGTCAAAATTGAATCAGAGGCAATCCACATAGATTATCTGGAACCATACTCACTCAAGGCGGCATATGTCAGCTACACCATTATTGATCAAGAAGATTTTCAGGTAGATCAATCTCCACCCTCTGCCCTTGAAGGAGTTGCTGACCTACTCTTGGATGAATGGGGAAGTGACAACTTTGAACATGATCCTTACAAATTCATAGAAGACGCAGGCCTTGGGATTTATTGCATGCACAAAGAGGGTACGTTTGTACCAAATTTGATGAAAGCCAGCGAAGAGAGCTCAAGTTTGTGGCAACTTTTCTTTGATGGCTCAAGGAGCAAGTTGGGCGCTGGTGGAGGAGTGGTTCTAGTTTCCCCCTTGTAGGAAAAATACTTTTTAGCCTTCAGGTTTCAATTTTCTTGCACGTGCAATGTTGCGGAGTATGAATCCCTCATCCATGGTTTGGAGTGGGCGAGGAAAAGGGGAATTAAGGAGCTGCAGGTTTTTGGAGACAACGAGCTGATCGTAATTCAGGTAAGGGGCCCAAATCTGACAAAGAATTCTTTGTTTAAGTCCTACAAACACAGGGTATGGGACTTAGTGGAGAGTTTCCTTGCTTTCAATGTTACTTCCATTCCTAGAGAACAAAATAAGCAAGCTAACAGACTAGCAGCAGTTGGTGCTCAGTTTGACGTCCCCAAGGAGATAGGCCGCGATAGCACTCCACGCCATTTGAAAGTGGTAATCAGACCCTCTGTGCCTGACAACATACTAATTGGCAAGTGTTTGACAACGATCACCAGATAGCACTCTTCTTGCAAGAGGAAGCTGAGTTTGCTGCTAGAAACCAAGCTAAGCTATAGCAGCAGCATGGCAGCCAAATTGTTCCACTGAAGAACAATAAACTTCCCAAAGGCTTGGTCACTCTCGAAAGTATCTTCAACGAGGATGACCAATTGAAAAATGATAAAGCAAGCATCACAACAAAGAAGGAGAACTATGAGAGAGTTGAAATATTCAAGAATAAGCTGCTTGCACTTGGGAAAGTGTGTACAGATCATGAAAGGCAGGTCTTCATCTTGTTATGCCAAGAGTTTGCTAATGTTTTCGATTGGGAGTATAGCGACTTGAAGGGTTTTGACCCAAGTTTGGCCCAACACACCATCGAGCTGGAGGAAGGCGCCAAGCCGATCAAGTAGAAACAAAGGCCTGTCAATCCAAAGATTGAACCTCTCATTTGTAAGGAACTCACCAAGCTGATTGAGTCCAGAATTATATTTCTGATCAAACACTCTTCTTGGCTGGCCAATCTTGTTTCCATTCGAAAAAAGAATGGGGAGATCAGGTTATGTGTAGATTTCAGAGACCTCAATAGAGTCTCTTTGAAAGACCATTGTCCTCTCCCAAGTATGGAACAGATCCTCCAAATGGTGATAGGCAGCGAGCGTTTCTCCCTCTTGGATGGGTATTCAGAATACAATCAGATTTTGGTGCAAGACTGTGACTAGTACAAGACAAACTTCACTACCAAATGGGGGACGTTTGCTTATAAGAAGATGCCATTTGGACTGTCCAATGCTGGTGCCACTTTCCAGCGAGTCATGGACATGCCCTTTCAAGGCCTGATAAATAACATTGCGCTGGTGTATCTTGATGACGTGACAGTATTTTCTAAGGAGGCGGGCCAACACATGAAACATCTCAAATAAATCTTTGAGAGGTGTAGAGAGTTCGGTATCTCTCTCAACCCAAAGAAATGCGTGTTCGCTGTCCATGAGGGTAAACTCCTTGGCCACGTTGTCTCAAAAGAGGGCTTGACCATTGATCCAGAAAGAGTTCACTCCATCCTAGAGCTGTCCTTGCCTAAACATAATAAGGGTCTACAGAGCTTCAGCAAAATAAATTTCATCAGGAGATTTATTCCAAATTTTGCGGAGGTAATCAAGCCATTGACCTCTATGCTGAAGAAAGATGAGAAGTTCGCGTGGACAGCGCAAAGGAAGGATAGTTTTGAAGAGATCAAGCAGGCTATCGCCCAGGGTCCTACCTTGATCAGTCCTGACTTCACCAAAGACTTCAACCTCTACACCTTCGGAAATGAAGAGGTAATCTCCGCTATGCTTACCTAAGCGAATGGTGATAACCTTGAACAACCACTTGCGGTTTTTAGCCAAGGTCTAGAGGGTTTTGAGGTCAGGTATACATCTGTGGAGAAGGAAGTCCTTGCAGTCATACGGAGCCTGAAGAAATTCATACATATGTTGTCCAAAAGCAGGATTCACCTCATGGTTCCACATCCCGGGATCAAAGATTTCTTGACCAACCGTCATCTGAATTAAAAGAGAGCGGGATGGATCACTAAAGTAATGGAATATGACGTGGATATCAAAACCACCAAGCTGGTAAGAGGAAAAGGCCTGTGTGAACACCTTGCTGCAGACTTTAAACAACAGAGAGAAGACAATTTGCTCATTCATGATGAAGCCACAGCAAAAGAACCAACAGTCATGAAGGATTGGACATTAGACATGAGGCGTTTCCTTCTCACTGGTGAGTGCCCGCGGGCCTTGATAGAACCAAGAGGAGATATTTCAGACTCCAATCTCTCCCTTATGTCCTGATCGATGGAGTGCTGTTCCGAAGGGATTTCTCATGAGGCTTTTAAGGTGCATAGACCCAGGTTAGGCCGACAGGGTGCTGTTCGAGTTCCATGATGGGCCAGCTGGTGGTCACTTTGCTCCTAAGCCTACAGCTGCAAGAATAATGAGAGCTGGTTAATTCTTGCCCACTTTATTCAGAGATACCCATGCCTGGGTACGAAAGTGCCAGAAGTGTGCACTTTTTGATGAAAAACAATGACTGGTTGCAATGCCTTTACAGCCTATTCATGTGGAGCAACCATTCATGCAATGGGGCCTAGACTTCATAGGGATGATCAATCCTCCCTCTAGTGCTGGCCACAAATGGGTTTTGACCGCCACGGACTACTTCACAAGATGGGTAGAGGCTGTCGCTTTGAAGGAAGCCAACAAAAGTGCAATCCTGGACTTTTATGAAGACCTGGTGACAAGGTTTGGAGTCCCAACGACCAACATATTAGACAACGCATTGGCCTTCTTGGGGACCAGAACGAGTGACTGGGCATTGAGATACGGCATCTATCTCAGCACTTCTTCCAACTACTACCCACAAGGGAATGGGCTGGCTGAGTCTACCAATAATTATCTGATCAGGATTATCAAAAGAACAATGGAAGAGAATTAGAGAACTTGACATGCCAAGTTGAAAACAGCCTTGTGGGCAGACATGGTCACTCCAAAGAGGGCAATTGGCATTTCACCATACACGCTCGTGTATGGAAGGGAAGCTAGACTTCCTATTTCACTTGAATTGCCAGCCTTGGACCTTGCTCATCAGCTGCAGTTAGAAGAAGGCAACAACATGGAGTTTAGGCTGTGTGAATTGATGGAACTTCAAGAAACAAGGGACCAAGCTATGGCTTCTATGACCAATTGCCAACAACAGACGAAAAAACACTTCGACAAGAGATCCTCATCAAAAGGTTTCTCTGAAGGAGATATCGTCTTGAAATGGGATGAGCACTGAGCTAAGCCTAGAAAGCACACGAAGTTCGACGCCCTATAGAGTGGTCCATATGTCATCATTCAGTGCAAGCAGCACAATGCGTTCCAAATCTCCAGGTTGGATGGTGAAGAACTATGTATCCCAGTTAATGGGATACATCTCAAGCATTATCACTGAGCCTTCTTCCATCATCTACATATTTTCCTTGTTTTTTTTCCCTGTTTTCCCTAAGTGCTTTTGCACATGTTAGTAGTTTTCTTAATCTTGTGTGTGTTTCGTTTCCTTGTGGGGGTAAGACCTTCGTGATTGATTTTTGGATATCTCAAGGCTGTTGCTAACTATTTCAAAGCTACATTTTGACTCCATGCCCAATGGACTTTGAGGCTACTGGTTTCTAAGCATAGCAGGCATGCTTCTCCTGGGAATCGCCAATTTGTTGACCATTTTGGCCCTGCAAGCCAAAATCAGTCTCTTTCCTTCCCTACCACTCTGAAGCCTCAGTCTAGTCATGTACCCACCTTCTGCAAAATCCCCTTTTCTTTGCAATAAGCCCTGTTCTTATGGAACATCGAAAGATCTAAGTACCTGCAGGCTTCGGTTTAGTATGGAGCTTTTCGCTTTGAGCAAATGCCTTAGACAAATACGAGGCTCTTGCAAAGCTCGAAGGTTAAACAGCCCTTGCGGAGGGCAGTTAGGCACAAAATGGACCATTCCAACAGGCTGTGGAGGGCAATTCCAGACCCAAAGGTACCCTTGCGGAGGGCAGGGAAGCACTTAAGGGGAAGAAAGACCAAGGCAAAGAATTCCTTCGGACTTTTTATCCGAAGGAAATTTTCACAAGGCAAAGATAAAAGGAAAAGCAAAGGCTGAATTTCTTCGGACAAAATGTTCGATCGAAGGAATTCCTTTAGACATTTTGTCCGAAGAAATCCTTTTGGAAGAAAATCCCGCGGCTTAATCCTTTGGACAAAAAGTCCCAAGGAATTTGCCCGAAAGAAAGGGCCGAGCATTCAAATGAACATTTCCTTCGGACAAAATGTCCGAAGGAATTCCTTCGGACATTTTGCCCGAAGGAATTCCTTCGGACATTTTGCCCGAAGGAATTAGTAGGCCAAGGCCGCTCGAAGGACCCTGAAGGGCAGGTGCCCTTGCGGAGGACTCTTGGCAAACGTGAAAGGGACCTTTCTCAAAGCCGAAGGGACACCTTCCCTTCGGGAGGGTTAAAAGACAAAGGCCCAGACAAGGACAGGTAAGCCGAAGGAAAGGAAAGCCCAAAGAAGGAAATCCGAAGGAATTGCCAGGGGGTGACGGGCCCGAAGACGTCAAAATTGAGCATCGTGAACTAGCCATTGGAATCCAGACGTCAGTTGACGTCCCCGCAGACGTCAATTTCAGGGCAATGGGATAGTCGTTGATCTTCAAATGCTTGAGCGCGAACCTAAGGAAATTCAATGGGGTTAAGGCTAAAGGGAAGAGACCACCGAGAAAGGAGCAAAAAAAGGCTAGAAAAAGACAAAAGAGATGACAAAAGACAAGGCCAGGAGAAGACAAAGTTGGAAAAAGACAAAAGTTAAGAACGAACTCAGCGACCTGCTGATAAAAGAACCCAAGGATGACTCAGCAAAGGACGATAAGATAGCCCGGAGAGCTCAAATTCCAAGAAAAGACAAGGCCAGGAAGAGACAAAATAACGAGATATGGACAAAACTGCGCAGGTGGCAATTGGGAGGCGTCTGCAGGAGAATTATTACAGCGGTTGGAACAATCCCTATGAAATGGTCATCAAGGAGCACGAATAGTGAACGACGTGGCTTGTTTTTTCCTCATTTTGCATTAATGGTCAGACAATTGCGTGAATGTCTTGAAGAAGGGGTCTTGTTTGTAGACAAACGGCGTGGCCCATGTTTTCACACATGACGTTTAATATATTTTAAACGCCTAAAGTCAAAATTGGCAGCCAACACAGCGTTCTCCTTCAACGTTTCCTCTTCCCAACGCTCTCAACGCACATGGGCCAAATTGTAAAAAGGCGTCAAAGTCTTTTCCAAAGGAGCGCCTTTACTTCCTCTATCTCTCTATATATTGTAATCTCTCATTTGAGAAAAGATATCTCTCATTTTTGTATGGCGTAGCCCTGCCAAATTTTCACCTTGAATCAATAAAAAGTGTTTTACCTCTATCTGGTTGGATATATCTCTGAGTGTTCCTAAGTATTAACCTTGTGTCCGGTCATTGTTCCATGATGCTTTCACAGGCTTGATACCAGCACACCTGGTATGGACAAAGCGCCATTCTTGTAGGTAGCAAAAAGAGTTGTATCTGGAGCGCAGAGATAGGAGAGGATTATCAGACAGTGTCTTCCTACAACCCCTGTGGTAAGTTCATCTTCTGTGTGTCTTCATTAAGCCTTTCTGTTAAGTTCTCTACAGTCTGGTCCTTTTATCAGATAAAGTGTATGTATATGCTCTTATGGTTTGAAGTGTGAGCAAATGAGTAGATCAAACTTTTTTGGTGCATCACCGTCTTAGCTTAGGTTCTGCTTCAGTCATCTTTCTCTCTTTTCAACCCCCCCTTTTATATATATATATATTAGCAATAGTATTGGAATAAATCAGAGATGCATCAAAGGGAGCTAGCCCTTATCTAGAGATTCTCCCCTCAGTTTTGTCAGACCCACAGGGAAGAGAGGAGTCTCCATTGTGTCGTGTGGAAGACAGAAGCTAAGCCTTCTGTCAAGGGTGCAATCCACAGCGTCAACAAATATTCCTATATCTTATGGGATGTTACCGAGTAGAAACTTCTGCAAAGAATTGGGAGGAGAAGTAAATATGGATTGGTCATGTGCTCACATTCCAATCAAAGGAGTTAACCAGAAGCTTGACCCTGAAAAGAAGTGAAAATACACTTTCACAAACTCTGAAGATCCAAGGTCATAGATTCTTTTCCAAGACTCAGACCACTGGGTCTATTATTTGATAATGAACAAAGAGGATCCAGAACTAGAATTTCGCCAGAACCAGTAAAAGAAGTTTGGACTCTTGAGTTTGCTGGCAATTGTTGCTCCTTTGGATCAAGAGCAGGTGTTATTTTGATATCTCCAGAAGGGAAGGTATACCCATACTCTTACAAGTTGATGTTTGAAAATACTACTAATACAACAGAGTATGAAGCTTTATTGTTAGGAATGGAGCAAGCTAAAAAGAAAGGAGTGAAACTCCTTAAAGCACAAGGAGATGATGAACTTATTGTGAAGCAAGTTTGAGGACAGTACCAAGTAAAAAAGGATAAGCTTAAACACTACAGAGATAGAGTGTTGTCCGCTACACTCGAGTTTGCAGCCTTCTCCATCAACTTCATTTCAAGAGATCAAAACTCCAGGGCTGATTCTTTGGCAATTACTGCTGCACTATTAAATCCAAATCAACCTGCTTCCATTTTCCAACAAGGTAATTATAAAGGATAAGTGGTCTACCGCCCCAAAGTCCCTGACAATGCGGAACAATGGCAGATTTTCAATGATGACAAGAAAATAGCTGCATTCCTAGAGCAACAAGACAACTTTGATGAGTTGTATTTTGAAGGAGGCAACTCACCTCCACGACAAACTACGACAGGTGAAACTTATCCTGAGCATGATGAGAACAAAGGAATCATACAGCTGAAGGGTAATAAAATTCCTAAAGGTTTAGTTTCTTTAGAAGAAATTTTTGACAAGCATGATCGGTTTCTGAAAAGAAATAAAGAATATGGTGAGAGCTCTTCTTCGGAGGTGCAGCCAATAAATTTGGGTACATAAGATGTACCCAAGATTGTGAATCTTGGGAAGTGTTGTTCTAAACAAGAACATGAAGCATTCACAGAGCTTCTTAAAAAATATATGGATGTCTTTGCATGGTCCTACAAAGACTTGAAGACATATCTGCCAAAAGAGTTGCAACACTATATTCCATTGCAGTCAAGACTAAAGCCTTTCAAACAAAAGCTCCGACATCACAATCCAACCATCTCAGGTACAATCTATGCTGAAGTACAGAAGTTGCTAGATGCAAGAATTATTTTCCCTATTCATCATTCAGAATGGTTAGCCAATATTGTACCTGTGAGAAAGAAGAATGGTGAAATATGATTGTGCATGGACTTCCGTAATTTGAATCAAGCCTCTTTTAAGATTAACTACCCTCTTCCCATCATGGATCATACCTTGCAGGTAGTTACTGGCTCAGAAATGCTATCTATGTTAGATGGTTTTTCAGGTTACAATCAAATACGAGTGGCAAGAGAAGATCAGTACAAGACGGCGTTCACCACACCATGGGGAACGTTTGCCTATCATAAAATGCCTTTTGGCCTAATCAATGCTAGAGGAACCTTCCAAAGGGCAATGGATCTGACGTTTGCTCATCTGAAAGATAAGAGTATTGTGGTATACCTTGATGACTTAACAGTCTTTTCCAAGAAAAGGAGCAGTCACTTGGATTGACTTGGAGGAAGTTCTCATTCAGTGCAGAAAGCATGGGATATCTCCCAATCCCATCAAGTCCATTTTCTCTGTTACTGAAGGAAAACTTTTTGGATACATTGTCTCAAATGAAGGAACCAAGATAGACCCTGAAAGAGTTCAGGCTATTCAAAGCTTGCCTTTGGCAAGCTCTAATAAGGGAGTTCATTCATTCTTTGACAAGGTAATTTTTTTCAGAAGATTTATTCCAGATTTTGCTGAACTAACTCGTCATATTTCAGACATGATGAAAAAGGAGGATTTCAAATGGAATGAAGAAGGAAAGAAGGCCTTTGAAAATATCAAAGCAGCCTTAGCAGAAGCTCCAGTACTGATATCACCAAATTTTAGTAAAGAATTCATTCTTTACTGCTACTCTTCTGAGCAAACCATGTTAGCCATTATGATGCAGAAAAATGAAGATGTCGAAGCCCCTATAGCATTCATGATGATGCCTTTAAAGGCCTACGAGTTGAAATATACTCCCATGGAGAAACATGCCTATGCAGTTGTCAAGGCATGCAAAGCATTCTGGTGCTACATTCTATTCACAAATACAATTGTCTATATACTTGATACTGCAGTCAAGTCTATCCTGACACAACAAGAGTTGGGACTGCTACAAAGCACTTGGGTAACCAAGGTGCAAGAATATGACCTTTATATAAAACCAACAAAGCTAGTCAGAGGAAGAGGTCTTTGCCAATCAATGACAGAGAGAAGACAAGATGATCTACCTCAAGAGGAATTGGATGAAGACCTACCCATAATTCTTTTTGTAAATCTGGTTGATGAATGGTACAACAAAATTGCCTACTTCATGACATACGGGGAATGCCTGGATCATCTCACTTGCAAGGAGAAGCGTACCATCAAATTGAAAGCAAAATACTGTCCTTTGGGATAATGGCTTGTACAAGAAAGGAATTGATGGTGTATTTCTTCGGTGCGTGGATAAAGCCAAGCAAGATCAGTTGTTAGAACAGTTTCATGACAAGGCATGTGGCGGTCACTTCTCAGCAAGAGTTACTGCACACAAGATCCTTCGAGCAAGGTATTATTGGCCTACCCTTTTTCAAGATACTACAAATTGGGTTTCTAAATGTCAAGCATGTCAGCAATTTGTTGGACGTGTAAAGTTACCAGCATTACCGTTAAAGCCAGTAGTGATTAATGAACCGTTTCAGCAGTGGGGCATTGATTTCATTGGTATGTTAAATCCTCCTAGTGCTAGTCATCATTCGATTCTAACGGCAATTGATTATTTTTCCAAGTGGGTAGAAGCTATTCCTGTTAAGCATGCTACTTCTAAGGTAGTATGTAACTTTATCAAGGAAAATATAATTGTGAGATGTGGTGTCCCACACAAGATAGTCAAGGATAATGTTGTGAATTTGTCCTTTGAAGAGCTAGTCGACTTTTGCTACACATATGGTGTTTAGTTGGTGCATTCTTCCAATTATTACCCTGAGGGCAATGGGCAAGCAAAATCCAACAACAAGAATTTGATAACAATCATCGGCAAGCTGGTGGAAGAAAATCAAAGAACATGGCAGATGAAACTTTTTGATGCACTCTGGGCTGACAAGATTACACCAAAGAAGGTCATAGGTATGTCGCCTTTTCAACTGTTGTATGGGACAGATTCAGAAATACCTATTACTCTTGAATTACCTGCTTTGCGGTTATCCGGAGCCATTGAAGATGCCTGTTTTAAATGAGTTAAAAAAAAAAAAATCATTTGATATAAATTGAGTTGAGTTAAAGTGGGAGATTGAAAAATATATAAAGCATTTTTCTAGGTCATAGTTACCAAATCATTTTTATCTTCACCTCACTTTGGAGCATCCATCCATGCAAAGAGTTTATCACAGAATTGACTAATTGGAGAAATTTTTGAGCAATCTCCCGCAATCTTTTCTTTGCTTTCAGGTATATGTTTTTCTTTTTGCTTTGTCTTGTGTGTATTTCCCTAAATCTATTTTCCTGGAATTCATACATCCTTCCAGCTAAAAAAAAACCTAATCGATTTCTTTTTGCCTTGGTATGCATTGACAATTGTTTGAGCTTTTCTCTGCTTAGGGTTTGGAATGATCACTTCACCCAACTACAGACCTAGTTTGTGGTTTTCAAAATCAATTTAATTTCCTCCAGGAAATCAGTCGATCATTTTTCCAAAACCATCCAAGACCGCAGCAACAAAACGGAGTTTTATTAAGCCATTACTTGCTTTGTGAAACAAGTCGAAGTCTTAGAAAATTCCGCAGTCCTTCTGAATGCCATCCGTTTATAGACCAAATTGCAGTTCTATGAGCCATTTACTTATTGAGTTAAGCATTCATAAATGTCTGCTATTTTAAGTGAAGAGTAAATCGGACCTTTTGTCCCCCTTTAGTTCCTTCCTTTGCTTCAATTCACAAATAGGTCAAGAATTTTGAAAAATCCGCTATTTTTATAATGAAGACCAAATCAGAGTTTTATTGAGTCTTTACTTCTCTCAATTTGGCTGCATTTTCATTCAATTTGCTGATTTCACTTACCTCAGGATTAGTGGTTTCTCAGGGTCACTACTTAAGCTATCAAGATACCCCAATGACAAATGGGTAATAGTGGAATTATGTAGACAATTGGTAGAATTACATGACTTGCAAGCAAAACAACACAAGGCAGCAGTTAACTTCCCCGTCACAATTGGTAATTATAATTGTCAGAGTATCCAAAAGGCCAAGAATGTCCAAACAAAAATGTTTCTTCATTATGAGCAGGAATTTTTCCAAGCTAGGATGAACTTTGATCCTAAAGGGATTGCAAAAAAGACGATCTCTATAGAATATATGCACATCCCTGCATTGGAGGATTTTTGGATGAACTGCAGGAATGAATTTGAAGTTAGAAGAAGGGACTTCAACAGATTAATAGTACAACAAATTGTTAATTTTGGTTTGGCAAGGATACCTGAAAATCTTCTTGATGATGGCAATGTGATACTTGATGCATACAATCAAATGGGAGGAGACAAGGCCCCTTTACCAACCATTAAAGTTAGTTCCAAAACAATTGTCGATAGAACTTCAATCGTCCTCATTAGTACTTCGAATTGGTTGCAGGGAAAAGGACATTTTTTGGATGAGGCAATAATGCAGCAAATAAGGCAGGGGAGTTTTAGAAAGAGGAAAGAGGAAGGTGAGAGCAGCCAGAGACCAAAAACGTTAAAAGTGCAGAAAAAATCTCAAGCAACAGGCGAGCGAGAATCTTCATTTGTTTTACAAGCATCTCCTGTTGACAAAATTCTTTCTGTATCAACTCATAGCACTTCAACATCCTCAGTAAACCCCACCTCAGAAGATTCACGAAAGATCACAATTATTCCACCTTTAAAGCTAACATATTTGACTCTCCCTTCAGTAAAAGAAATAGATCCATCACCTCACCCTCCTCCTTTCTCACCACCAAGATACTTACCTCCTCCTTCAAATACCATTTCTTCATCTTTGGGGGATTCTCATGCCCATAAAGAAGCATTGGCAGAAAAGGCAACTGGAGTAGAAAGCGGTAGCAGGACTACTATAGATGAAGAGTTGAGGACGCAGTTGATGGTGGAGAAAATGACAGAGTTTGAAAGAGTGCTTTCTCTAGATGGTACAGAAGGAGAAGGCCATGATATAGTGTTAACTTCTGATGCAACAGGGTCCAATCAAGAGATGGTGGTACATGTTGACACATCTCACCCCCAAATAGTGACTTCTCATCTTGGTTGGCTTCACAAGTAGTTCCAGAGGCCAGAGAAGTAATAAACTTGGAAGAGGAGGATCTACAGCTGCTCAAGAACCTTGGAGGAAGAGGTTAGAGGTCAAAAGCTGCCAAAGTGACTTCAATGTTAGTCTTTGAACGTTCTGGTCAAAAGTTTGCTCAAATGTCAACTCTAGCAAAGGGAAAACAAAAGGGAGAATTGACTGCAGCAGACATAACAGTAACTAGAGTCCCTCTGGAAAAAGTTACTGCTGAAGGACTGAAACAGGATACCCAGACTCTAATAGATGCACTTTTCTCCAAGCTGGATAAGGAAAAAGCTGAAAAAGCTAAATTGAATGAGCAAATCTCCAAGCTATGTGAGATCATTGCAAAGGTTGCACAATATTCATCTCAGCGCGTGCTAGTAGAAGAGCAACTCAATGAGCAAGTCATCAGATAATTTGCAGACAGAGGAGACAAAGCCAAGGTTGTTGATGAGTGGATAGAGCAGATCATTCAAAAAGCAACAAAAAAATACAAAGAAATACCAGATAGCTTGGGTGATCTGCAAAGTAAGTTCACTGAGTTGAGGGAGTTGATGGTGGAAATAGACAGTGAAAATAGAATTGCTGAATGCCAGTTGGAGACCTTAGTTGAAATAAATTCATTGCCTGAGAAAGTATTGATTGAAGAACATATTGTTCCAGATTAATTAGTACAAAGGGGCAAACAACTAGAAATAATCATGTTTTTCCGCACAAAAACTCTAAAAAACATTTTGGGTGAAATGCAACTACTAGAAGAAGAGGTTGATAAAGTGATGGAGCAGCTGGATAATTGTATCTATTATGTTACAAGTTATACACTTGACAAGCCTCCAACATCCCTTGAAGACTAACTTCCGCTTCTCAAGAAAAAGATAGATGAAGCTGTCACTCCTTTTACTTGCAATTCAATTGAGACGCTGATTAAACTTCACGGTGATGTCAAGGAATTAGAACCCAGCTTGACAAAGGTAAAAACATTCGACAGGATCCTAGAAAGAGAGTCCCTAAGGTTCAAAATAGAGACTAACGCTATTGCAAAGGTTGATGGAGGGGTGGTGCAATACATATTTGATAGGTATATCCAATACCGGAATAAGAACAAGATTGAAGCCATGCAGTTGGATTAACTTTCTCTTCTTTCTTCTTATTTTTCCTTCCTTCTCTCTGATAAAGTAATTGAGTAACTAAGTTGAGTTGTAACAACTTAAGTAATTGGTGTAAAAGCCATTACTTCAAGTTGTTTGAAAAAGTCAATTACTTGGAAATAGGTGGCAGACATAAAAAATGGGAGATTTTATTTTAAGTTAAAAGTCATCCGTGCCATACAATGAGGGAATTTAGGAGAAAGTCTCTCAACTGTGTCCAGTTTTGTAGCTTGAACATACGAGAAAAGTAATTAATGTTTCCTATTTGTATTTGTCTTCTGGACACTATAAATATAGGAAGAAACCTACGGGCTAAAGATGAGAACATTTTGGCAAAAGCTATTGTAACTTGTGCATTTTTAAGATTTCAAACTTTGTGTTGAAACTCTTGGATGTGATTTTGTGAATTAGTTTGGATTGAATAAAGGGAAGTAGATTTCTGGCGAACTTTGTGTCTACAGAATTTTTCTGAATATTCTATTAAGATCTCAGGATGAACTTTTTGTTATTTTGGATCTAAGATAGATTTTATTCCTTCTCTTTCTTGCTGAAAGTGTGATTTTCTTGTTTATCTATGATTGTGTGGATGCAGTAAACTTTGATATTTGTTTGTTGCTAAGCATGTTTCCTCTTTTTGTAACCATTGCTATATATTCCCCTTTTCTGCAATATTCCCAAACACAGCTGCTTGTTGCCAAATTACCTAGATGTGGTTCATGAGCTGAGGTGATTAAAGTAATACCCCCGAAATTAGTTATTAGTATTCACAACCTTGATAGATAAACATCTTATATGGGAGCTTGACCGTTAAATGAATTCTAATATTTCTAGCCCTTTTCTAGCGTGTTTTAGGAAAGCTAGGAGCTTTATTAAGCTTCTAAAGCATACCCACACATGACCTATTGGGTCCCACCTTTTTTCTCATGTCTAGGATGGATTATTTGTCCTACACACTTTCCTAATTTGGCCTTATCCTCGAAATTTGATTTTTAACAAACTAGGAAACTGTTTAATGCCCAAGTTTCATCCATTTTCAAGTTCAAACACTTTCATCATGTAGTACAAGGGTTCACATTAATATTAAAGAAAAGGGGATTTTATGATGTGTCTCAAGCTTTTACATCCTAATTAATAACATGGTCTAGGTGACAAGGTGTGAGATATGATTTACTCAAACCAAGGATAATATTAAGTCTAAAAGTCAAGGTGGACTAATAAATGTCCATGGGTTGGGCGCTGTGCTCAATGGACCCTTGTATCTCTTTTATTCTCTTAGCTGAACCTGTTTGTTGCACACTTATTGCATCCATCAATACGTCCAATACACATGTACATGTAAGTAAAATAAGCAACATAATATTGCACACAAGTACATCATACAAGTGGCATAAAAATTATTCCCACAAAACTACTAACGATCTCATAAACAACCGAAAGGCCTACAAACAACCCTTCATAGGGCACGACCATCATAATCAACCACATGAGTAATAGTTCACAAATGTCAAGCATCTAATAGTACAAATCCACCATGGTAATCCATCATAGTCAAATAATAAGAAACCACATAATCTCATGCACATAGTACATGAATCACAGTATGCATGTTACATCAATATCGGCGTAGCATAAGATACTTGATGAAATATCAGATACCTTCATAATGTAACAAAATATCATAATATTTTAATCACATAGTATGTAATTCAAACCTCATCTACTAGCGTGATAGCCATTCCATTTTCACATTTCACAATGATCAAATCGTTGACACATCATATGCAATGAATCAGAACTAGAAGTCATAACATTGTTTGCAGCTCATCATAATCATCATAATTAATAAACGAACCATGGTAGCATAAGTGGATCTAATCATAAATCTTGGCAGCACTTTCCAAATAGATCAAAAGGGGTCCAATAACTGCATGATGTCAACAACATGGGAAATAATCACAATACATACCCATGCCAATCAGCCCTTACGCACATTTTCGACCATAAAAGAGGAAACACTACATTGAGTTGAAGAATAAATAGCTTCATTCATAAAAAATATTTTTATTAAAAATTAAATTAAAAACAAAGTCAACCACAAGGAAAATCATAATTACCTATATTTCTTCCCACATTCACTCTTATATAATAATTCTAGTGACATATATATTAAAATAACAAGAGCTTTGGATTAGTTGCTAGTAGTTATGGGTTGTGAAACCTGAATTTTTTAAACATTGATATGATTCAATAAATATCGATGAAGATCATGGTATCTCAAATATGACAAGATGAAATATAAAATAAGTAGAGTAATGTAAAATTTAAAGCTATTGCATGAATTCCAAATAAGATTAAACTTCTAGAAACGACATTTCATGATAAAATTCACATTTCTATTCATCTAAAATATCACAGAAATCCATGAAACAACATAATGTTCAACGTGCATATATCCAAATTAGTGAGAAAACATGATTCCCATTCCTTGTACTAGGTTGCAATTAAGCAAATGAGGTCTAGAGGTGCTCTAATTAAAGTCCACTTATAAGGAGAGGTAAGGCAGGGCACTACATAAAGTTAATGTTGGCCTTCCTAGATTATGCTGAGAGAGGTCTCCCAATGTGACTTATATTCAGTCACCTTATGTGCTATTTTTATTTGAACTTGTTCTATAATGTAATATAATTTGTAAGCTTTTCAAGAAAGGGAAATGTATGCAGTAAATGTTTGCATGCGTTGTTTATGGTATTTTTCATTTTTCCTTCATTGGTTTTGACTATGCTGCTATGAACTGTTATCACTTAATAATGTCATTTGTTAATTTTGTTATTATATTTGGATTTGGGACAGGTTTTAAAGTTCAACCTCAGTGAGTCTGGGCTATTCTGTGTTCTTCCTTGGTTTACAATGGCTTTGTCTGCTAATTTGGGAGGATGGATTGCTGATACACTAGTGAGTAGAGGCATGTCAATCACAGTTGTTCGCAAGGTAAACCATCCTTATTGGATACTGTGAAATGTTTCCATATGGTATAATTAGCTTACATGCACAAATACTCTTTTCTTAGAACAAAAATAGCACGACACTCATATTTCATTAAATACATAAGAAGTCCATATTCAAATTTCATATGACAATTCTCTTTCAATTTTCTTGACTTGACCCAGAATGATGCCCGTAGAGTTCAGACATTCAAAACGATGAAAAGTAAGAAAACAGTAAATTGAATCCAATAAATTCAATATAAGTTAATATTTCAAGGTCACTAGAAGAGAGTTTTGCCCATGAGGGTTACGATTATAACCAAAATTTCAAGGTCTATTATCTCTGCATTAACATTATTAAATTTGTTAGATTTTGATTTTATGTAGAAAAATATACTTTTTGATGTGGACTTAGATTGAATATATGTTTGACCCTCTGTGTGATTGTATTATACTTATTACACTCGTTTTATCTCACCCATGGATTCAGCTTGGATATTAATGTTGACAGAATCTCTTTCAGTGTTTATTTATTCAAATACTAGTGGCAGATACAAACAGAAGCACACACTGAAGTCCATGTCTTGTATCTTCTTTCTTATACCGGTAGCCCTTGACAATGATTGGGTAAAGTTTAGTACCTTCCATAGGAATGTACATGCTAAGAAAGAGAGAAAAATAATTATACCACTATTTTGCATGTAATCCCATTTCCTTTATTTATAAAACAAGATGACAAAAAGGGCAGAGAGTCTATTATCTCTGCCTTCACATTTTTCAATGTCTTAGGTTTTTATGTATTTTGATTTAAGCTAGGATTTAATATGCTTCCCTTTTTTTGAGTGTATTGTATTTATTGTGCTCATTTTCTCTTGCCCCTGTTAGAAAAAACGAACATAGGAACCAAGAACGTACACGAGAGAAATTGATAGAGCTAAATACTTCTTGGATGAATCAGAGGAAATTAGCCACACCTGAATTTCTCCTATTCAAAAAATTAAATACAAATATTATTTTATATATTTTTGTTGTACACTTTTTTGTTGTTGTAAGTTTCAATAATAATTATCAATCGGAAAAAATTTCTGGTGACTACATCCTAACTCAAACATTAAATTTTAAGATACAAGTTTCAATGATAAGTAATCCACTTTTAAAAAAATAATCTTTCGTTTATGATAAGAAGTTACCTGGTTTAATAAAAATAACTTCTCACCAAAAGAGAATGATAATAATACATTTCTTTAAAATAAACCCTTCATTTATAATGAGTTACTCATTTTAAGAAAAATCGCCTCCCTTTAAAAGAGAATGAGAATATTACATTTATTTTAAAAATAACCCTTCCTTTTTAATAAAAAGTTACGCATTTAAAAAAAAACACCTCTATTAAAAGAGAATGAATATATTTTATTTATTTAAAAAATAACCCTTTATGTAATGTCCCTTTTAGGGCAGAATTAGAATCAAAGGGGTTTCCCAACAAACCCTAACAATAAATGCAATTTTCTGATACTTTTTAAATCAAACCTTAAGCAAATGCAAATTTCAAGATTCTGGAAGTACCAATTAGTGGACAAAATTAATCATTTATTTACCAAATAATTACCAAAAAATACAGAAATATTATAGCCAATAATAGTCCATTCAAATCTTTTTTTTTATCCCAATGTAATGGCTAGAAAAATATGATAAAAATACCATAAATGTTTTGATGCCTTCAAACTGAAGTTAGGCTTGAATTAGCCTTGAAAGTGTCACTACAAACCCCAAGAGGAGGTTTGCTGCCCTCCTTAGAAATCAGTTGCCCTACCTAGACAATTTGTTGCCCTTCTAGGGCTCCCAAATCAGCTCGCTAGCCTCCCAAACCTGTTTCTCACTCTTCCTTGATGCCCCTTCCGTTGCATGAACCTAGAAATGGTGTTCAAAACACATCAATGGATTACTGATGCCCTATGCAACCTCTGAAAAGAAGGCTGTCCAACTGCAACGTAAGGGTTTTCATCGCTACTTCAGCATTCCAATGAAGATTTTTGTCTTCAATGGATGAAGCCAAGCAGAGTCTTCAAAATAAACTCCTCTTTCCCTTTTATATCCTTTCCCAAAGGTGTGCATTCCACTTGGAGGGAAAATTCAAATAATCAAAAAGCAACTTCCTTATAAATTCACTTAAGAGCTAATCTTGCCCATGACCCTTAAAAATCCCCTTAAGTCAAAAATAGAAAGAACTTGCCAACATATTCACTTTTGGCAACTAAGGCATATTATTACTTTTATTTAAAGTATTTAGAAATACTTTTTATTTTAATAATATTATTATTTGATTTTAAATAAAGGGGACATTACAGTCCTCCCCTCTCGCAATTGCTTGTACTCAAGCAATGATGTTTTCCACTACCTGGATCCCAAATCCACCTTTGGGATTTGTAATCCCAAACACTTGCTTGATGGCTACAGCCTTGTGCTCCAACGATTCCCTTAATGCTACTGTAGGCTGTCGCCTTCTCTTCATGGCACAAATCAGCGTGCATGTAGGCTGGAAACAGTCCATAACAGTCACAAACCCCCTTCTATCTCATCCCCATCAGCATTAGGATGGGTGGGTTGATTGCTCCTAATAGCGAACATCTACTACTAACATTATCATGCAAGAAAACTCTCCCAAAATACACAAATCTACAGCTGTTCAAGACTAAAAACAACAACACATGATGTAGACCTGTGATGTAGAAATCATTTCATACGTGGTGACTCTTCAAAAATCTAAATTATGAATTTTGAATGTTTGTGTTGCCTAAGTTCAAATCTGAATTTGGAATTTCTTCACGAGTATGTGCAATGTTGCTTGTTGTATTCTCCACCATTCCTAGACCTGCACATGAAACAAACACATTAAGAAAAATAAGAGTGTTTAACAACACTCTTTCAATCAATGCATCATGCCTTACAGACATGATATCAAACCCCCTTCTATGGTTTGCATTTTCCTTACACTTTTCGCTTCTAAAATAATTCCAAAGGGTTCATTTATGTTGTCCCAAGCATGGCTGTAGCATGACCTTTTCTTCCTCAAAATCAATCTTGTAGTGGCTGTAAACTCACTTGTGTCAACTACAAACACCCCCATAATGACAAGGGATGGAAAATATATCGCCCATGTGACGAGATGTACCTTTATGGCTGTAACATTTGGGTGGAACCAGCTGGAAAGGTGCATAACAACAATCCAAAAATTGTAAACAGCTCTCATAATGACTCTTGGGTCAAGGTGTTTGTAACCCCTAACCATTTTTGTGATCTCATAAGCTGTACCTCTTGACAAACAACATGGAATAAAATGTATGTGGTATGTACAATGGTTGTAACAGTCATAAATTAATTGAAATTCCTCTTCGAACAACGATGTGTCGGTTGGAAAATTTATATTTGAGGACCCCATATGGTGAACCCTACCACACACAACATCAAACAAAGAGTTCATATCATGGCTGTTGCACTGTTTTCCTATTTGCAATTTAATTTGCAAGGGCTGGAAATGATCTTGTAACGACTGTACATGCCCCAGTATTGATGATTGTCATGGCAGCCGGTAAAAGGAAAGTACAACAGCTGTCATATCGAAAATCTTTCACAATTTTATATAACATGTTAGAAGCAACTGCATTCTTGGCTTGATCCATCATGATAGGAAATTCCCAATCTCTATGAAGGGTAGAAACATAACAAAAAGTAGTCAAAAGATATCAGCACCTACATTTCTTTCCCTTTTACTAATAGAGTTACAATTTTGGATTGCTCTTATCCCATTATGTGGCTCACTATGTAGATCCAAGGGAGACTTCAATTCCTTGTAATCTATCCCCTTGTAAGGTTTTTGCATTGCATCCTCATTCATGCCTTCAACACAAATGACTTGGCCCTAGTGTGTGGCATCAAACTCCCATGTAGAAATTTTGGCATGTCTATCAATTTTGGGTTGAGTATCATCATAATATGACAGCTGTTTTTAAACTTCAGATCTGAAACTTATCAAATGATCAGCTGTCCAAGGGACTTGACCTCCTCTAAAAACTCTTCCCATCCTCTTTACCGTGATCACTTGAGGAGCTCCATTGGCTATGTCTCGAAGTACAACTCCTTTGTCATTAAACATGAATTCCATTTCCATGGTTTGATAGTTTTGAGTGAATTTGCTTAGAGAATGCCACCAGTGTACCCCATGCACTAAATCTTCCTTTCCAATATCAACATCGAAATCCTCATTTACCTTGTGCCTTCCCAAAGAAAGATTGAGCTGTTGGATTCTTTTGCATAGGATGAAGAAATTATCAGCAATAAAGATATTGGAAATTAAAAACTCTATCCTCTCTAAATTTCAAGATATCACACAGATCCCATGCTTCCTTTGCCCAAATAGGAATTGTTGACATATCCTTGATACCTCCATCCTTGTGACCCAAAGTTTTCCTCTTAAATGCATGCTTATTAGCTGAATTAACAACACTATGAGAGAAGAATGTTGTTGTCCTATCTAGCAACCATGGACCATGACTAAAGGGTAGTCATCTCCAATCGCCAACACATAAGCAATCATAGCTTGGACATCAAATCTGAAATCATCAACATTATTCTGAATTTGTTGGCCCCAATTTTGAGATGTTTGTTTTACCTTATTTTCATTTTTAGCATGTTGTTCATGATGACAAAAATATTGCGACGACATAGGAGGGAGCAACAAATCTGAAATATGATCATCACTATCATTCCTCTGGCTGCCAACAAAAATCCCTTCCTCCTTGGGTTAAGCGGAGTTTGTCGAGATACCTTCAACCCTTCTATCTTTGTGATTCCCAATATTTTGTTCAAACACGTCTCTCCACAATGTTGTTTTGAAAATCCTGTTGGCCATTTTTGGCCCACATACCAAAATTTTGCCTAAGTGTGAGAAGATGGACATTCAAGCAAAAGCGGCAAGTTCAGAACAACTTCGGTCTTCCAGGAGCAGACAGCAGACAACTTTGGGTTCTTGGAAGGAGAAGGCTTCGGGCTTTAACAAGTAAAAGACTTCGAGCTTTCTCTCAGAAGACTTTGGGTTTGTCAAGCAGGAAGACTTTGGGTTTGTGAAGGCGCACTACTTATTTCACTTTAGAAGTTCCAAGTAATATCCGAAGTAACTAGTGCCATTTGAGAAGCCCGAATAGGTCTTGGCTAGTGCTTTTCGGGTTCTCTCAACAAGAAGACTTCGGGTTTGTGGGGCTGCCTTGCTTAAAAGGTGAATTAAGTTGCAAGCAGTTAGAAACCTGAAAGAAGTAAAGGGACATGACAAACCTGAGCTGGTCTTGGGCGGTGGTTCGTGGGTTCTTCAAGAGGCAAGTCTTCAGGTTTTTCGAGGTGAAAGACTTAAATTATTTTATAAGTCTTAAGCAGTGGAAACCCCGAAGTAAGGAAGCAAGAAGTAAGTTGCAAGGAGTCAAAAGCCTGAAGGTGAGTAAAATCGATAGTTCCAAAAGGAAAATTATGGAAAATAGTCCATGGAAAGCAAACCATGGAACATTAAGGTCAATGGTCAATGAATCCAAAGGGCCAATCAGTCAAGGACAAGTGGCACAAGCGCATCCAACAAGCTCAACAGATTAACATACAACAAGGACTTCTCCTTTCATCTACGGCATGCAAAGTGGTCAAACAAAGATTGGATGCATCTAGGTGGAGCAACGAACATGCAAAGACCAATCGGGATAGTCTAGATTATAGTAAAGAACACGTCGAGTTTTAAATGCAAGGACAAATCGCTCACGTTTGGCAGGATCATGCAGCTACCTCTGGTATGGCTCTGTGAGTTCCTAAAGGGATGACTTGAATGAAGGAATGGCTCAAGGAGATTTGGCGGTGATCTTGGGTGATGCATCTCATGTTCAAAGGAGGACGACAATAGCAGTCCCAGTCCTCAACGACTCAATGACTTCTTCCCTCTTCCCTTTTTCTCACGTAGCGCTTCTTCTCTCTCTTCCATTCTCTATATATATCTCACGATTTGCCATTGTAATGGTTCCCAATTTTTAGAGTTTTTGTCATTTAGCTGGGAGACGGATGCCCATTGAGATGTTTGCTGTAATGTCCCCTTCTCGAGCATGATCTTTCCAGTGACCGTTGGCCTATTCCTGAGACCCGTAGGCTACTCGAAAGGTAAAATGAGGGTTTCTTGTTTGAAGGATGCTCTTGCTTAAGGTTGGTTGATTCAATGGTGGATTCTTTCTGGGTTTTCAGAGAGCTTCGCAGTGATATGCTCTTTTTGGTATTCTGAGCATCTTCAGGAATTTACTATTTTTAGTAAATTCTATTTCTGGCAGTGGTCCTGTTGATTTCGGCACGGTTGGCTTTCCATGTCAGTTTGATCCATCGGCTTACTCAATTTTCGGCTTTGGGGCACAAATGTAGAGATAAGTCAAATTATTTTAATTAAGTCATGTTTTAATGTTATATTTTAACATTGACTTTCCCCTTGGCCTAGCTACTTCACTTTAAGTTGTTTTAAAAAGATGTCCTTTATGGGGTGGGCGCCTCATTGAAAGAATTAATTATAATTCTTATTGAATATTTAATCCAAGCTTAAGTTGGACGCCACCTATTGGAGGATAGGGTTTCTAGAAGGGTCAAATGGAAATTATAAAAGGAAGCCATTGGTCCTCACTTGGAGCATCTTGAACTACATGAATGTTATGCTGCCGGATTGGCTTGGGATTGCTCCGAGGAATGAAAGCCTCCTAGCTTGGCATTGTTTCTCGCTTGAAAGATAGCCACTAGTGGTGAGATAGTGTAGTCTGATTGTTTTGTATGCAGGATTTGTGCATGGTATTCAGTGTGTGTTTAATAGATCAGTTTATGAGAAATTCAGGGTTTTCTTATTCAGTACAGCAGGCTGTGTTTTGTTCACAAATTAAAAAAAAACCAAAAATTTCATTGTGGGTATTGGCTAATCCTCTTTGTTGGTAATGGGCGCCCCTTTTCTGTAATTTGTGGAATTTTTGATGACTGCTGTGATTTTTAAAAGCAAATCGCCCCCCTTGTTGGACTGTACTTGTTGTGTGGACATTGGGATCCGTGCAAAAATTGTATAGAAACTTTTGGGTCTGTTTTGTGTTCCAATCTTGGGCACTTTGATCATTAGGGTCTTTTGTGCTTCGTTTCATGTCTTTTAGATGAGTTGTGTGAGAGATATGTCCATTTTAGTGTGATTTCAGGTGGCTGGGTTGACATTTAAAAGTGCAGAATTGGACAGTCCAGAATTTTGAATCAGTCTTTTGAAGAGAAGAAATTGGTTTCGGCATTTCCATTCAAGCAAGGAAAATGCTCTGTTACAATGCTCTTTGAATGGTTCTAATGCTATGCTCTTGGCAGGTTAATTCTCTATCATATTGTAAGATGGCAGTAGTACTGACAGCAGATCTTAAGTTTGTTTAATCGTGATTTATAATGCTGATTATCTAGTCTGAAACTGCATTGTAATACTATACATCTCCGTCATATGGTAGCTCCCATATCCTTCCGGGTTGGAAAGCACATTCTTGACGTTGAGTATTTCAGCATTCTTGCTTATTTCCTCTCAAAGCATTTTAATAAGTAGCGCTCCACCATATGGTCGCCTCAACTCCATACTGGATTGGGTAGCACATACTTGGTGTTGAGTTTCTTTAAGTATTGTAATTTTTATTACTCCACCATATGGTCGCCTCAACTCTATATCGGATTGGGTAGGACATACTTGGGGTTGAGTTCTCTTTCAGCACTTGTAGTAGTAGAAGACCCTCTGACCATATGCTTGCCATCATCGGCGCCATTTTTGGTTAGAGTTCATTCCAGTTCTGTTTCTGCATTTAAATCCTCTGACCAATGCTCACACCTTGGCCTCTTCGGAATCTTGGTGTACATTCTGGTTAGAGTTGCTTCAGCATCGTTTGGGTTATAGACTAACTCTAACTATTGTGTATTGCTCTGTTGATTGCAATTGGAAATTATTAAAAAAAAAAAAAAATTGGCTCGGATTATTTCATTTGCAAAGACATGCTCCTTCGACCAGGCTAATCCCTGTCGAAGTATTGTAAGGACTACCTCTTGAATGTAATGAGACTCGATTTCCTTGCCTATTTCCTGTCTTTAATTAGTGCTTTAGTATGCTTGTTGCTTGGTGGGTTTGTGAATGCGTTTGTTCCTAGTCCATTACCCTGCTGCTTGCCTCTTTGAAGTATTTTCAAGTTTTGCAGGTCCGGATTAGTGTTCTGACTGAACCTCTTCCAACGTGTGTTAGCTTGACCCTGAGATTATGCAAGACCAAGTCGCCTCATGACTGATCTAGTGTGGGTTCAAGCATAGATGAGTGTCCATTTATTTCTGGTGCATTGCCTAGTTAGCCCTCTTTGGAGCCCTTATCTCCCTTCTAACCCTTTTCCTCGTGAAGTTTCATTTCAGCATTAGTTTTAGGGGATCCACCAAGAGGAACTAGCCTCTTTAAAAATCCTAGACGTTCAATATCACCATAGGACACCCACATCCTGAGGTTATTCTCATGCTTATAGCCGGAAATGAGAGAGCCTGAAAAACTCTCCCACAGGGGTGTAATTCCGTGCTATAACAAATCCATCTCATATGGCATTGGCTCAATCATTGAAATACTTAGAAAATGGATAGGGTCTTCTTTAAAAATATCCTCTTTCCATTTGGTACCCTTCATCTTATCCTCATTAGAATGTTTCTCATGATGATCAAGATATTGTAAGGACATAGTATAATGGTGATACAAAAAATCATTGCCATGAAGATAATCAAATTGTTTACCCTTCTTTTTAAATTTCTTTTGATGTTGTTGTCATGCCCCTCTTTTGATAGGGACATTGTGGAAGACCCTTAGCCTTAACTTATTTGCGGAGGCTAAGGGACAAGCATAAAGAGAAAAGAGTATTGAATGTTTTGAATGAATATTTGTAAAAAAGTACATTTTTGGAAAGTTACTTTAAATTTCTTATTTCACTTAAAGAGGGGACTTTTAATGTTCATGAAGGCTTGAATGATTTTAAGAAAAGGTCCTTTAAATTATTTAAGTTACCCTCCTTTCTTTTTTTGGGTGTTAGACTTGGAGGGATATAAAAGTAAAAGAGGAATCATTTAGAGAGGTTATGTTTTTATTAATATTCAAAAAATGGTCATTGTTATCAATCAGAGTCGCACCCTTGTGAAGGTAGTTTCAAGCCTTCACAATCTGCTGAAACATGGAAACAATCCTAGGCTGTGGGTGGCCTAATCGGCGGATTGAGTCTCTAGATTATAAGGGCTAGCTCCCTTTGGTGTATCAAATAGGATATCTACTGTATGCTATGAAAAGCTAGAGAAAATGGGAGAAATAAACTTGAAGGGAAATCCTATCTAATGACGGTGATACACTTGAATTTTGAGTTGATCCACTCAATCTGAGCTCCTAAAAACACTGATCTAGACAAGAAAAAGGCTGAACTTTTAAATCCAATTGACCAAATGCATAAGTATTTCATGAAATGGTTTTATCTGGTGATTAAAACTTGAGGGAAGTGATGGAATAGGCCTGAGCATCCACTGTAAATTCAGCCAAAAGACATCAAACACGAAACATGATCTACATAATCTAATCAGCTAGTAACTAGGTAAGAATCAGGACTTGTCAAGGAAGAAAAATTCTATCACATGTGTAAATCATTGACATAAATACACTATACTAGTAGCTAGAAATTGAAAATCGTCCTATTAATCTGAAAAAGTTTACAACTCAATCTTTGGCAGAATTTTGGTCTTGCCAAAAGAGGGATACAATTTAAGGCTGAAAAACCAACTTATATAGAAAAGTATACAACCAAGAGATTGACGCTGAAAAGAGAAGAAGAGGTCAACTCAGTCCAACTTGTGTTATTTCAGCCTTCAAATAAAATCTATTTTTGTCTTATGCCTTGCATGTGTTGTCCCCCAAAAATATCACTCATTTTTGGGACAACATTTGAACTATTTTGGTCCTACAGACCAAAATTATCTCTTCTCTTTTCGAAATTTGTTCTGAGCATTCAAATTCCTTATTTTTCAAGCTTCTCAGAAATCTACGGACTCTGCAGGCTTGAATCTACGGACTCTGCAAGATTGAATCTATGGACTCTGCAGGAAGAAAATCTACGGACTCTGCAGGAAGAAAATCTAAGGACTCTGCAGGCCAAGTTCTACGGCGTTCACAGGTTGATTTCTACTCACTCTGCAGGAAAGAAACAAGCTCTCAACACTTAGGCGATTTCAAAGTTGGTTCAACCAAAAGAGTTTATCGGCAAGCTTCTAAGCAAGGATTGAACCATTGAACCGTTGAACTTTGAAACAATTTGGTTCAACGAGTTCAATGGATTCAAAGGTTCAACGTCATCAGCAAGAGTTAAGCGCATTTGTCAAGGTTCAAAGTTCAACCGCTTCAAGGTTCAATGTCTTCAAAACACTTATCAAAGAGAAGAAGGTTTAAACCATTGAACCGTTGAACCATTGAACCACTTTGGTTCAAAGGTTCAACGGGTTCAATGGTTTAACAGGTTCAACGACCAAATGGTTCAACACGTTTGGTTCAAAAAGATCAAAAGGACTTAGCCAAATAAAAAGAAAGAACCGATTGAACCGTTGAACCTTGAACCAAAAGGTTCAACGAGTTCACAGGTTCAAAGGTTCAACCAGTGCAATGAAAATCAAAGAGCTTAGAAAGAACAAGGAAGTGACAGACAAAGGATGAACCAATGAACCGATTGAACCTTGAACCGAAAGAGTTCAAAGTTCAAAGGTTCATGGGTTCAAAGGTTCAAAGACGGCCTCAGTCAAGGAAAGAAGTGGCAAACAGGTGGTTCAACGGATGGTTCAACCAAGGAGCGGGAAAGCGATTGAACTAGGAAGCGATGGAACAAAAGAGACAGAATGAACCGATGAACCAATGAACCAATGTACTTTCAACGGGTTCAAAGGTTTAAAGTTCAACATGGTTCAAGCGGCTAGCGACCATTGACAGCCCCGTGGACGTCAAATTTAAAGTAAGGGAATATCCGTTGAAATTCAAATAAAGCGCAGAACTTAAAGGAAGAACCAAGCGACTGACCGAAAAGATAGAATTCCTTTGGATTTGTTCAAAGGCCGATAGGGAACATTTCCTTCGGACTTTTTGTCCGAAGGAAACTATTAAGTGAAAGAGCCGTTAGAATTCTCTCGAAAGTATTTTCCGCAGGAAAATGACTAAGGCAAAGTCCGAAGGAATTCCTTTGGAATTTTGTCCGAAGGAAATAAGCCCGACCAAAGGAACGCCCGATGGAAAAAGACAAAGTGCAGCAGAAGCCGCCACGTGTCATTTTCCACAGGACCCTCAAAAGGTTTCTAAAGCTTCTATAAGTTAAGCGGAATACGTCACGTGTCTTGTTATGACTCAGCGGAATGTGACAAGTGTTTGCATCCGCGTTCCCTTTTTGAAGTTGCTCGGGCAAGACGTGTCGTGGATCCCATTTTCCATAAGTTTCTAATGATTTTCATGATAGCGGAACTTGCCACTTGTCAAAGACGCAGAAAGGACCCCCCAAAGAATTAGACAAGAAGGGATAGAAAGGACAAAGAAGCAACATGGATGATTCCAAAGGCAAGTTCAATTAAAGCGATGGTTCAACTAGAGAGCAAAGAAGCGCTTAAGCAGTGAAGAGAGGAGCGAGACCAAAGGACCAAAAATATCTTCAAAAGAGTTATTTCTAGTAGGTGAAATAGTGGATCAAGTAGACTTCTGAGTGCACCAAATCAAGGACGTAAGCCTGTTTTTCTTCCATGAAGTAATGGCGAATTGGACAGTTGCGCAGATAGTCCATACTAAGAAGAGACATATTAGAGGAATGGACACGCCATAGTTATGGCAATGCATTGTTCCCAGCATGGTCCCTCCAGACAGAACTAAAGGCGCATTGAAAGCATTCAATTCGGCATGGACCTTTTTCATGAAAACAAGCACCCAAGTCTTTCTTGGAGCGCTATATATTGTAAACTCTTTTATTGTTACAAAGGAGATCTTCCCATTACCAGAAGCAAAACTCTGCCCAAATTGAAAGGCATCACTGAGACTTTGAGCTCAGATTGTTTATTGTATTTCTTTGTTTGAATCAGAAAGCAAGTTACTTTCAGACTTTGTGCTGTTATATCTTGTATCATTATAGGATATTGTTCTTATGTCTATTTCCTAAATGTATTCTTGTTTATGCAATTTAACAAGCAGAGCTAGTGGAAGTGATAAGGAAGATGTCTTGAAGTCAGCTACTTTCAGACTTTGTGCTGTCATAGTTGTCTTCAGTGTGTGTTTATTTTTTGTTTCTGTGTAAAGGACCTTGGGATGACTTTGTGCCCCCATTGTTCTTCGTATCTCACTCTTGGGTAGTCAAGGTGGAGACTTTGAGCAACATCTTAGATCGCTGGTCACTCTGTATTCTGTTATTAGTCACTTGTTACCAGAAAGATTTATGTTGCCTGCAAGAACAAGCATTTCTGAAAGAAGAGAAGTGTCTTCTATTGCTTCACCAGGATTTCTACTATCTAGGAAGGGATGTGGCTTTTGGTTGAATGTTACTTCTAAAAGAAGAGAAGCACCTTCACCAATCACCTAGGATTTCTCCTTTGAGCTGTAAGCATCATCTCTGATAAAAAAAAGAGATGGATGGTTTGTTCTACCCCTGTGTCTTACTTTCTGCTTATATATATAGTATATAGCCTCCGTATATTTAATAGGGAACCTCCCCTTGATGAGAGGAGAGATTTGTCCCCTGTTGATGTAGTAAAACTGCACGCCTGGACGACCAATCTCCCTATGCTGTGGTGATAGGAACTATTTTGCTCACCAGTTAGCTGGTCGACAAAATATTCACCCAACAGCATGAAAGCTCTTTGACGTTGAAAATAGAAAAGCAGAGACCAAGTTGAATCAAAATCTTCATCATGCATGAGGCTATGCCAATCTTCAAATATAGAATCCTCTTGAACTGTTGGAACGTTTAAGATCTTTCCTTTGCATGAAATCAATGCCAAAATTGAATTTAGAACTCTGCTTGAACTGCTGGAAACGTTTGAAAGGCTCGAGACAAACAAGAGTGCATGCATGAAATTCTATGTTAAGCTCTCCAACATTAAACTTCTTGAGTCATTCATGCATTCGAGTCTCCGTTTTAGAACTGAAAGAGTCATGTTTGAAATGGCTGCATGTCTTGGACATGTCTATTCCTGCTTTGGGACACGTTGCATGCTCTACATATAGACTGTAGAACGTGTTAATCTGTTTATTGGCCGTTGAAATCCTTTGCCTTTTGTTTCTGGTTCCTCATTTCTGTGCATATATTCTTTTTGTTTGTCTGTCTTTTCCGCGGACTTTTCTTCTGCATGTATTTGTCTCGGACTTATTCCTTCCTGCTCATTTCCTTTAGACTTATTTCCTTTAGACTTATTCAATGGTCCTCGAGGCTGTTTGAAATGGCACTTTCCTTCGGCTTTTGTCTGCAGCGTATTTGTTCTGGGCATTTTCCTTCGGACAATTCCCTTAGACAAAAAGTCTGAAAGAATTCTTGTCCTTAGGGCTTTTTGTCAAGCAACTTCTTTCGTAAACTTCATTCGGACAAAAAGTCCGAAGAAATTCGTTCCTAATTGCCCTTGCCTTTTTCCGTAGGGCACATACCCTTCGGCATTGTCGCAAGTGACCCTCCGGGTTATTTGAATATGCCTTGTCGTCTTGTTTATTTCCTTCGGAAAATGTCTGAAGGAATTGTTCCTGTCTTTGGTCTTAACAAATTGCCCTTTGGGATTTTATAAAACGTCTCTCGGATTTTCTATAAAGTATTTTTCCGAAGGGCTAATAACTCTTCAGATTTTTTGTTTTGAACTTTTCCGAAGGGCAGATACCCTTCAGGATTTTTGTAATTGATCCTTTTCCGAAGAGATTCTATCGTTCAAATTTTTTTGAATGGTCTTTTCCAAAGGTAAATTAACCCTTCGAAAATATTGTAAAGGTCCCTTTCTCGCAGACAATTTGTCCGAAGCCCTTTTTTGCCTTATAGACTTTTCTATCGGAATTTCTGCAATGGACAATTTCTTCGGACAAAAGGTCTGAAGGAAATTGCCCTTCAGAAGCCTTGAAACTGTCCTTAGGCATTTTCTCCACGTGACCCTTCGGGTTTTCGAAACTGCCCTTTGGGCTTTTGACAATGGTCCTTTTCCGAAGAAAATGACCCTTCGGCTTTATGGAAAAGGACCTTCGGAAATATTGAAAAAGTCCTCCTGTCCTTCGGAAAACTTCAATGAGCCTTCGGCTTTTCTGTTAAGTGCCTTTTTTCCTTGCAAAGAACTGTTGGCCAATTTCGGCCCACATACCAAGCTACACCCAGGGGGAACAATTTGCTACAAATGAGCAAATGAACAAATGTCCTAGATGGAACGAATGGACCAGAGAGATCTACAGTGCTAAAAAGCTTTTGAAACACTTTAAGATTGCTTAAAGCGTATTTTTTCAAATCCTAAGGGACAGGGCTGCAGAGCAAAGAAAAGGGTTCTTGACCAGTTTTCATGGCGAAACCAGGCAGTTCAAGCATGAGTTTAAAAGAGCTATGAACTCCATCAAAACTACGGTTTCCATTAGTGGATCTACTTTGCTTAAATTGCCTTATAAGTGGCAGGGAATCGCAACCCAAAAGTAGGCTAAGTCCAGAAACCCAAACTCGTCTTGAGCAATGGTTCGCGGGCTTTCAATAGTGGAAGACTTCAAGCTTTGTCGCATGAGTTACTTGGGTCCAAAAGCCCGAAGTAAGTAAGAGGACATGCAAAACCCAAATTGGTCTTGAGAAAGAGGACTTCAGGTTTTTGAAGTATTAAGACTTAGGGTTTTAGTATATCAGCGACTTCACCAAAAAAGTCTGAAGTAATCCGCCTTGAAAAGCCCGAAGACATCAAGCTTGAAAAGTCTGAAGTTGAGGAGCTTAGAGAACCCGAATTACTCTTCATAGTGTAATTCGGGATTCTCTGAGTGCTTTACATATGAGCTTTATAAGTAAAGTAGCTCCGAAAGCCCGAAGTCATCAAGCTGGAGGAACTTGAAGACATCAAGCCTAGAAACGACGAATGAGAGGTTGCCAAGTGGAGTAAGCTAGAGCAAAAATTAGCTTTTCAAAGAAATCGATCGAGGACAAGTGGCACAAGGGCATCCAGTTGGTAGGGAGATCGACGATACGCAGGCATCCACGACAGAAAGACCTACGGTGCAAGTCGAGGATCCTAGGTGACTCCTAACGACCAATCAGCGCAAAGGGGAGTCCAAGCGACTGGCGGGCGCTGGTAGCTGAAAATTTAATGAAGGCTTTCGTCCTTCAATATGTTTCCCGCTATTGACAAACAACTATTCAACGTAAAGGTAACATGGTTTGATCGAAATTTAAAGGCATGAAGACTTCGCCCTTCTTTAGACAGGACACGCGAAGGGGACGGTTGCCATGACGATTTTAATACAGGGATCAATTCAGTCACGCAAAGTGGAGACACTCAGCCACTTGCGACATGGCTCCCTCAAAATTGACCCAAGGGCGACTTGAATGCAGGATGGGCTCGAGGAGATTCGGATGACCTTAAATGACTCACTCCATGGTCAAAGAAGGACGACAGTGGTGGTTGCAAGAATTTATGGCTTCCCTCCCAGTTTTCTCATGCGTTCCCATCTTCTCTTCCCCCTTTTCTGTTATAAATAGAGGCCTTGGAGGCAAGAAACCATCCCCGGACTGGCAATAAAGTTTGTTAAAAATCACTTTGTAAAAGACCTTTTGAAGCAATAAAGATTAATTTTTTACCTATCTCTTTGTCTAAAAATCGTGTTGAGCAAGCTTGTGCACAATGGCGTTGTGAAAAAGTGTCCTTCCAAGCTCATTGTCCTTCTTTCTTACCTGTTTTTAGGTGTTTTTTAGTTAGTTGCAAGTCTGGACTTGAGCTCTTTCCATCATTACTGGACTCTTGGTGTGGATTTCGAAATCCTTTTTTGCTTCATGTATGGTTCAATGAGCCTAGTTTAAGAATACTTATGCAAGTTAACTGGTTGTGAGGTCGTGTAAGCAAAAATTTATCTTATGCTGAATTAGTGTTGATTCCCAGACTAAGTGGATCATTTCTTTTGGTGCATCACCTCCCTTAGCTTAGATTTCTTTTCATGTTATTCTCCTATCCCTTTTCCTTAGCCAGCAGTAGATTTTAGTGTGGGAATCAAGAGTTGCAGTGAAGCATCTAAGGAACTAGTCTCATTAAAAAGCCTAGAGGTTCAACCTCACCATAGATTACCCACATCCTGAGGTTGTCCCCATGCTTGTAGCTGGAAATGAGAGATCCTGAAGAACTCTCTCACAAGGGTGCAATTCCACGTCACAACAGTTTTTGGCACGCCCGGTGGGACGCACTACCATTTTGATTTCCTTTTCCAAAGAAGATTGGTCAACTTTGATACTGGTTTGATCAATTTGCAGCAGTGGTAGTTTTCATCTTTCAGTATCTGGCGACTCCAAAGAACACCCAGCTATCTAGTGGCAGAACGGTAGCCATTTTTCATGCCAAAGGTAACTACAAGATCAACGACTAGAGGTTTTCCTTTTGAATTTATCGAATTGGCTTTGAACTCAACAAGGAGTTTAAGGTTTGCCCATACTCATCCATACGTAAGGTACCTTTTTCCTAAATTAGTCGTAAGGCATACCTACGCAAGAAGATCCTTGTTAGCCCCTCTTGCTAACATGATTCCTCAAAGAGCTTTTGTGGGTTTCAGTGGCCAAAGTCCTTTAAACTTGCCACAATATGACCCTATGTAAGTAACAACCCTCAAAAGCGTCCCATATTTCACAGGAGACCAAGTTGTAACTCCTATTGAACACATAACAAACATAACCAATTTCTGCAATATTCATAATGTTGCAGTAGAAAAAGTAGCCATTAGGCTTTTGGCTGTATCCTTTAAGAGAAAGGCATTAGATTGGTATAGAGGTCTAGCTCCTAACTCTATTCAATCATGGGATCAGCTGGGAACAACTTTGTGTAAGAGGTTTGTAGATAAGAGTGATCATCTATCACTTGCAGAATAGTTGACCACGATCAAGAGAGCTCCCCATGAAGTTATGCAAGACTTCAACATGAGATTCCAAAAGGCTTGGGACAGAATTCCAGCCGTTGTTAGACCATCTCTAAACTTTGCATTCTTATAATATTTGAAGGCTGTAAACAACGATATCATTGTAATGATCCAATCCATGGGAGGGGACATATTGCCAAATGCTTATGAGGTGGCTATTAAAGCAGAAAATTGCCTAGTTTGGGCTGACAAGCTTACTCGTAGACCCCCAATGCCCCTTTTCCCTTAGATTAGACCACCTCCTGAAGTTGTCCCTCCACTTGATGTTCTTTCAACTCCAACAATTGTTGTTGTACCTTCACCAAAGCAAGAGGAGGCCTCCACTAGTGGATCCAGTGACTCCTAAGAGCACAAGAACTACTTGGAACTTTAGAGCATGCTCCAATCTTTGGGGAATGATGTGATCAATGTCAAGAGGCAGCAAACTTACAACAAGCCATATCAAGCTCCATATCAGCCTCAACAACAGTCTTATCAAGCAAATAGGCCATCCTATAAAGGAAGTTTCCAAGGACAGGGGCAGCCTAATTATGCTAGATAGCACAATTATAATCCAAATGCTATAGGCCCTTCCAATTCCTTAGTTCTAGTTCAAAACAATGTGGCTCGGAACGCTGAAGGGACAATGCCTTGGAATCATTCTTTTGGGCAATCCATTGTCCCAACTAATGGCTCTAACTAGGCATTCAATGACCAATGGCAACAGGTTATTACTTATAGGTACAATCAAGCTCTTATGGCCCAAAGCACGGAGGTTCCCACGATGACAAAGCCGGAGTAGCCTCAACAAGAACAAGGTTTGGATCAGGTGTCAAACTAGTCAGAAACCACAATGGTTATCAGTGAGCAAGAGGAGTGTTATGCATCCAATCAGCAAGCCATCCCCAGTCTGACTCACGTTCTAGTCTCAGCAAACAAGATTCAAAAGAAGGAATATGGGTGACAACTTGGAAGCTTTCAAAGAACCTCTTGTCACTGCTCCATTGACAAAGCGAACAACAGTAGCTCCCAAAACCCAGGGAAAGGTTGGTGGTACGCCAATCAACATTGTTATGCAAATGAAGAAATCTATTGTGAACGTACCAATGTGGGACATGCTTTCCTTGCCCGATCAAGTGGACATCCTTCAGGAAGGTTTGTCCAAGATAAGTGTTACAACAACTACAGGTAGACAACCAAGCAAGGAAGCTGAGGTCTTCACTAATGCAGCCAAGGGTCCTTTGGGAGAAAGGTCAAGTAGTGTGGCCAAGCTCCCTCCATTCTACATTTCATTAATTATTCGTGCTTCCTTGGCGCACAATTACTTGGTATATAGTGGGGCTAGCACTTCAGTCATGCCAAAGTCTATAGCTGACCAGCTGAACCTTAAATATGAGTCGCATACCAAGAGAGTCTTGCAGCTTGACTGTTCTTTTACAAAGCCATCAGGTATCATCAAGGATTTGAGCTTAACCCTGCATGCTTGTCCTAGTGTTTCGGTGGTGCAGGACATGCTGATCCTTGATGTCACTCCTCGCTTTGTGTTGTCTTTCTAGAGAATTCACAATCAAAATTGGGGGTTGTCTTGCAGCAGATTGGTCTTACATGGCATTCATAACAAAGTATGGGACTAAGGTCTCAATCAAGGCTGAACCCATGGCACAATTGCATATTGAACCCCATCAGCCAGATAGCATAAACCTCAATTGTACTATCCTTGATGAAGATGCGTTTACAATTGGTCAGGAGCTGAACACTCATCCCAAAGAGGTTCCAAACTTGTTCTTGGATGAGCTCTGGGGAGATAATCAATTTCTCAACCCTTTGGAAGGTGTTGAGGAAAGAGATATGGGTGTCTATTTGCTGCACGAAGAAAATCACACGCCTTCCCTCATTAGACTTAAAGAAGACCTCAATGGTATGTGGAGGTTGTTCTTTGATGCTTCAAGGAGCAAAAATGGCATAGGTGTTGGGGCAATGTTAGTTTCCCCTTCAGGTGATATGCTTTTCTCTTCCTATAGGTTTCGTTTCAGCTGCTCTTCAAATGCAACAAAATATGAAGGCTTGATCCGTGGTCTCCAATGGGCAAATAAAAGAGGAATCAAAATGTTGCAAGCATATGGAGACAGTGAGCTCATGGTGAACCAAGTCAGAGGTGTGAACGTTACAAAGAATCCTTTGATGAGGTCCTAAAAAAATAGAGTGTGGGACCTAATTGAAGATTTTGAAGCCTTTGATATTCAATTTGTGCCAAGAAATCAGAACCAGCATGCTGACAGGCTGGCAGCCATGGGAGCTTAGTTCGACATTCAGAGTAAGCTGAGAGAAGCTAAGGTGCAGCTACATGTCAAAGTGGTGGTGAGGCCATCAGTACTAGATAATGAAGCCCATTGGCAGGTCTTCGAAAGTGATAAACAAATTGCTTGTTTCTTGCAGTAGGAAGCTGAGTTCTCCACCAACCAAGGTAAGTTTCATCATCAATACGTCGATCAAATTGTTTAATTAAGGTCGAACAAACTTCCTAAGGGACTGGTTACACTTGAAGACCTTTTCCATGAGGGGGACCATGTGAGAAAAGAAAAGGCAGTAATGTTTACCAACGAAGAAAACTATGAGAGAGCCCTCATCTTCAAAGATAAGCTTCTCAAGCTTGAGAAGGTAAGCAACAAGACTAAGAGGCACACTTTCATAGCACTTTGCCAGGAATACGCAGACATTTTTACTTGGGAATACGGCGACCTGAAAGGTTTTGATCCAAAGTTAGCCCAACATACTATAGAATTGGAGGCCAATGCTAAGCATGTAAGATAGAAGCAAATGCCCATCAACCCCAAGATTGAAGAGCTAATGAGGAGAGAGCTAACCAAGTTGATTGAATCCAGAATCATCTTTCCCATCAAACACTCATTATGGGTAGCCAACTTGGTGCCTGTAAGGAAGAAGAGTGGGGAGATTAGGCTGTGTGTTGACTTCAGAGATTTGAATAAAGTCTCCTTAAAGGATCACTACCCCCTACCATCTATTGAGCAACTTCTCCAAATAGTTGCAGATTCAGAACACTTTTCTTTGTTGGATAGATATTCAGCCTACAACCAAGTATGGGTAAAAGAGGACCAGTACAAGATTGCCTTCACCACCAAATGGGCACATATGCGTATCAAAAGATGCCCTTTGGTTTGTCAAATGCTGGTGCAACTTTCCAAAGAGCCATGGATATTTCTTTCCAAGGGCTGCTAAATCAAATGGTGCTAGTATACGTGGATGACATCACGGTTTTTTTCAAGAATGCCAGCGAACACATGGACCACTTGAGGCTGATTTTTGAGAGATGCAGGGAGTATGGGATCTCGTTGAATCCCAAGAAGTGCGTGTTTGCCGTCCATGAAGGTAAGCTGTTGAGCCACATCGTTTCAAAGGAAGGGCTGTCGATTGATCCTAAAAGGGTAGACACCATCTTAGCACTCTCTCTCCCCAAGCATAAGAAAGGAGTTCAGAGCTTCCTTGGCAAAATAAATTTTGTAAGAAGGTTCATATTGGGTTTTGCAAGCTTGATCCAGCCTATTTCTACCGTGTTAAGGAAGGGTCAGGTTTTTTCTTGGTCAAGAGAAAGAAAAGATGCTTTTGAGGCCATCAAATAGGCCATTGCCCAAGCACCTTCGCTCATAAATCCTGACTTCTCCAAGGATTTCATGATATACACCTTTGCCAACGTTGATGGTTTGTCAGCTATGCTGACACAAAAGAATGGTGAGGAAATGGAGTAGTCGATTGCCTTCTTTAATCAAGGGCTGGAAGGATATGAAGTAAGGTACACCTTCATAGAGAAGCAGATCCTTGCAGCAATGAGGAGTCTTAAGAAGTTCAGACCAATGCTCTCCAATAGCAAGGTTTACCTCATGGTGCCCCATCTTGGAGTTAGGGAATTCCTCCTTAACAAAGATTTGAATGAGAAAAGAGCTGGATGGATCACCAAAATCATGGAATTTGACGTGGAGATCAAAGTGACCAAGTTAGTTAGAGGTAGAGGTTTGTGTGAACACATGGTGGAAGCTCTTCAAAAAGACAGAAGTTGTCATGGTGATTCAAGACAACTCACAGGTAGAAGCACCTCTACTTCCTAAGAGCTGGCTCCATGATATGACGCATTTTCTGCTAACAGGGGAGTGCCCTCAAGATATGGACAAAGAAAAAAGAAGGTATTTCAGACTTCAGTCCATACCTTATGCATTGGTTGATGGGATTTTATTCAAGAAGGACCTCAATGGAGTGCTCCTAAAGTGCATAGATAATGATCAAGTGGCCAAGCTTTTGGAATAGTTCCATGATGGACCTACAGGAGGTCATTTTGCACCTAGGACTATAGCAGCAAAGATAATGAGGGCTGGTTATTACTAGCCCAACCTCTTCAAAGATGCTTATGCATGGGTGAGAAAGTGTCAGAAATGTGCCCTCTATACGGGTAAGCAAAGATTAGCAGATTTTCCTCTCAACCCGATTCAGGCAGAGCAACCATTCATGCAGTGGGGTTTGGATTTCAGTGGAGTGATCAACCCTCCATCAAGTGCGAGGCATAGATGGGTGCTTACCGCAACTGACTACTTTGCTAGATGGGTGGAAGCCATTGCGTTGAAGGAAGCTAATGAAAGTGCAGTCTTAAACTTCTATGACAGCATAGTGACCTGGTTTGGTGTTCCATCAACTATCATTTTCGACAATGCATTGGCTTTCTTTGGTCTAAAAACAAGTGAATGGGCTCTCAAGATGGGCATCTACCTCAGCACCTCTTCTAATTATTATCCTCAAGGAAATGGAGTGGTTGAGTCCACAAACAAGAATTTGCTAAGAATCATCAAAACTATGGAGTACCAGAGGACATGGCACACCAAGCTAAAGACAACCTTGTGTGCTGACAAGGTGGCTCCTAAAGCTGCCATTGGCAATTCTCCATATGTTTTAGTATATGGAAAGGAGGCTAGGTTGCCCATTTCTCTCAAATTGCCTACATTAGAACTAGCCCATCAGCGGAAACTGTTGGAAGATGGGCCCATGAATGTGAGATTGGCAGAACTCATGGAGCTTGAAGAAACAAGAGACCTTGCAATGAAGACACTAGAGTCACATCAAGCTTAGGCCAGGAAAGCTTTTGACAAGAAAGCCACAGCAATGAACTTCAAGGAGGGAGACATGGTCTTTAAATGGGATTCAAATAGGGCCAAACCAGGCAACCTGTAACATCCCCTATGGATATTTGCCCCAATTTTTCCAAATGTTTCACAGAAAATTTAAACAAACCGTTTGCATGAACTAATTTCTATTCATCCAATGACTTGCAAGCAAATTTCAATGTAAAACATATTATAACAGTTTTAGAACAAGGCTCTGAAATCACATAGGAATATTGCTTTCAAATCTTCAGTAGAATAACAACATAAATATTCAATCGTAGCCACAAAACTTACAGTCGGATTGGATAACCAAAAGTATGAATTTGATGCACAAAGTGAGACACCTGAATAATATCTCCAACAAACAATGGGTTTCTGTCCATTGCCTCCAAGCTCAAGGGTTTCCGTCCTCAAATTTGCTGAAAGCCAAAGCTTCCCAGAATTCTCTAAGACAAAATAATAACCAAGCATAGCTGAAAGTGAGCCCTTGCAACACTTTTATAAACTTCTCATAAGAGTTCACTCACCCTTTTAACCAATGTGGGATAAAACATAACTTCGCTTTTGCCTTTTTTGATGTCTCATGTAATTTAAAACAAGGGGCCCCTTTTACTATTCATTTCCCACTTAACTTGACTCACATTAATGAAGTTAAATAATTGAATTTAACTTTATAATTTAAACTTTATTAATGCGGAGATGAATTAAACCAATGGAGCTGAAATCATTTGACGATAATAACCAATTTTCCATTGAAAAGGCATTGACACTGGAGATCACGGCCCACCAGATGAATTACTATTTATAGCATTAATGACTTACTAAAAATAGTAAGTATACCAAACTCCCTCCAAACGCCCCAGATTGACTTGCAACAAAAATTACCTAGGCCAAAAATCCTCAAGATTCCATAAAAGCCCTGATTAGCCTACAGAACCAAGGAGAAACAGGCTAACAACAACACCGTACACTGTGAGCTAAAAAAAAGGGACATTACAGTCCTCCCTTCCCGATATTGCTTGCCCTCAAGCAAACATCAACCAATCCGCTGCACCATCCTGATAAAAACACCATACTCCACAAGCTGTGAAGTAACATCATGGAATCCATAAGAGCCAATGCACCAATTGTGTCAATACCTGGATCCCAAACCAACATGTAGAACCCACTGTAAGAGATGAAAAAGAAGTTTGTCAACCAAGTACCCTTACGTAACCATCCGTGCATGTAAGACATCCAGTCAATGTGAAGATGAACCCCCATATGGCCATAAACTAGCACAAATGGCCACCAAACCTGGCTTTCATAATTCTGATTAGAAGCATAGATGATATCAAATATGTCATCAAACCAATCACTATCACCATCATGGGAATGATCAACTATCTCAACTGGAGACTCTGGGTTAGGCAATTCATGCCTCTCATCATTAAAAGAATGGCGAATATCATGAATATGTTGAAAGGGAAGATTGACTTGTTGAACCATAATATTAGCTTGTTTAGCTCTTTCCAACCATTTTTCATTCAAAACTTGGGCATATTCTATATCAGCTGTATCAAAATGTATAAACTCAGTCCTATGACAAGAGACACCATCAAAATTACCATGTACCATACTTGCCTCTTATAGTCCATCAGCAGGTGAAACTGTGCCTTTACTTTCTTCATGATTGTTAGTGGCAACATTAGGAGAAAGGTGAAATATATCACTACTGTTCTCAAACTGAAATTTAGGACTGGTTTCAACCTTTGTGTCCTTGCCTATGTGATCTTCCCTGGAATGATGATGAATTTTCATACCACGGTGGCTTGAATCCACCCTATATTCCCTGTAGTTATCACACACAATTTGGTTGCCATCATAGGTAGATTCCATAACGCTATCCTCCCCATGCAAGCAAGTCATTACCACCTGTTGAAAAACAGAAACATAACTGCTGCCATTCAAATTAGAATTATTATTATGTGCTTGAGCCATGTTTTTGACCCCTTTTACCGTACCATCATTGAAAATTTCTTGGCCAATGCTTGCAACATTGTCTTCATTAGTATTCTCAAGTGTAAGTGCCACAATATCAAGAGAAGGAGGATGTAGACTAACGCTGCCCCAAATCAGACTTTTGGGATCTTCTTCTTTGCTTTTGCTGGAACCATCAAACATCACCAATTCTAAACTTGTCTCACGTCCTTCCCATGTGGTTAGAGGTGGTAGTGTGTCAAGTAATTCTTCTTCAAATGATGTCACAAGGCTGCAAGGTATGTCCTTGTGAAGCTCTTCCATTCTTCCATAAACTTGTTCAGCTTCTGTGCCCCTTGCTTTGTCATTCTGTATCATGGAAGGGACTGCTATAGAGGACTGATTTGCTGAATTATGCATGGAATGATGAAACATACTCAACTGAAGACAAAGATCTATGATCTCCCTATCTTTATCTTCCCATACCAATTTTTTTTTTTCCTTCATGTGTAGGAATTGTGTCATCATAGGAATCAACTATCTCACTAAAAGATGCATTGTGATCATTCCAAGAATCCACACCATCATTATCCATGTCAACCTCATGCTCTACATCAAGGGAAGCTATGTTTACAATATCTCTAAAGGGCTGATCCAGGTTTGCATTATCTTCCACTTTGTGATCAACCAAAGGAACACCATTAGAAACCATACCTTCATATGGATTGTCAATCATAATCTCTACGCCACCCACCAAGAGACTCATGCACTCTTTTGTAGACGCCTCAAAATCTCTGTAGGAATGATCTAGATGCAGGGCTAATGCTGCTGCCATGTCCTCATTTCCACGCAACTCTTTATCATATGAAGATTTTGACAATTCATTAGGGACATCCTGAGACTCAAGCATACTCCCTTCTTGAGTTAAGCCATCCTTTTCAAACTTTGTAACCTCATTTGTTGGTATGTTTTCAACACTGCTTGGCTGCAATGTTTCTTTTTCGTTGTTAACTCCACATATGTGATCAAATGACCAGTGTTCCTGACAAGTGAAACAAATCTGCTCTTTCCTCATTTGGTTCTTGCTCTTTTTGGGTGATCTTGGGATCTGTATACCCAAAGAAATTAGCTCTGCAGACGTCATATGTTCCTTGAACCACCCAATTTTCTGTTCAACCAAACCTTTTGAGAAAACATAAGCCATGGGGGAAACACACTGCTCCTTCCTCCAAATGGCCAACAAGTCTAATTGCAACCGCTTGCAGATATCATCATCCTCATCTAAGATTAAGGACATAATAGTTTGCATACAAGCCCTCACATTGTCTGGATGATGCTTCCTAATTTCAATTAAGAAGCATTGAAACATTCGAAGAATCAATTTATCACATCTGAGATCCAACAAAATGATAAATGATCTGGTTCTTGCCATGTTTTCTAAAATCTTAGCCTTCTTACCAAAAGTAGGGGCTTTGACATAATGTAACCCATGTAGGCTCTCCACAATCAGGTGTAGAAACCTTTTTAGTATGTCATCATTATAGGGTGCTACAGGTGCTATTATCCTTATGATCTCATTGTGACAAGAAGCAACTGCAAGTCTCACCTCTTCATAAGGATGTTCCACCAACCTATGCTGAGCCAAAGCGAGCATTGAGGGCTGCAAGGCCCAGTTCAGAAGCCTCCAATCTGACTGGTCTACTTTGGACAAATATGTGTCTAATTCCTCCAACTTAGAGAGAACATCATCAGGAAATTCCGTGGACTTCAATTGTAATCCAATTACATAAAGCCGATTCCCTACTTCCTTTTCTTTCTGTAAATCCCTTAACTGATCACCATTAAAAGTATCATTGAATTCTTTTGAGAAAAGGACACTTTTCAAATCTGCCATTGTCTTCATTTTATTTACTGTAATATCCCGAACTAATCTGCTGTCGATTTCTGAATTTTTTTGTTCGTCAAATTCTTGGCATGCTGCTGTAAGTCTCTGTATTTCTAAATCTTTAGCTTGTTTGGAATGTTGTTTATGATGTCTACTTATGTAATTTCAGTTCCAAAATCTAATAGACATTTTATCAAACATATAACATGCATTTGCTAGAAAGAAACATTAACAAATGTATTGCAATTTATCAAACAGCTGGGAAGATAGAATAGCTGGATTCAAATTTAAGATTTGAATGTTCCCCTTGCTGTTTACACTCAAGAATTCTAATATTGCAGATTATATCACAAAAAACACTCTGTCAAACAATTGACTTACATTCTTCTAACTAAGGAGTTGGTGCAATAACTTCTAAATTTGCTGATGTAAAATCAAACTACCTGTAATTGATATTATACAATTCCTGTCCTTAAGATGAAGCTAACGCTGTTTGTAATTGATGTAGTTTGATGATACTGCTGTACCTATATCGATACTAAAATTTGCTTATATTTCCTTAAATGGTGACACACTTAGCGTCCAATCACCAAATGTTGAAACAGGTAATACCTTGCTGTTATAACTGTCGAGCAGAATTATCTTTGAATGCCCATGATAATAACAATGCAATCTTCCCCAATCACTCACATCACTTCTTATGATGAAGGCTTCACTCTATAGGGCTATGCTTCTTTAAATAATGACTACAAAATATATTAGCTGTGATCTTTCAAATACAAACACTTGCCTTAAAACTGAGTTTCTTTTGAACTGGTGAATATAATGAAGGATCCATGGAACACCATAGATTATGCTACTTCTCTTTGATATATCCAGCGATTTCCTTAAGCTTATTTCCCTTATACATTTATAAACTTCAAATAATAATCTGAAGATTAAAACTCATATTTAAATTGCCAATCTCATCAATTGGGTCCCACGCAAGATTGCAAAGACTCCTATACCTCCACAAGTCCTTTCTATAATTATTATAATTTTAGGACAAGGGGGACCCTGCTAGAATTGTGTCAAAGATTGTCTCTTTTTTGCCAGCAACAATCATAAACTCTAAAATCATAAATCTCTCTTTATTTGCTGTGTATTCAATATGGAATGGCAGCTATGCAATATATCAAACTCCACGATTCTTTGAAGATGGCATCGTACAAGGAAAACAAGACTCTCGATCTCCCTTGCTGACTGAGCGAAATAACACAACTTTCCATGATTTCATTAAACAGTCAAATAACTCCTTCAACTCACGACCTTCTTCAATGCTGCGTCACTCTGATGGTCTTCGTGAATGGGCGACTTGAATTTCACGATTCACTTCTAGATATGCTGCGCTAAGAAATAAGACTCCTACGATTCCTCGGCAATTTCTTCTTATGCGATCATATAATTTTTATATTTGTCTTTAAACTACATGGGATCCACACTTCTCCCTCTCACTGGCGGGTTTGTCTCCTAGGCAGAGACCAACTTCAAATTCTAATTCTTTAATCAACTCTGATATCAAACCAAAGAATTTATGAGATTCATCGAACCCTAGCATCATCTAAAAATATTCTTTTGCAAACCAACACAGGATGGTAGGATCATGGCTCTGATACCACTGTAACATCCCCTATGGATATTTGCCCCAATTTTTCCAAATGTTCCACAGAAAATTTAAACAAACCGTTTGCATGAACTAATTTCTATTCATCCAATAACTTGCAAGCAAATTTCAATGTAAAACATATTATAACAGTTTTAGAACAAGGCTCTGAAATTACATAGGAATATTGCTTTCAAATCTTCAGTAGAATAACAACAGAAATATTCAATCGTAGCCACAGAACTTACAGTTGGATTGGATAACCAGAAGTATGAATTTGAAGCACAAAGTGAGACACCTGAATAATATTTCCAACAGACAATGGGTTTCCGTCCACTGCCTCCAAGCTCGAGGGTTTCCATCCTCAAACCTGCTGAAAGCCAAAGCTTCCCAGAATTCTCTAAGACAAAATAATAACCAAGCATAAAGCAAGCATCGCTGAAAGTGAGCCCTTGCAACACTTTTATAAACTTCTCATAAGAGCTCACTCACCCTTTTAACCAATGTGGGATAAAACATAACTTCCCTTTTGCCTTTTTTGATGTCTCATGTAATTTAAAACAAGGGGCCCCTTTTACTATTCATTTCCCACTTAACTTGACTCACATTAATAAAGTTAATTGAATTTAACTTTATAATTTAAACTTTATTAATGCAGAGATGAATTAAACCAATGGAGCTGAAATCATCTGACGATAATAACCAATTTTCCATTGAAAAGGCACGGACACTGGAGATCACGGCCCACCAAATGAATTACTAGTAATAGCATTAATGACTTACTAAAAATAGTAAGTATACCAAACTGCCTCCAAACGCCCCGAATTAACCTGCAACGAAAATTGCTTAGGCCAAAAATCCTCAAGATTCCATAAAAAGACCTGATTAGCCTACGGAACCAAGGAGAAATAGGCTAACAACAACACCATACAATGTGAGCTAAAAAAAAGGGACATTACACAACCATACTAAGTTTGACAGGTTGTGAAGTGGCCCTTATTTGATCCATGGATGCAAGCAACATAACACTTTCTAGCTCGCCCGACTAGACTGAGAGGTATTACCCATTCCATTCAATGGGATTCATCTAAAGCCTTGCTTTTAAAAGCGTTTGTAGCCGTTGTATATACTGTACTTTTTGTGTAGTTTTCATGTTTTCTCCTAAGTGCCTTGTGCACATCCTTTTTAGTTGTGTGTTTCCCTTCCCTAAGTGCCTTGGGCACAATTTGCTTTGTTCCCATTGTTTTTGTTGCTTCAAGGGGAATTTCCAGATAGAGCCATCCTTGTCAAAGAAAGCAACGACTTTATGCCCAATGGATTGGATGAAGCAAATGAGTTGGGTTCTCGAGCATAGCAGACATGCTTCCCTGCGAATCCCCAGAAATGTTGTCCAATTTTGGCTTATATACCAAGCTATGCCCAGGTGGATAAAGTTGCTACGGATGAGCAAATGAACAAATGTCCCGGATGGAACGAATGGACCAGAGAGATCTACAGTGCTAACAAAGCTTTTGAAACACTTTAAGATTGCTTAAAATGTATTTTGTCAAATCCTAAGAGACAGGTATGCAGAGCAAAGAAAAGGGTTCTTGACCAATTTTCATGGCGAAACCAAGCAGTTCAAGCATTTCAAGCATGAGTTTAGAAGAGCTATGGACTCCATCAGAACTATGGTTTCCATCAGTGGAACTACTTTGCTTAAATTGCCTTATAAGTGGTAGGCAGTCGCAACCTTGAAGTAGGCTAAGTCCAGAAACCTGAACTCGGCTTGAGCAATGTTTCGCGGGCTTTCAGCAGTGGAAGACTTCGGGCTTTGTCACATGAGTTACTTGGGTCTAAAACCCTGAAGTAAGAGGACATGCAAAACCCAAATTGGTCTTGAGAAAGAGGACTTTGGGTTTTCGAAGTATTAAGACTTCGGGTTTTGGTATATCAGCTACTTCACCAAATAAGTCCAAAGTAATCTGCCTTGAAAAGCCCGAAGACATCAAGCTTGAAAAGTCTGAAGTTGAGGAGCTCAAAGAACCCAAATTACTCTTCATAGTGTAATTCAGGATTCTTTGAGTGCTTTACTTACGAGCTTTATAAGTAAAGTAGCTCCGAAAGCCTGAAGTCATCAAGCTGGAGGAAACCGAAGACATCAAGTCTAGAAACGACGAATGAGAGGCTGCCACGTGGCCTAAGCCAGAGCAGAGGTTGGATGTACAAAGAAATCGATCAAGGACAAGTGGCACAAGGGCATCTTGTTGGCAGGGAGATCGACGATCTGCAAGCGTCCACGACAGAAAGATCTACGGTGCAAGTCGAGGATCCTAGGTGACTTCTAATGACCAATCAGCGCAAAGGGAAGTCCAAGCAACTAGCGGGCGCTGGTAGCTGAAAATTTAATGAAGGCTTTCATCCTTCAATATGGCTCCTGCTCCCGACAAACAACTGTTCAACGTAAAGGCAACATGGTTCGACCAAAATTTAAAGGCATAAAGACTTTGTCCTTCAGACAGGACACATGAAGGGGAAGGTTGCCATGACGATTTTAATACAGGGATCAATTTAGTCACGCAAAATGGAGACACTCAGCCACTCGCGACATGGCTCCCTCAAAATTCACCCAAGGGCGACTTGAATGCATGATGGGCTCGAGGAGATTGGGATGACCTTGAATGACTCACTCCATGGTCAAAGAAGGATGACAGTGGTGGTTGCAGGAATTTATGGTTTCCCTCCCAATTTTCTCATGCGTTCCCATCTTCTCTTCCCCCTTTTCTGTGATAAATAGAGGCCTTGGAGGCAAGAAACTATCCCCGGACTGGCAATAAAGTTAGTCTGTTAAAAATCGTTTTGTAAAAGACCTTTTGAAGCAATACAAATTAATTTTTTACCTCTCTTTGTCTGAAAATCGTGTTGAGCAAGCTTGTGCATAATGGCGTTGTGAAGAGGTGTCCTTCCAAGTTCATTGTCCTTTTTTCTTACTTGTTTTCAAGTGTTTTTCAGTTAGTTGTAGGCCTGGACTTGAGCTCTTTCCGCCATTAATGGACGCTTGGTGTGGAGTTCGAAATCCCTCTTTGCTTCATGTATGGTTCAGTGAACCTAGTTTACGAAATACTTATGCAAGTTAATTGGTTGTGAGGTTGTGTAAGATAAAATTTATCTTATGCTGAATTAGTGTTGATTCCCAGACTAAGTGGATCATTTCTTTTGGTGCATCACCTCCTTTAGCTTGGATTTCCTTTCATGTTATTCTCCTATCCCTTTTCCTTAGCCAACAATAGATTTTAGTGTGGGAATCAAGAGCTGAAGTGAAACATCTAAGGAACTAGCCTCATTAAAAAGGCTAGAGGTTCAACCGCACCATAGGATACCCACATCTTGAGGTTGTCCCCATGCTTGTAGCTGGAAGTGAGAGAGCTTGAAGAACTCTCTCACAAGGATGCAATTCCATGCCACAACAAGAACCTTTCCGAAGGGAACATACCATTCAGAAAAAATGAAATGCACCTTCGAGTTTGTGAGAAAGAACCCTTCCGAAGAGAAAAAGACCTTCGGACTTTTGCAAATGGTCCCTCGGAACTTGGGAATGGTCTTTCGGGAAAATGAAATAGAACCCTTCAAAAAAAGTTGTCTCGGAAAAATGCTTCGGACAAAAAGTTCGAAAGAATTCGGCAAAGGACAAAACCCGAAAGAATTCCTTTCAAAAGAAATAGGCGTTCTTTTGCCATGGGCTATTTGTGTAAAACTTCTGCCGAAGGAAAATTTGAATGCCAACACTTGGCCTGAAGGTTGAAGATGTATACATGTTGGCCTCTTCTAGCCCTAAACACCTCAAAAAACCTGCTTGGATTCTTCCACTGCAATGATATAAAAAGCTTCAAATGATAAGGGTGGCAATTTGACTTGTGGGGTCAAAATTGTCAATATTTTGGCGACTCAACTAGGAAGCATGCTTGCTACGCTTGAGAACCTGGCCATATACATGATATTTGAATTTACAAAGAAATGACAGATCTGATCCATGACTGCAAACTCTCTTATGGCATGAGATAACCTTCATCCTCCAAACAAGAAGGGAAACACACAAAGCAGGGAAAACTAACTAAAAAGCAAATGTACAAACAAGCACTTATTTGGAACAAAACAATACGAAACTACTATGCTTGAACAACACTTGGAGGAAAGCAAAACAAACTATGTACAAGGAACTTTGCTCTTCAGTAGCAATGTTTTAAATGTATCCCATTGATTGGGATTGGAAGCTCGTCACCATCCATCTTTGCAAGTTGGAAGGCATTGTGGGATTTGTAGTTGGAGATTGTGTATGGGCCACTCCAAAGGGAATCAAACTTTGTGTGTCTTCCTGGTTTAGCTCTATACTCATCCCATTTGAGGACCAAATCTTCTTTTTTGAAACTTCGTGAAGAAGCTCCCTTGTCAAAAGCTCTCTTCACTTGTGCTTGATGAATATCCATGGCTAGCATGGACTGATTTGTTATCTCTTCCAGCGCCATAAGCTCATTCTCCAACAATTCAAGTTGATGCATTAGTTCTAAAGCAGGAAACTCAAGAGAAATGGGTAACCTTGCTTCCTTATCATATACCAGCTTGCATGGAGAGTTGGCTATTGATCTTTTGTAGGTGATCCTATTAGCCCACATAGCGGACTTCAACTTGAGATGCCATGATCTCTGATTATCTTCAATAGTCTTTTTTATGATCCTCAATAGGTTCTTATTCGTAGATTCAGCAAGGCCATTGCCTCGTGGATAATAGTTTGATGAAGTGCTAAGATAAATCCCATGTTGGATAGCCCATTGACTGATCTTAGATCCCACAAAAGCCATTGCATTATTAGAAATAATAGTTGAATGAACTTCAAATCTAGTAAGCAAACCTTCATAGTAATCTAAAACATTGGTTTCGTTTGCTTCTTTCAATGCCACTGCTTATGTCCAATGTGTGAAGTAATTTGTAGCAGTTAGAATCCATTTATGTCCTAAACTTGAAGGAGGATTAATGAGGCCAATAAAGTCCAATCCCCATTCGACAAGGGGCTGATCCACCGCAATTGGTTGAAGAGGCAAGGCTGCAAGTTTTATTTTTCCTACAAACATAGCACATTGTTTGCACTTTCTAACCGATTCATGGCAATCACAAAATATACTAGGCCAATAGTACCCACCTCTCATGATCTTAAGGGCTGTAGTTTTTACAGAAAAATGTCCTCCACCATGTCCATCATGGAATTCTTCAAGCAATCTCTGAGTTTGGCTTGGTTCTACACATCTTAACAACATGCCCTTGATATCTTTCTTGAACAAAATACCATCAGTATGCAAAAATGGAATTGATTGCAATCTGAAATATCTTCTTTTGGAAGCACTTAGATGAAAGGGATAAATACCATCTTGGAGATAGCTTACTATTGTCAACTTGGAACTGTGCCCTGAATTGAAGACGTGCATGAAATGGCCAATCCTCTATCTGGTTGAAACAATGGGATCTTCTCACGAGGGTGGGTGCCTCAATGATGAGAAGAACCTCCAGAGAAGGCTGGTTCTTGTAAGATGTATCACTGAGGATCTCTACTCTATGTTGCGGACTACCATGGAAAAGGGAGAAGGAATCTTTAAGGAGAAATCCTACCTAATAAGGGTGATGCACCAAAAGATTGATCCACTCAACTTGGAACCTTGAACATTGAACAAACAACGGAAAAAGAAGACCTTTGATTTCAATCGACCACTATGCATAAGTATTTCGTGAGAAGGTTCGATCCAATGACCAAAACATGAGGGAAAAACGATGGAGAGAGGTTTGATACAGGACACTTTGCAGCCACCTAACATCCACTTACAGCTTCAACAAAAGACATAAATAACACTTAACGTGACCTGCATAATGATAAGCTAGCAACTAGGTACAAATCAGAATTTGGGAAGGGAAATAAATCTACCATTTATGCAAATTACTGAATGAATATACACTATGCCAACACTTGAAATCCGAAAGTATAGTCCTTCTATTGATCGAAGAGGTTACACAACTCACCAATGGTAGAGTTTGGTCTTGCCAAGAGAGGGATGATTTTTAATCAAGACTGAAAGCCATCTTATAGAGAATTACAAAAGCCAAAGATTGGTGTTGAAAAATTGAAGAGAAGGATCAACTTAGATTAACTCAAGGCTGACTTTTCCTTTCAATAAAATATGTTTTCTCTTTGTCTTTGCATGAAGCTCCTTGCGCTTGAGGAAGTGAACTTGTCTTTTGTTTATTGAACTGCCCACCTCTCTTTGCATGAAAATCCATGCCAATGTCAATTTTAGAACTCTACGTGAGCTGCTGGAACGTTTGAAAGCTTGAGATGATAATATCATGCATGAAATCCAACGCCAATGTCAATTTTAGAACTCCGACTTGATCTGTTGGAAGCCGAGTTGGACGTTTGAAAGGCTAAGTTGACCGTTTGATAAGCTGAGTTGGACGTTTGAAAGGCTGAGTTTATTTTTTGATAAGCTGAGTTGACCTTTTGATAAGCTGAGTTGGATGAAGAGATCATTCTCCTTTGCATGGAAAACTCCTAGTAGATGCGGCGTTTAACAATTAGTCAACTCTAAATCTAGAACAGTCAACTCGACGTCCGAATTTGGAACTCCGGTTGAACTATTGGAACGTTATGAGCTTGAGATGATGAAAGTGCTTGCATGGAAAAACTCTTTGCTGAGTGAGAGATCTTGTTTATCTATTTTCTGTTTTCGTTTTTGTGCATGCGTTGCTCTTTGGGTTTATTCCCACGGACTTTCTCGTATGGCTGTCTTGGATTTTCTTCGGATATTTTGTTAGTCCACTTTCCAATCGGATTATCTATTTTCCATCCTTTTTGCACAGTCAAACCTCCATTTCTTTCGGATTTATGGCTATCTCCTTGGCTTAATTCTTTCGGATTTCTGGGTATGGACTTTTCTGTCTGCGGGATTTATTTCCTTCGGCCTCTTTTCCTACGGACTTTTCTGTTGACTTCTTGGCTTTACCTTTCGGAAAAAGTGGCCGAGTCTTGTTTTTTGTGGACTTTCCTCTCTTCGAAATTCTCCATGGTCTTATTTTCTTTGGGTCTTTTGTTTCACCCTGCATTTGCCTCGGGTTTATTTCCTTGGGCCTATCTTTGGACTTTCCTGTGGATTTCTTTCTGGGAAATTGCCTGAATTAATCCTTCGAACAAATTGTCCGCTTGAATTGTCCTTGTTTGTGTTTATCCTCCGAAGTATTCCTTCGAACAAAAAGTCAGAAGGAATTCCTTCGGACTTTTCCCCGAAGTATATATTCCTTTGTTATTTCCTTTGCTTGGACTTTCCTTTGTCGGGTTTTTTGTCTTTTGGCGGACCTCTTTGAATTTCTTCGGGCTTTGTGATCGCCAACTTTTCATCATTAATCTTTTGGATGAAAAGTCCGAAGGAATTCCTTAGGACTTTTGTCTGAAGGTTTCCTTTGTTTTTTCTCTTTTGCCTTGTCGGCTTTATTCCACGGGCTTGTCTTCCTTGTGGTTACTCCGAATTTCTTCGGACTTTTTGTCCGAAGGAATTCCTTTGGACAAAATGCCCGAAGGAATTAATCTTTTGTCTTTTGTCTTTGACTGCGTCTTCAAAATGCCCTTCGGAAAAGTTGCAAAGGTCCAGCACAAACCAAGTGCCCTTTGCAAGGGCTCGTGGCCTTCTCTGTGCCCTTTGGGAAAGTTGCAATGGTCCCGTTGCCGACCAAGTGCCCTCTGCAAGGGCTCGTGGCCTTCTCTGTGCCCTTCGGGAAAGTTGCAATGGCCCTGTTGCCGACCAAGTGCCCTCCGCAAGGGCTCGTGGCCTTCTCTGTGCCCTTCGGGAAAGTTTTAGGGCACTCGGGCTTTTTGCAGGGGTCCTTATTCCCTTGAATTTCTGCGGGCTTTGACTTCTCTCTTGGATTTCTTCGAACTTTTGTCCGAAGGAATTCCTTAGGACAAAAAATCCGAAGGAATTATTCCTTGGCTTTTTTTTGCTTTTGGGTGGACTTTTCTCTTTTGAATTCTCTGAAGTATTCCTTCGGACAAAGTCCGAAGGAATTACTTCCTTTGCTATAGGCTCCTCTTACCTTTGTAATTCCCTGTGGACTTATGTCCTTTGCACTTTTCGGAAGCTATGTGACATTCTGCCTTCTTTGCCCGAAGGAAATCTTGTTGTAGCCAAGGCTTTTGCAAATGAGTTATTTCAATTGGTCTACCTCTTACCCAGTGTATTATTTCTTCCTTGGCTAGAGACGTGAATTTTTCGAATGGCAAGAGACAATCTGATCTGTGGAAGAATTGTCAACATTTCTGGCGACTCAGTTGGCCCAGCATGCCTGCTATGCTTGAGAACTCAGACCATACAAATGCTATTCGAACTACCAAAACAATGATAAACTTGATTTCTGACTGAAAATCTCTTTTGATCATGGCTGAAGTAACCTCCTTCCCCAAAATAAGAAGGGAAACACACGCAAGCGAAAAACTAACTAAGAAGCAAATGTGCAAACAAGCACTTATTGGAACAAAACTGAAGCAAACTACTGTGCTTGAACAACACTTGGAGGAAAGCAAAAACAACTATGTACATGGAGTTTTGCTCTTCAATAGCAATGTTTTAGATGTATCCCATTGACTGGGATTGAAAGCTCTTGGCCGTCCATCTTAGCAAGCTGGAAGGCGTTGTGGGATTTGCAGCTGGAGATCGTGTATGGGCCACTCCAAAGGGAATCAAATTTTGTGTGCTTTCCTGGTTTGGCTTGATCCTCATCCCATTTGAGGACAAAATCTCCTTCATTGCCGCTTCATGAGGAAGCTCCTTTGTCAAATGTTCTTTTCACCTGTGCCTGATGTTTTTTATGGCTAGCATGGCTTGATTTCTTGTCTCTTCCAACTCCATAAGCTCTGCATACCTGATCTCCATAGGCTCATTCTCCAACAACTCAAGTTGATGCATTAGTTCTAACGCTGGAAACTCGAGAGAAATGGGTAACCTTGCTTCCTTACCATAGACTAGCTTGTAGGGAGAGTTGGCTATTGACCTCTTGTAGGTGATCCTATCAGCCCATAAAGCTGACTTCAACTTTAGATGCCATGACCTCTGATTGTCTTCAATAGTCCATATGATTCTTAGGAGGTTCTTGTTCGTAGATTCAGCAAGGCCATTTCCTTTTGGATAATAGTTCGATGAAGTGCTGAGATAAAATCCGTGGTGGACAGCCCATTGGCTGATCCTAGATCCCACAAAAGCCATTGCATTGCTAGAAATAATAGTCGAAGGAACTCAACCTAGTGATCAAACCTTCATAGAAATCAAGAACGCTAGTTTCGTTTGCTTCCTTCAATGCAATTGCTTCCGTCCAACGTGTGAAGTAGTCCGTAGCTGTTAGAATCCACTTATGCCCTGAATTGGAAGGAGGGTTAATGAGACTATTAAGTCCAATCCCCACTGGACAAACCGCTGATTCACTGTAATTCGCTGAAGGGGTAGGGCTGCAAGTTTAACTTTTCTTACAAACATAGCACATTGTTTGCACTTCCTAACCCATGTATGGCAATCGCCAAATATAGTAGGCCAAATAGTCCCCACCTCTCATGATTTAAGTGTTGTAGTTCTTGCAGAAAAGTGTCCACCAAGTCCATCATGGAATTCTTCAAGTAATCTTTGAGTTTGGCTTGGCTCCACACACCTTAGTAACATTCCATTGATATCCTTTTTGAATAAAACACCGTCAACGAGCAAGAATGGAATTGATTGCAATCTGAAATACCTTCTTTTTGAAGCACTTAGGTGAGAAGGGTAACAACCGTTTTGCAGATAGCTTACCAAATCACGAAACCAGTTGGAAGGTGAGGTGTGAACATCAACAATTGCTTCATCATTTGACACTAAAACGGCTTCGTTAGTTTCTTGTAAGTCCTGAGCTAGATGCTCACAAAGTCCTTTGCCTCTAACCAACTTTGTGATTTTAATTTCTATGTCATATTCCATTGCTTTGGTTATCCAACCAGCCCTCTTCTCATTTATGTCTTTGTTTAGAAGAAATTCTTTCATGCTTGGATGAGCAACCATTAGACGTATTTTATTATTAGACAAATGCCTAAATTTTTTCAGAGATCTTATTACTGAAAGGACATGTTTTTCAACAAAAGAGTACCTTGTCTCATACTCCTGCAAGCCTTGGCTGTAGAAAGCTATTGGCTGCTCAAAATCTTCATGATTTTGCTGCACAAGAATGTCTGAAATGGTGTCCACATTAGCATACATATACAGAATGAAGTCTTTTGTAAAATGTGGATTTAAAAGAGTAGGAGCACTTGCTACGGCTTTCATAACATCTTCAAACCCTGTTATTCCTTCTTTTGACCAGTTGAAGTTCTGATTTTTCTTCAACATGGCTGTGAGTGGTTTAGCTACAGTGGCGAAATCTGAAATGTATCTCCTTATAAAATTGATTTTTCCAAAGAAACTTTGCAAAGCCTTTTTGCTTTTAGGCAAGGAGAGTGCAAAAATGGATTGAATCCTTTTAGAATCTATGTTTAAACCGTGCTTTGAAACATGTCCAAGAAGCTTACCTTCATGAACTGAAAATACACATTTTTGGGGATTTAGAGATATCCCAAATTGCCTACACCTTTCAAAAACTTGCTGGAGGTGAACCATGTGATCTTTTGCATCTTTTGAAAATACGGTTATATCATCCAAATAGACAAGCACAAACTTGTTAAGAAGGCCTTGGAAAGCCATATCCATGGCTCTCTGAAAGATTGCTCTAGCATTGGACAAACCGAATGGCATCTTTCTGTATGCAAATGCTCCCCACTTAGTTGTGAAAGCTGTCTTGAATTGGTCCTCTTCTTTGACCAAAATTTGATTGTAGCCACTATGCCCATCCAACAAGGAGAACCTCTCTGAACTTGCAACAAGCTGTAAAATTTGTTCCATTGATGGCAATGGATAGTGGTCTTTAAGTGAAGCCCTGTTTAAATCACGGAAATCAACACACAAACGAATCTCACCATTCTTTTTCCGTATTGGAATGAGGTTCGCCACCCAAGTTGTTTGCTTGATTGGAAATATGATAGTCGATTCTATGAGCTTGTGAAGCTCAGCGTTCATCAAAGGCTCAAGCTTTGGATTGATTTGCCTTTGTCTTTGTCTTACTGGGTTAGTTTCATCTTCTAACTCAATAGTGTGTTGAGCCAAACTTGGGTCAAAACCTTTGAAATCACTATACTACCATGCGAATATATCAGCAAAATTTGTGCATAATTCAATGAAAGCTTTCTTTTGTGGAGTGCATACCTTGCCCAATTTCAAAATCTTACCAGCTACAATCTCTACTTTGGCATAGTGCTCTTCCTTTGTTGACAAGGATGGTTTCTCTTTTCTTAGCTCATCATCTTCACTGAAAATATTTTCAAGAGTGACCAATCCCTTGGGTAGCTTATTAATTTTTAGTTGTACAATCTGATCCCCATACTGCTGTAAGCGTTTTGACTGATTTTTTGAAGAAAACTCAGTGTCTTCCTGAAAAAATCTTACAATTTGATTGTCACTTTCAAACCCCTGCCAATTTTCTTAGTTATTCGGGACATAAGACCTTACAACTATCTTTATATGTGACTGAAAAATGTCACTTTTTACATCAGCTGGGATATCATATTGTGCCCCAACAACAGCCAACCTATCAGCATGTTTATTCCTATCTCTTGATATTACCTGAATATTAAAACCCTGAAAATCTTCAAGTAGATCCCATATTCTGTGTTTATAAGATTTAAGCAAGATATTCTTGCATATATTCAAGCCTCTTACTTGGTGAACTACAAGTTCACTATCTCCAAACACTCGTAAACAATTTAATTTCATCATCCTAGCCCACTGCAAACCGTGGACTAGTGCTTCATATTCAACAACGTTTTTTGAACAACGAAATTGAAATTTAATAGAGGAGAAATACCTTTGTTTTGTAGGAGAAATTAACATCATTCCAGCTTCGGTCCCATGCTTATTTCTTGATCCATCAAAGTATAATTGCCACAAGCCTTCATTAGATTTGTCCTCTTTGACCATGGCTGGAATTGGTGCATCGTTCTCATGAAGACAATACACACCAAGACCTTTTTCAATCAGTTTGTAGGGATGATGCTCATGCAAGGTGGAAGTCCACTAATCAAGAAACAAATCTGGAACTCCATCCAAAGGCGAGTCTTTTTCTACATCACTAGTTTGTAGTATTTTATCTGAGATGATACAATTTGTATTGACCCCACTTGGCGTATAAGGCTCCATGTGAAAACGTACAATAGATTCTGAATGAATTGTTATCTTTGTGCCATATCTGGTCCTAAACAAGTAGGTCCAATCAGCGGATAAATATCCCCCGATCTTTGAGATGAAATCTCTTGAAAGGCACATAGCGAAATAAGAAGGCAAGTCCACCACTACAACGACCTGCTGAATAGTCACGTTAGGACAGGCATGTAATGTAAATTTCAAATCTTTGATAATCCCTACCATTTTTGCGGGTGAACCATCTAACTGCAGTACCCCTTTAATATTTGGCTCATAAACAAGGCCGAACATGTCTGCAATCTGTTTGGGCATCACTGTACTACTGGCTCCACTATCCACCATACAATTATGAACTAAGATATCACCCATTATCAAAGAAAGATAAAAAGGGGGAGTTTTCTTTGTTTTTACCTCAATTTTGTCCACCTTTGATATCTTATCTCCTTGCTGTACCTGTTGCTTTGTTGGCTGATCCGAATTTGTCAAGACAACACCTTCTTTATCAACTGATTTTGGAGACATTTCAAGAGCTGAAAGTTCTTGAATGAGTTTATCTTTTTGTCTTGGAATTGAAAGAGTATCCCACATGCTAATGCTGATGTTAGACTTCTTCATCTGATCTACAATACTGAATTGAGATGGACTAACCTTTGATTGTGCCTTTTGTGGTACTTGCTAGTCACGAATTAGAGGTGTTTGTTGCACTTTACCAACCTCTACATTTTGATTTTTTTGGGCTGTGGAGGCAGCAAGTTGTTCTTTCGTACCTTGAGCAATAATATTAAGAGCACTTGAAGTATTTGCTACTGCTTGGGTTTCCTCAACAGCTCTTCTTTTATTTCTCTGATAGATTATAGCTGCAATTTGATCATTTGAAACATTAGTTTTAACATCTTGAGTAAAAACGACATAATCATCTACCTGCCAATTTATATTAATAGCATCAGGCTGCCCTTGAGTCGCTCCTTGTGATGCCAAACCTGTATCTTGATATTGACCTCCTGAAAAGAGAACTCCTCTTGTGTCATCTGTGGCATGGTGCTGTTTGGTGATACCAAGTTCTGGTTTTGAACATCATTGAGATTTGAGGGCTGCCAACCTGAATCCTGCACCAAATTGTTCTGAGGTGGGGTTGAAACAATGGCTTTTGAAGTCAAAGGAGCATTTGGATCAAGAGCAGCATATGGCTTAGTTGGAGTTATGGCCCCTTGTGCTTGATAGGGTGGTCTATTTTATTTGAAACCCTAATAAGGAGACCTTTGATCTTTCAAGGGCTGATAGTTGTTCTGATTTTGCTATTGATAAAGCCTATTTAACTGTAATTGCTGCCTTTTGAGCTGTACTATTTCATTTCCAAAATATTGTAACAAACTTTTCAACTCTCCTATCTCACTAGATTGGCTAGTAGAGGCTGCAATAGGAAGTTGAGATGTTGGAATTGGAGCCAAAGATGGAATTTGAGAAATTTGAAGGGCTGGTACAGAACTTATCTCTAGAAATATGGGCATTGGAGGTCTTGGAGAAAGCTTACCTGCTTGAATCAGAGTATTTTTGGCCCTTATTGCAACTTCATAAGCATCTGGCAAAGTAGTACCACCCATTGACTGTATCATCACACTAATGTCAGAATTGAGAGCTTTAAAAAAATATAGAAATGCATATTCAGGTGATGGCCTAATCAGAACTGGTGTCTTGTGCCATGTCTTCTGGAATTTGAGATTAAAATCAGACATGAACTTATGAGGAGCTCTCTTTATGGCAATTAATTGTTCAACTAAAGATAAGTGATCAGATTTGTACTCAAATTGTTTGACCAAGGTAGCACCCAATTCATCCCAGGTGGAAACGGACTTAAGTGGGAGGGTTCTATACCACTGTAGTGATTTTCCTTTGAAAGAAGCAGCTAGTAATCTGATAGCAACATTATCCTCAACAACATTATGAACTGAACAAATATTAGCCACATCCTAGATTATGCTCAATAGGGGTTGTTTGATTTTCCCCTGAGAAGAATGGAATACTTTTGAGGGCAGATACAGGAATATCATCTAACTGTGCTAGATTTAGAGGACTCCCCCTATTGAATGGAGCAAACACTTGATTTCTAACGGCCATCTGAATGGTGGGGATTGCAGTGTCTAGAACAATAGGATGAGGGGGAGGTAAATATTCCCTTTGAGGATATGGATTTGCCCTCCTAGACCTTGCTCTTTTATAAGTGACAAATTCAAAAAGAATACCTTTGCTTGCTGATCTTGTGGTAACGTTTGGCATGAACGGATTGCCTGAATGATGCTATGAACAATGCAATTGGATGTAAATGAATATCCTCCGTTGTTGCAAAAACTCTACGTAAAGAACTCATTTTGTGGTCCCACCGGGTATGCCAAAAATTGTTGTCAACCTGGAACTACGCCTTGAATCGAAGACGTGCTTGAAATGGCCAATCCTCTATCCGGTTGAAACAATGGGATCTTCTTACGAGGGCGGGTGATTCAATGGTGAGAAGAACCTTCAGAGAAGGATGGTTCCTGTAAAATGTATCAATGAGGATCTCTACTTTATGCTGCGGACTACCATGGAAAAGGGAGAAGGAAACTTTAAGGGGAAATCCTACTAATAATGGTGATACACGAAAAGATTGATCCACTCAACTTGGAACCTTGAACACTGAACAAACAAGGGAAAATGAAGACCTTTGATTTCAATCGACCACTATGCATAAGTATTTCATGAGAAGGTTCAATTCAATGACCAAAACATGAGGGAAAAACAATGGAGAGAGGTCTGATACAAGAGACTTTGCAGCCACCTAACATCCACTTACAGCGTCAACAAAAGACATAAAGAACACTTAACATGACCTGCATAATGGTAAGCTAGCAACTATGTACGAATCAAAATTTGGGAAGGGAGAGAAATCTACCACTTATGCAAATAGCTGAATGAATATACACTATGGCAACACTTGAAATCTGAAAGTACAGTCCTATTGATCAAAGAGGTTACACAACTCACCAATGGCAGAGTCTGGTCTTGTCAAGAGGGATGATTTTTAATCAAGGCTGAAAGCCATCTTATAGAGAATTACAAAAGCCAAAGATTGGCGTTGAAAAATTGAAGAGAATGATCAACTTAGATTAACTCAAGGCTGACTTTGCCTTTTAATAAAATATGTTTTCCCTTTGTCTTTGCATGAAGCTCCTTGTGCTTGAGGAAGTGAACTGGTCTTTTGTTTATTGAATTGCCCACCTATCTTTGCATGGAAATCTATGCCAATGTCAATTTTAGAACTCTACATGAGCTGCTGGAACGTTTGAAAGCTTGAGATGATAATATCATGCATGAAATCCAACACCAATGTCAATTTTAGAACTCTGACTTGATCCGTTGGAAGCCTAGTTGGACGTTTGAAACGTTGAGTTGACCATTTGATATGCTGAGTTGGACGTTTGAAGCGCTGAGTTGACCTTTTGATAAACTGAGTTGGATGAAGAGATCATTCTCCTTTGCATGGAAAACTCCTAGGAGATGCGGCGTTTAACAATTAGTCAACTCTAAATCTAGAACAGTCAACTCGACGTCCGAATTTGGAACTCTGGTTGAACTGTTGGAACGTTACGAGCTTGAGATGATGAAAGTGCTTGCATGGAAAAACTTCTTGCTGAGTGAGAGATCCTGTCTATCTATTTTTTGTGCATGCATTGCTCTTTGGGTTTATTCCCGCGGACTTTCTCGTCTGGCTGTCTTGGATTTTCTTCGGATATTTTGTTAGTCCACTTTCCAATCGGATTATCTATTTTCCATCCTTTTTGCATAGTCAAACCTCCATTTCTTTCAGATTTATGGCTATCTCCTTGGCTTAATTCTTTCGAATTTCTTGCTCTGGACTCTTCTGTCTGCGGGATTTATTTCCTTCGGCTTCTTTTCCTATGGACTTTTCTGTTGACTTCTTGGCTTTACCTTTCGGAAAAAGTGGCCGACTCTTGTTTTTGCAGACTTTCCTCTCTTCGGAATTCTCCATGGTCTTGTTTTCTTCGGGTCTTTTGTTTCACCCTGCATTTGCCTCGGGTTTATTTCCTTGGGCCTGTCTTTGGACTTTTCTATGGATTTCCTTCAGGGAAATTGCCTGAATTAATCCTTCGGACAAATTGTCTGCTTGAATTGTCCTTGTCTCTGTTTATCCTCCGAAGTATTCCTTTGGACAAAAAGTCCGAAGGAATTCCTTCGGACTTTTCCCCGAAGTATATATTCCTTTGTTATTTCCTTTGCTCGAACTTTCCTTTGTCAGGTTTTTTGTCTTTTGGCGGACCTCTCTGAATTTCTTCGGGCTTTGTGATCGCCAACTTTTGCGCATTAATCCTTTGGACAAAAAGTCCGAAGGATTACTTCGGACTTTTGTCCGAAGGTTTCCTTTGTTTTTCTCTTCTGCCTCGTCGACTTTATTCCACGGGCTTGTCTTCCTTGTAGTTACTCCGAATTTCTTCGGACTTTTTGTCCGAAGTGTCTTTGACAAAGGATTAATTCCTTCGGACTTTTTGTCCGAAGGAATTCCTTCAGACAAAAAGCCCGAAGGAATTAATCCTTTGTCTTTTGTCTTTGACTACGTCTTTCAAAATGGCCTTCGAAAAAGTTGCAAAGGTCCAGGCACCGACCAAGTGCCCTTCGCAAGGGCTTGTGGCCTTCTTCCCTTTGGGAAAGTTGCAATGGTCCTGTCGCCGACCAAGTGCCCTTCGCAAGGGCTCGTGGCCTTCTTTGTGCCCTTCGGGAAAGTTGCAAAGGTCCAGGCACTGACCAAGTGCCCTCCGCAAGGGCTCGTGGCCTTCTCTGTGCCCTTCGGGAAAGTTGTAGGGCACTCGGGCTTTTTGCAAGGGTCCTTATTCCCTTGAATTTCTGCGGGCTTTGACTTCTGTCTTGGATTTCTTCAGACTTTTGTCCGAAGGAATTATTCCTTGTCTTTTTTCTGCTTTTGGGCGGACTTTTCTCTTTTGAATTCTCCGAAGTATTCCTTCGGACAAAACGTCCGAAGGAATTACTTCCTTTGCTGTAGGCTCCTCTTTCCTTTGCAATTTCCTGCAGACTTATTCCTTTGGACAAAAGTCCGAAGAAATTATTGCTTGGCTTTTTTTTGCTTTTGGGCAGACTTTTCTCTTTTGAATTCTCTGAAGTATTCCTTCGGACAAAAAGTCTGAAGGAATTACTTCCTTTGCTGTAGGCTCCTCTTTCCTTTGTAATTTCTTGTAGAGTTATGTCCTTTGCACTTTTCTGAAGCTATGTGACATTCTGCCTTCTTTGCCCGAAGGAAACCCTGTTGTAGCCAAGGCTTTTGCGAATGAGTTATTTCAATTGGTCTACCTCTTACCCAATATATTATTTCTTCCTTGGCTAGAGATGTGAATTTTCCGAATGGCAAGAAACAATCTGACCTGTGGAAGAATTGTCAACACTTACCAAGTCATGAAACCCGTTGGAAGGTAAGGTGAGACCAGCTGCAACCTTTTCATCATTTGACACCAAAATAGCCTCATTAGTCTCTTGCAAGTCTTGAGCTAGATGCTCACAAAGTACTTTGCCTCTAACCAGCTTTGTGGCCTTAATTTTCACATCGTATTCCATTACCTTGGTTATCCAACTAGCGCTTTTCTCATTTATATCTTTGTTCAAAAGGAACTCTTTGATGCTCGGGTGAGAAACCATTAGGTGTATTTTATTGTTAGACAACAAGTATCTAAATTTTTTAAGAGACCTTATAACTGAAAGCACATGTTTTTCAACAAAAGAGTACCTTGTTTCATACTCTTCCAAGCCTTGACTGAAGAAAACTATTGGCTGCTCCAAAGCCTCATGATTTTGTTGCATAAGAATGCCTGAAATGGTATCCAAGTTAGCATATGTATATACAATGAAATCCTTTGTGAAATCTGGATTTATAAGTGTACGAGCACTAGTTATGGTCTTCTTAGTATCCTCAAAACTTTGTACTCCTTTGGACCAGCTAAAGCTCTGATTCTTCTTTAGCATCGCTGTACGTGGCTTAGCTAAAATGGCAAAATATGAAATATATCTCTTTATGAAATTGATCTTCCCAAAGAAACTTTGCATAACCTCTTTGTGCTTGGGCAAGGAGAGTGCAAGAATGGAGTCTACCCTTTCAGAATCTATGCTTAAACCATGCTTAGAAACAACATGTCCAATAAGCTTACCTTCATGAACCGAGAAGACACACTTTTTGGGATTTAGAGATACCCCAAATTGCCTACACCTTTCGAACACTTGCTTGAGATGAACCATGTGATCACCTGCATTCTTGGAAAACACTGTTATATCATCCAAATAAACAAGTACAAATTTGTTAAGAAAGCCTTGGAATGCCATATCCATGGCTCTTTGAAAGGTTGCTTCAGCATTAGATAAACTGAATGGCATCTTTCTGTATGCAAACGTCCCCCACTTGGTTGTGAAGGTTGTCTTAAATTGGTCCTCTTCTTTGACCAAAATTTAATTGTAGCCACTATATCCATCCAACAAAGAAAACCTCTTTGAACCTGCAACCAACTGTAAAATTTGTTCCATTGATGGCAATGGATAGTGATCTTTAAGTGAAGACCTGTTCAAATCACGAAAGTCAACGCACAATCGAATCTCACAATTCTTTTTTCGTACCGGAACAAGGTTCGCCACCCAGGTTGAGTGCTTGATTGAAAATATAATAGCTGACTCTATGAGCTTGTGAAACTCAGCTCTCATCAAAAGCTCAAGTTTAGGATTAATGGGCCTTTGCCTTTGTCTCACTGGTTTAGTTTTAACCTCTAACTCAATGGTGTGTTGAGTCAAACTTGGATCAAATCCCTTGAGATCACTCTACTGCCATGCAAATATATCAGCAAAACTTGTGCATAACTCAATGAAAGTTTATTTTTGTGGAGTGCATACCTTACCCAACTTTAAAATCTTACCAGCTGCATCTCTACTTTGGCATAGTGCTCTTCTTTTGTTGACAAAGATGACTTCTCTTTCCTTAACTCATCATCACCACTGAAAATGTTCTCAAGTGTGACCAATCCCCTGGGCAGCTTATTTGTTTTCAGTTGCACAATCTGATCATCATACAGTGCAAGTGCTTTGACTGGTTTCTTGAATAAAACTCAGCCTCCTCTTGCAAGAATCTCACGATTTGATTGTCATCTTCGAAAATCTGTCAATTCTCATGATTATCTGGAACAAATCTGATCATCATACAGTGCAAGTGCTTTGACTGGTTTCTTGAATAAAACTCAGCCTCCTCTTGCAAGAATCTCACGATTTGATTGTCATCTTCGAAAATCTGTCAATTCTCATGATTATCTGGAACAAGCCTTACAACCACCTTTATATGTGACTTGTTGAACACACAATCTACTGAGAGGGGGGGTGAATCAGTAGATTAGTTAAAACCTAGTTCTTAGAACTTTTAAACAAGATATTCAACGTATATGCAAAGTAAAGAACAAAACAGAGATCACACACACAAGAATGCTCAACACCAGATTTTAACGTGGAAACCCAGAGGAAAAAACCACGGTGAGAAAAGCTGTTAGAAGCTACAGTTCTAATCTAGCCTCACAAACAAACTTCACTGGTTACATTCAAGAGCACCCACTTTAAGGAAGCGTCAACTTCCTAACTGAGCTCCAACTCAGTTTTTCTGATGGCACCAACCTATCATAAAAATGAAGCTACAACTCCAAAAATTACAGAAGTGATTCAAAATGAATCTTGTAAACTTTTCTGTTACAAGTCTGGTTTGCAACTGCGCCTTAACTGTGTGTCTTCTCGGCGTTTCTGCCTTTCTTTTTTAGTGTCTGGATATCTTCTAATTTGACACACCTTATTTCCTTTGCCCCTTTCACGCTGTCTGCATATGTCCTTTTTGACAATTTTGAGTTAACACTCATGATTTTTGTAACAACAGTAGAAAGACAACAGCATTCAAATGATCTGTTTGTAGCATATATAAACAGATGCATCTTAGGGTTGTCTCTCTATGAAGTGTTCACACTTCAACTTAACCGGTTCAAGCTTTTTATCTGTATTCAATGCAATTTTGACTGTGTCTTGATTCATGCTTCAAACGGCAACATTCAAATTTCTTTACTGTCTTTGGCATCTGCACTTCTATTGCACTTAATTGCGTCGCTTTCTTGATCACTTCTGGTCTGTATTTAATGTGACTCTGACTTCATGTCTCGATTCATGCTTCAAACGACAACGTTCAAAGCGCCTTTACTATCGTAGACATCTGCACTTCTAGTTAATTGCGCCGCTTCCTTGATCACTTCTGGTCTGCGTTTAATGTGACTCTGACTTCATGTCTCGATTCATGCTTCAAACGACAACGTTCAAAACGCCTTTACTATCGTAGGCAATTGCACTTCTACTTAACTGCACTGCTTCCTTGATCACTTCTGGTTTGCATTTAATGTGACTCTGACTTCATGTCTCGATTCATGCTTCAAACGACAACGTTTAAAACGCCTTTACTATCGTAGGCATCTGCACTTCTACTTAACTGCGCCGCTTCTTTGATGATTTCGATTGAGATATCTCAAGCTCCATGAAAATATATCGAGTTCAACACCAATTCCAGTTGTTCTTATCCAAAAAGTTGGAGGACATTTATTGTGGGCTTTTTCAAATTCCTTTGTCGCATTAAGTTCACATTCTTTTCCTTGTCGAATCTTTTCTTATGACCTTTTGCAACCTGTCAAATGTGCGTGCTTGAGATTACTATCCCATTAACCATTGAGCTCCTTTTCTTCCCTTTTTATATCTCGCTACTTTCTATACCTTGGGTTTGCTTCCGCTCCTTTAGATTATCCTCGATATGCTCGATCTTTATCCTTTGTTTTTAGTGTTAAACTTCGGCATGTTGACGTGATCTCATATTCTTTGGCATTTTTGTAATGCATTTGCACCGTTGATTCTTGCAGACTTGCTCGATCTTTAACATGCCTTGTCCCTTTGAGAATGCCCTATAAGACTTCCACACTTTTATCTTCGGCAAAGTTGCAAGTGACCTCTCTTCGGACAATTTGTTGCGGGCTTTTTGTCAAGAGTCTTTCGAGACAATTTTCGTGGAATTTTTTGTCCGCAAAGCATTTCTTTGGACTTTTTGTCCGCAAGGCTTTTATTCGGATTTTTTGTCCGCAAGGCTTTTCTTTGGACTTTTTGTCCGCAAGTCTTTTCTTCGGACTTTTTGTCTGCAAGGCTGCTCTTTGCAACGTTCAAAAGATACCCTTTGGACTTTTTGCAATCTACCCTTAGGTTTTTCTGCAAGTGTCCCCTTGTCCTTCGGAACTTTTGCAACGATCCACATACCCTTCGGCATTTTTGAAAAGATCCCTTCAAAAGCTTTGAACGGTCCACCCCCCTTCGGCATTTTGAAAAGATCCCTTTGAAACTTTTGCAATGGTCCACTTACCCTTCGGAACTTTTGAAAAAGATCCCTTCGGAAGCTTTGAACGGTCCACTTACCCTTTGGCGTTTTGAAAAGATCCCTTTGGAACTTTTGCAACAGTCCACTTACCCGTCGGAACTTTTGAAAAAGATCCCTTCGGAAGCTTTGAACAGTCCACTTACCCTTTGGAATTTTTGTTAGGGACAATTTCTCCAAATGAATTTTTCAAGACACTTTATCCGAAAGAATTCCAAGTGGCGCTCATTTCTTTCGGAAGCTTTGTTGCAGACAATTTGTTCGACAACGACTTAGTCCATTTTCCCGACAGAATTGCCTTTAGCATTTTCCGAAAGAATTTCCTTTATTAGCTGCGGGTAGTTTGTCCGAGAAAAAAAGTCTTTACCAATATTTCCGAAAGAATTCCCTCAATCAAATCTGCTCAACTCAAGTCTTCTAGACTTAACCCGATTGCATTTTCTGAGTAAAAGCACTTCACAAATGCTATATACATCACAGTTCTGCTCAACTCAACCTTTGGCATTAATGCTTGACCAATTTCAATCTCAATGACATCAATGACAATTCCATGCTGTCAACTGTCACCTTGCTCAAATTTCCAACATGACTGAATTTTATCACTTTTTATATCAGCTAGGGTACTAAATTGTGATCCAATGGCAACGAACCTATCTGCGTGTTTATTCTCGCCTCTTGGTATTCTCTGAATGTTAAAAGCTTGAAAATGTTCAAGTAAGTCCCATATTCTATGCTTGTAAGATTTAAGCAAGAAATTTTTACATATATTCAAACCTCTTACTTGGTGAACTACAAGCTCACTATCACCAAACATTTGCAAAGACTTGACTTTCATCTTCCTAACCCACTGCAAACCGTGAACTAGTGCCTCATACTTAGCAACATTGTTTGAACAACCAAACTGAAATTTAATAGAAGAGAAATACCTTTGTTTTGTTGGAAAAACTAACATCATTCCAGCTTCGGTTCCATGCTTATTCTTTGATATATCAAATTACAATTACCATAGACCTTCACTAGACTCATCATCCTTAACCATGGCTGAAATTGGTGCATCATTTTCATGAAGGCAATACACACCAAGTCCTTCAATCAGCTTATAAGGATCATGCTCATGCAAAGTGGAAACCCACTCATAAAGGAACAAATCTGGAACTCCATCCAAAGGTGATCCATTTTCTATTTCACTATTTTCGAGCACATCATCTGAAATGATACAGTTAGTGTTAACAACACTTGGCATATATGGCTCCATATGGAAACGTGCAATAGGTTCAGAATGAATTGTTAACTTGGTACCATCCCTAGTTCTAAACATTAAATAAGTCCAATCAGCTGATAAATATCCCCCAATTTTTGAGGTGAAGTCCCTTGAAAGACCCATAACAAAGTAATGAGGCAAGTCTACCACAACCACATCTTGCTGAATAGTAACATTGGGACAAGCATGTAATGTCAATTTCGGATCTTTGATTATGCCTATCGTCTTTGTTGGTGATCCATCCAATTGTAATATTTCCTTAATGTTTGGCTTATAAACAAGGGCAAGCTTGTCTGCTATCTATTTAGGCATGACTGTACTACTAGCTCCACTATCCACCATACAATTATGAACCAAAGTATCACCTACTATCAAAGAAAAGTAAAAAGGAGTTTTTTTTTAATTTACCTCAGTTTTGTCCACTTTTGCCATCTTATTTACTTGTTGTCCCTGTTGCTTAGTTGGATGATCCGAATTAGTCAAGACAACACTTTTGTCAACCGGTTTTGGAGACAATTCGAGAGATGAAAACTCTGGAATAAGATTATCCTTTTATCCTAGAATGGAAAGAGAATCCCACATACTAATGTTGATGTTAGATTTCTTCATCTGATCTACTATACTGAAAAGAGATGCACTAACCTTTGGTTGCACTTTCTGAAGCACTCGCTGCTCACGAACTAGAGGTATTCGCTGAGCTTTACTAACCTCTATATTCTGATTTTTCTGAATTGTAGGGGCAGCGAGTTGTTTTTTTGTACTCCTAGAAACAACATGAGTACTCAAAGCATTTGTCACCTCCTGCAACTCAGCAATGGCTCTTCTTTTAGCTCTAATTACAGCTGCAACTTGACCACTTGAATTGTTAGTTTCAACACCATGAGTAAAGCAACATGATCATCCACTTGCCAATTTACATTAATGGCATTAGGCTGCCCTTGAACTTGTTGAGTCTTTCCTTGTGATGTCAAACTTGTATCTTGGTACTGACCTCCTTGAAAAGAAAACTCTTCTTGTGTCATTTATGGCATAGTGATGTTCTGTGATACCAAGGCTTGGTTTTGAGCATCATTGAGATTTGAGAACTGCGACCCTGAATCTTGCATCATGTTGTTTTGAGGTGGGGTAGGAACAATGGCCTTTGAAGTGGAAGGAGCATTAAGATCAAGGGCAACATATGGCTTTGCTGGAGTTATGGTTCTTTGTGCTTGATAAGGTGGTCTAGTCTCTCTGAAAACCTGATAAAGAGGCCTTTGATATTTAAAGCGTTGATAGGTGTTCTGATTTGGTTGTTGATAGGGCCTATTAGACTGATATTGCTGCCTTTGAGCTGCACTATTTCATTCCTAAAAGATTGTAACAAGCTTTTCAACTCAACTATCTCACTAGCTTGGCTAGTAGGGGCTGTAATTTGAGCTTGAAGTGATGGAATAGGAATTAAAGATGGAATTTGAGGAACTTGAGGGGCTGGTATAAAACTTATTTTTGAAAATATAGGCATTGGAGGTCTTGGAGAAAACTTACCAGCTTGTATCAAATTGTTTTCTGCTTTTCTTGCAACCTCATAAGCATCTGGCAAAGTAATACCACCCATTGACTGTATCATCACACTAATGTCAAAATTAAGGGCTTGCAAATAGTACAAAAATGCATATTCAAGGAATGGCCTTATCAACACAGGTTTTCTAATCCATGTCTTTTGGAATCTGAGGTTAATTAGACATGAACTGATGAGGAGCCCTTGTTATGGTGGTCAATTGCTCAACTAAAGATAGGTGATCGGATTTGTCTTTAAATTGCTTGACTAAGGCTGCACCCAATTCATCCCAAGTAGAAATGGAATGTAGCAGGAGATTTTTATACCATTGCAATGCTTTTCCTTTGAAGGAAGTAGCAAGTAATCTAATAGCAACATTATTTTCAATAACATTATGGACTGAACAGAGATTAGCCACATCTTGGATAGGCTCAATAGGGGTTTGATTTTCTCTTGAGAAGAATGGGATACTCTTGAGGACAGTCACTAGAATTTCATCAAACTGGGCTAAATTCAGTGGGCTACTTCTATTGAATGGAGCAAACACCTGGTTTCTGATGGCCATTTGAGTAGTGGGGGTTGTAGTGATTAGAACAGTAGGATAACTAAGAGACAAATATTGCTTTTGAGGATATGGTTTTGCCCTCGTAAATCTTGATCTCTTATAAGATATAAATTCAAAAGAAATACCTTTACTTGCTGACTGTGTGGTAACTTTTGGTATGAAAGAGCTGCCTGAATGATGCTATGAACTCTGTAATTTGAATAATCTTTAGCTTGTGATGAAAATAGATATTCTCTTCTACTGTAAACGCTTCTCCTCAGCGCCAAACTTTCTTCAGATACGCAAAAGATTTCTTTGTGGTCCCATCTGGCATGCAAAAAACTGTTGTCAATCAGACTTGCATCCTTGTGAAGGTAGTTTCAAGCCTTCATAGTCTGCTGAAACATAGAAACAATCCTAGACTGTGGGTGGCTTAATCAACGGATTGAGTCTCTAGATTATAAGGGCTAGCTCCTTTGGTGTATCAATTAGGATCTCTACTCTATGCTACGAAAATCTAGGGAAAAGGGAAGAAATAAACTTGAATGGAAATCCTATTTAATGACGGTGATACAACTAAATTTTGAGTTGACCCACTCAATCTGAGCTCCTAAAAACACCGATCTAGACAAGAAAAAAGCTGAAATTTCAAATCCAATTGACCAATATGCATAAGTATTTCATGAAAATATTTTATCTGGTGATTAAAGCTTGAGGGAAGTGATGGAATATGTCTGATTTAAGGCACTAACAACCCACTTGCATCCACTGTAACTTCAACAAAAATACATCAAACATGAAACATGACCTGCATAATCTAATCAGCTGGTAACTAGGTAAGAATCAGGACTTGTCAAGGAAGAAAAATTCTATAACATGTGCAAATCACTAACATAAATCCACTATACCAGCAGCTGAAAATTGAAAACAGTCCTATTAATTTGAAAAAGGTTACAACTCAATCTTTGGCAGAATTTTGGTCTTGCCAAAAGAGGGATATAATTCAACGCTGAAAAGTCAACTTATATAGAAAAATATACAACCAAGAGATTGGTACTGAAAATAGAAGAGGTCAACTCAGTCCAACTTGTGTTATTTTAGCATTCAAATAAAATCTATTTTTGTCTTATGCCTTGCATGAAAGCTCTTTGGCATTGAAAATAGAAAAGGAGAGACCAAGTTGAATCAAAATCTTCATCATGCATGAGGCTACTCCAATCTTCAAATATAGACTCCTCTTGAACTGCTGGAACGTTTAAAAGCTTTTCTTTACATGAAATCAATGCCAAAATTGAATTTAGAACTCCGCTTGAACTACTGAAAATGTTTGAAAGGCTCGAGACAAACAAGAGTGCATGCATGAAATTCTATGTTAAGCTCTCCAACGTTAAACTCCTTGAGTCATTCATGCATTCGAGTCTCCGTTTTAAAACTAAAAGAGTCATGTTTGAAATGGCTAGATATCTTGGACATGTCTAATCCTACTTTGGGCCACGTTGCATGCTCTATATATAGACTATAGAATGTGTTAATCTGTTTATTGGTTGTTGAAATCCTTTGCCTTTTATTTTTGGTTCTTCGTTACTGTGCATATATTCCTTATGTTTATCTGTCTTTTCCGTGGACTTTTCTTCTGCATGTATTTGTCTCGGGCTTATTCCTTCCTGCTCATTTCCTTTAGACTTATTCAATGGTCCTCGAGGCCATTTGAAATGGCACTTTCCTTCGGCTTTTGTCTGCGGCTTATTTGTTCTAGGCATTTTCCTTCGAACAATTCTCTCAGACAAAAAGTCCGAAAGAATTCTTGTCCTTCGGGCTTTTTGTCAAGCAACTTCCTTTGTAAACTTCCTTCGGACAAAAAGTCCGAAGGAATTCGTTCTTAATTGCCCTTGCCTTTTTCTGTAGGGCACATACCCTTCGGCATTGTTGCAAGTGATCCTCTGGGTTATTTGAACATGCCTTGTCGTCTTGTTTATTTCCTTCGGAAAATGTCCGAAGGAATTGTTCCTGTCTTTGGCCTTAGCAAATTGCCTTCGGGCTTTTATAAAATGTCCCTCGGATTTTTTGTATAGTCCTTTTCCAAAGGGCTAATAACCCTTCGGATTTTTTTTTTTGAACTTTCCCGAAGGGCAGATACCCTTCGAGATTTTTGTAATTGATCTTTTTTCGAAGGGATTCTACCCTTCGAAAATTTTTGGATGGTCTTTTCCAAAGGTAAAGTAACCTTTTGGAAATATTGTAAAGGTCCCTTTCTCACGGACAATTTGTTCGAAGCCCTTTTTTGCCTTAGACTTTTCTATTGGAATTTCTGCAATGGACGATTTCTTCGGACAAAAAGTCCGAAGGAAATTGCCCTTCGAAAGCCTTGAAACTGTCCTTCGACATTTTCTCCAAGTGACCCTTCGGGATTTTGACAATGGTCCTTTTCCCAAAAAAATGACCCTTCAACTTTATGGAAAAAGACCTTCGAAAATATTGAAAAAGTCCTCCTGTCCTTCGGAAAACTTCAATGAACCTTTGGCTTTTCTGTTAAGTGCCTTTTCTCCTTGCAAAGAACTTTCCCAAAGGGAACATACCCTTTGAAAGAAATGAAATGCACCTTCGGGTTTGTGAAAAAGAACCCTTCCGAAGAGAAAAAGACCTTTGGACTTCTGCAAATGGTCCTTCGGAACTTGGGAATGGTCTTTCGGGAAAATGAAATAGAACCCTCCGAAAAATGTTGTCTTGGAAAAATGCTTCAGACAAAAAGTCCGAAAGAATTCGACAAAGGACAAAACCCGAAAGAATTACTTCCGAAATAAATAGGCGTTGTTCTTTTGCCGCATGCTCTCTGTGGAAAACTTCTGCTAGAGGAAAACTTGAATGCCAACACTTGGCCCGAAGATTGAAGATGTATACACGTTGGCCTCTTCTGGACTTGAACACCTCAAAAAACCTACTTGGATCCTTCCACTGCAATGACATAAAAAGCTTTGAATGGTAAGGGTGGCAATATAACCCGTGGGGTCAAAATTGTTAACAGTCATTAAAAACGAAACGCTTGAGCCATTGCCTTGAAGACAAAAACCTTCAAAGCAAAGAGATTGAGGACGCAAACCCTCTTTCTTCCGCAGGGCAATTCCATTTAGGAGTTGCCATTGTTCTTCAAATTCAGAAAAAAGACAACATATGGGTTTTCAGATGGGCGACTTGCTTGTGGAGGTTGGCACTAGGAGTGGAGAGTGAATCACTGTTGTTGGAGGGTCATTTTGTGCCCTAGCATCATTCTTGAATTTATTGTGATTTTCTACAACTGGGGCGACTTGGTTTTTGACTTGTGGGAGAGGGTTGTTGCGCTTTTTCAAGCCTAAATAATATTTGTAATTTTTCTACATATATTTCCTTGTTTTTTTGGAATTTTCCAGCACTTTGAATTGGGGAAAATTTGGTATTTTATTCATTAGTCATTGAAAAATTGTCAATAATTCCAATAATTTATTTCATAATTTATTGGATCATTTGTGAGGTCCAAAAGTACTTTTCTTTGAGTTGTAAGGGCAAGTATTAATTCTGCAATTTTCTATTAATTTTAGCTCTTAGGGTTTGAAGAGGAATCTCCATTTTTGGAAAGAAAGACTCTTCTATTGGCTTGCCTTTTTGTGTCATTTAATTCTTCATATTTTAGGCTAATTTGGAAGGTTGATTTCAGCTAGGGTTTGCTGTTGGAAAAATCAGAAAATTGATTTTCACACTAGGGTTTGCAAAAATTTCAGAATTTAGTGATTTGTCTGAGTTTGGGACATTACAGTAGTATTAGAGCCAATTTATTGGCCCACTGTTGGACAACAAGGGTTTCATGTCAAATAGTGACATGGATAGGGTTAGGCTTGAGAGGTTATCTTGGGAACAAGAACAGATGAAAGAAGTGATGGGTGAATTCCTTCAAACAGTGAAGGGCATGAAAAGGAACAAGCCCCATGAGTTGAAGGAACAAGCTTTTATGCAGATTGATTTGATGGAGATCTATGAGGAGTATATGACTTACCCACCCCCTTTCAAGAAGGAGATGGACCTCATTGATTTTGTGTTATGGAAAAAGGGTAGAGGCGGTCATTGGATGGAACAAAATAGCCAAAGAGAATTACATGAGGCCTTGTGAAATATTGCTCTTCCCATATTTGATGGTTTTACAAGCGTTTCCGCTAGTGCATGGGTTGATAAGGTAGACACATACCTTACGCTTCATTCCATGGAGGGAGATGAGGACTTAAAATTTGCCATATTACATTTGGAGGGAGCTGCCCATGATTGGTGGCACCACGGATTGGTAACCCAAGAGCACTATTTCATTGATACATATAATGAATTGAAAAGATGGCTCATTGGGAGATTTGATTGGGGTGATCCAAAGCTTTACTTCAAGGAGTTGCAAAGGGGAGATATAAACGAAAAACCAATTGGGGCAGCCAGTTGTGAAAAGGATCGGATCATGCACGAAGGGACCATGCACTAAGACAAAGGTAGAGAACAAAAACATTACAGAGCTGAAAAGAATTGTTTTTATAAATATTTTTCAAGGTTCAGTCTCAAAGGTGGTTCAAGAGGTCCACGATGACACCAAGGAGGAAGGTGGTTAGGATACACATGAGGAGGACCAAGAGGGCTCTAATGCTGCTCTTTGTAGAAGGTTTGAGGCATATAAATTGTTTTCTTGAAGAATGACACACTGAAGAGCCTTCATGATTTTATATGCTGTAGACTTATTGGAGAAATAAGGAATTTCAGCCTCCCAATATGGGTAAATTCTATATATGCAAGGTTTGTGTTTTAGTGAAGCATACACTAGTCCTCATATTTATCTATGATGATAAAGGATGCTCTCACTTGTTGCTCCAATTTTTTTGTATGAAACTTCATGCTTTCTTGCTCATATGTGATTCTATTCACACAAATGGGATTCCAATTATTGGAGAAGAGGGGAACACACAGCTCTTCCCAAAGCCATTGAGGGAGCCTAGACTTCTGTCATCCTATGGATGAGAGTTCTTTGGGATAGACATGTCTCCATCCCACCATAATACAAACCAGTAAGGATGATAAAGGAGAGTGTAACTTTAAGGTTAACACATGAGAAGACTATCCTGCACATCCAACAAGTCTGATTTGGTACATGTAGCTTGGGCTAGGCTTCATTAGTGCCGAAGGGGACCGGATTGTGACCATCTCTGTAATGTCCCCCTTTTTGGTATCAACTTGCTTAAGTCCTTAGCCTTGAATTGTTCCTAAAAAGGCTAAGGGAAGAAGAGAAAAAGGGGACATTTGAGGACTTCAAAAGCATTTAATAGAAAAACACTTTACGATCTAATTTCCACTTAAGTTGGGGCCTTTTTAAGGGTCATGGGCACTTAAGGCCTAAAATGTTTTTATAAGAAAACTTGTAATATATATATTTTTTTAGAAACGAAAAGGCAAACTCTCCCTCTCTATTTTGGGCACCACATTTGGAGGAGAGATATAAAAGGAAAGTGATGGTTCATTTGAAAAGGTTTTGCAACTTTGATATTGGAAATCTTGTGCAAGTATGTCAAGCTTTAACAAGTGACTTGAGGACGAAAACCGTCAAGTGCACCAGGGAGTTTGGGGATGAAAACCTCCATTCTTCTACCAAGGCAGCTCTATTCGAAGGCTATAATTGCATCATAATTGTGTGTAAGTGTATGCTAGAGGTTCTACAAAGGTGGCTTTGGACACCTCCTTCATCAAAGAGTTGGTATAATCCTTCGGAAAGCTAGAAATAATCAAATTGCAGGTCAAGGTGTAATGTCCCCTTTTTCAGGGTCTATTGATTTGTTGTTGGCATTGACTTTTTGGGTTTGTGTCTACATGTTCAGAGGGGTAAATTGATGTTATCAATGAGCTCAAGAGGTTTAGAGGAGTCATATGACGCTTTCAGATGTTATTTATGGCTTCCGATTTGGGCTCCAAGATTATTGGAGGGAGCATCTATTTTTAGTAAGTCATCCAATCAGGTCTGTTTATCATCTTTCATCATCGGGATCATTCTTGCATAGTCATTTTTCGGTTTCGATGCATTTCGGCCATTTTCGCTAATTGGGTGTAATATTGAGCTATATTTAATTAATTTTACTAAGGTTGCCATTTTAATTAAAATAATTATTCGAGCACCTTAGTATTATAGCTTGTTGGAAAGACAACGAAAAGATTTAAATGATGAGATGCTTAAAAGTGACCTTCAGCGTTGGAAATATTTTAAAAAATAAAATAAATCCCTTTTTGGAGGTAAAAAGTTTAATAAAGTAGTAAAGTGATTTTAAAAAGGAGTTTTTAGAAAGTTCCCTAAAAAGCTTATAAAAAGGGGAATTGAGAGCTCATTTAGTATGTTGAGTTTATTTTATTTCTCTGATCAAAACCCTTGTGGTTCTGGAGATCGAACTTGGTTCATCTCGGCCTCTGGAGGACGAAAACCCTCTTGGGAAGATCAGTTTTGGTGGTGAAAGATTCCTCCCTAACTAGTGATTGGCGGAGTCACTCAGATTTTGCATCAGTACTTCAATGGTTATGGGTTTTGCAGGGATTAATTTTGTCAGACAGATAGATAAATAATTTGTGATATTTGTGAACAAATGCAAATTGTTTGAGAATTTATGAAAAGCTTAATGAAGAGTTTGAAAGGGATGATGGAGGCGTCCGAGTATGAGGCAGATTTAAATGAATGAACATGGTTTGCTTTGCTAGAGGGACGTTGGAATAAACAAGGGCTGGCCGCTGCCTTTTATGGTCACATATTTCACATTGGAAAGGCTGTGTGGGGTTTCGTTGAGGCATGGTACGCTGTTAGGAAGTGTGGTGCCACTTCTTACACTCATTTGTAGAGTCCTTGGAGCTAGCCACCCCATTGGGAGGTGATTTGGAGCTGTTCATAGGAGTTGTTGCTATAGGAGTGTTTAATTCTGCAACTTCATATTTCTGCCCAGCCATTTCAAGGGTTATGGTTCATCCATTGCATTGTATGTGGCATTTGAAAGGTTGGATATCTTGAATTGTTAATATTTCTTGTATTTCTGATTTATATCAGCCTTATCAATTGTTATCATATTAGTCTCCAATGATAATGAAGTGTAACAAACTGTTTGACTAAATTTCTGTTTTTATCCATATAATTTGATATGCAATGGTGAATGTTTAATGATCTAAATACTGCAACAAGCTGTCCTGTAACTCTCACACTCAGAAATTAACATTGGTAAGCATACTACAAAATGTTTGACGAATTCCCAGCTCACTTAAATCAGAAAAATTGAGTTTGTTTCACAAAATCTGGGTTAGGGATTTTACAGTGGTATTAGAGCTAAAGTTCCTGCCAGCCTTTGGATAATTCAGGAAATTGTCTTTCAGTTTGAAGCATGGCAACAAAAAATAGAAAATGGTTGACAAGATTACTCTACGAATTAGGTCGTAAGCTCAGTATTCTATCTCAACCAAGGAATGATGCTTTGATCACATTGAAAAAAGTAGAAGAATGTTTGATCCTTATTGAGCAGTCACCTTCTGAATTGTTGCAAACAATGCTTAATCCTACATTGACTTCTTCAAGTCAGCATAGGTGGTTGAAACACGCAAACAAAGAGATAAGGCTCATGGTTACTTCATGTTTGAGTGAAATCGTGAGAATTTCAGTGCCTAAAGCTCCTTGTGATGATAATGCATTAAAAAAGATAATTCAATGTTGGTGGATAGTTTCCAGAATTTGGATGATATCAAATGTTCTCATTTTTTTAGAAGGATTGCCATACTTGAAGCATTTGCAAAACTCAGATTGGGAAACATCATGTTAGATTTGGAATTGAATGATTTGATTCACCAAATGTTTCACCATTTCCTTGCTACAATCAGAAAATATCATGCTGATAATGTTATTGCAGCCATGCAAACCATTATGATTTTGGTAATAAATGAAAGTGATGCTACTTTCCAGCCCATGTTATCTATGTTATTGTTTATTTTGAGGCAAGAACAGGTTAGTCCTACAGCAGCATATAAATTGGTTTACAGAGTTTTCAAACAGTGTGAGAAGCTGAAGCCTCTCTTGGCAAATGAGGAGCATGAGGAAGAAGAAGAAAAATCGGAAGTTACCCAAAAGATCATTGAGAAAAAGGAAGTTAAGAAGAAAGAAGAATTGCTTCCTTGTGATTTACAGTCTACAGGTGATCCTAAAAAGAGCAAAAATCAGTTGAGGAGAGAACAAAGTTGTTTCACATGCCAAGGTGTTTGGACACCTAGTCATACATGTGGAAGCCCTAAAGAAGATGAAGCCATGCTCACAAGTTCACTTCAGCAGAATGATGATATGGACAAAGAAGCATCACTTCATGCATCCACAAGCAAGGGTCACATGAATTTCCATGATAACAATGAGGTTGAAGGGTATGTTGTTATGGAGTTTGCCAAACCAGCAGTGATTGATCTGCCACATGAAGGTATGGACTCTTTTGATGATCCATTATTTGAGCATAGCATTGTCTCACCATCTCTACATTGTAGTTGCAAGGAATCAAATTGTGAGTTGGGTGACCTTGAAGGTGATATTGTTAATACATATGAAGGCAATGTGTTATGTGATGAGCAAATTGACTTGGACAAATTGGATCAAAGTCAATTAGCAGGGCAAGAGTTGAAGGTCAATGAAGGTACAACTTGCAACCACGGGATAGACGTTAATACAAGTAATGCACTTGTTTTCAGCTAGGTACAACTCTTGGACCAGCACTTGATGATGAACGACCAACAATGAAGGAAAATGACGACAAACCTTATTTTCTGATTATTGAAAGCACTCCATTACCCTGACATAACCATGAGGTGATAGATGAATCATATGAGGATGATAGTGGTAAGAAGCCTTACCTTGTTGACACTCAAGATTTGATGGCTAAGTATGAGGTAACAGGTGTGGATACAAACTACACACAATATGATTTTGTACATCATAGCATGGAAGATGCTATAGAGACAACTGATATGGAGAGGAATGTTCTTGAAGGTAAATCAAAAAATTCATTTTATGATGCTGATTTGGATCTTTGTTCTAGTGAGTCACGTGAATTGAAGGAATAGTCACTGAGGATAATGTTGTTCAAACCTTAACTCATTTTTATAGCACACACAAGTTCATTGAATACCTTCTTTGGACAACTCAATTTGAAGAAAGGCAGAAAGGTTTAATGGTTGGAGCTACTATATCAAATCTGCAGACTATCAAACATGCTTTAGAGGTAATGAAATCAGATTACCTACATTTGCTTTCAGATAGAGACCTTGCCATCAAATTTGCAGAAATGACTTATAGGGCATTCACAGAAAAAGAGAGAAGTTGATGAACTTAATCTTGAGTTAAGTTTAGCTCACTTTTCTTTCTATAAAGCAGAAAATCAGTCACATGTTGCAGCCACATCGAAGGAACAAGACTGTGGTACAACAACTATGGAGGTTAAAAAGATGATTGAAGGAATTAATGAGCTTGGAAGTGATGAAGAATCACTTAGTGACTCCAGCAGCTCGACTATCATGGAGATTCAACATGATGAAAGTGTTGACCATTTTGCTCCTGCAGGCCAAAATCGGTCTCCTTCTTCCCCTGCCGTTCTGAGCCATCAGTTGTGAATTTGGTTTGCACAAGCCTTTCGGCAAAGAAATGGACCAGTTCAAAGATGCAAGGCTTTTACAAAGCTTCTTCGGACATTTTGTTTGAAGAAATTGACAAGGAAAGAGACCAAAGTTTGAAGGCACATTTCCTAAAAGTATGAAAAAGTGGTTCAACGTCAGAGCTTTGAACTTTGAGCTTAGGACTTTGAACTTGGAAATATTGAACCGTTGAACCATTGTAGGTTGAAGCGGTTGGTTCAAGCGATTGGTTCAAGTGGTTGGTTCAAATTGTTGGTTCAAGCGATTGGTTCAAGCGGTTGGTTCAAGCAGCTAGTTCAAGCAATTGGTTCAAGCGGTTGGTTCAAGCGATTGGTTCAAGCGGTAGGTTCAATGATACATTAAATTCACAAGGGAACTAAGTGAACACGACTCCTTGCAGAACATAGAGTGTTGGACTTTTGAACCGTTGAACCATTGAACTCCGAAAAAGGGTTCAGGTTCAATCGAAGGGTTCAAAGTCATAATTGAAAAAATCTGATATGGCGAGCAGATTCATCAAAGAGTGAAGGGCAAAGGATTCCTTCGGATTTTCTATCTGAAGGAAATCCACAGCGAACAAAGGCCAAAAAAAAAAATTCCTTTGGAAAATACAAGGTAAAGGACCAAATCGGAAAAATCCAAATGCACATTTCTTCGGACATTTTTTCCGAAGGAATTCAAGAAGAGAAAGGACCGAGACTCCAAAGAAAAAAGGACTAAGGCCTTCACGATAAGCTCCGAAGACAAAAAGATAGCCCGAGAGCTGAGTTGCAAGGAAAGAGACAAAAATAGTGAAAGTGTGACCACACACACATAAGCCAAGCGCAGAATAAGACAAAATAGTCCAGGTGGCACAGGAAGCGTCGGCAAAAGAGTTATTACTGCGGGTGAAACAGTCCTTAAGAAATGGTCACCAAAGGGCGCAAGCGTTCAATGGCATGGCCTGTTTTTCTTCGTTTGAGCATGGGTGAGCAGACAATTGCGTAAGTTTCATAAAGAGGGGCGGCCTTGTCATTCAAACGACCAAGCAACCCATGCTTTTACAATGATATTTAATATGATTTCAACGCCAAAGTCAAGACTGGGACTACCGCAACATGGGCCACTCATTCTGAAAAGCGCCTAAGTCTTCCTTTTGATGATATATATATTGTAACCTCCAAGTGAGGAAGGGATCTCTCATTTTTGTATGGCGCAGCCCTGCTACATTTTCACCTTGAATCAATAAAAAGTGTTTTACCTCTATCTGGTTGGATATATCTCTGAGTGTGCCTGAGTATTAACCTTGTGTCCAGTCATTGTTCCATGATGCTTTCACATGCTTGATACCAACACACCTTGTATAGATAGCGCCATTCCTGCAGGTAGCAAAAAGCGCTGTATCTGGAGCGCAGAGATAGGAGAGGGTTATCAGAGAGTTTGTCTTCCTATAACACCTGTGGTAAGTTCATCTTCTGTGTCTTCATTAAGCCTTTTTGTTAAGTTCTCTGCAGTCTGGTCCTTTTATCAGATAAAGTGTATGTATGTGCTCTTATGGTTTGAAGTGTGAGCAAATGAGTAGATTGAACCTTTTTTGGTGCATCATTGTCTTAGCTTAGGTTCTGGTTCAGTAATCCTTCTCTCTTTTCAACCTGCGCCCCCCGTCTCCTCCCCACCCCCCCCCATTATATATATATTAGCAAATGTTACTAGAATAACTCAAAGATGCATCAAAGGGAGATAGCCCTTAATTCTCCCCTCAGTTTTGCCAAACCCACAGGCAAGAGAGGAGTCTCCATTGTGCCACGTGGAAGAGAGAAGCCCAGCCTTCTCTCAAGGGTGCAATCCATAGTGTCAACAGAAAGCACTTGGGATGGGCATCATAAGTGATATTCAGTTGGGCCGGACAAGCAAATTTTGCATGATGAAACATCTTCCATTAATAATGCAAAATCAGCTCTTCATGATCTGAGTTGTGAGACACTTGATTCATGCAATAAAATGGTGAGATGGGGAATCCGAGTGATTATTCAAGGGTTCCATTGGCACAAGCCGGTGAATTTCACCTTGATTGCATTGTGAGGTATGCTCATCATTTTTCTTTCAGCCCACATACGAGTGATTTGACCACTTTTCTGATGGCACATAAGAGTGGAATGGATAAAGGATTACACATATCACTTTGGTATGAGGTGCTTCCATCTTCAAAATAAAAATCCAAATTTTGCAGGTCTCCTAGTATGTTTCTACCAAATGGTTATTATGATTGGATACAAAAACAGAAAATAGAGATTTGGCACATTGGGATTCCAATTGTGATCAGAGTGGCGCAGCGTTAGCATGGTGGTTCCTTTTTGAGACTAACTTGGAACCTTAGGATTACATTGTTTTGTAATTCAGCAGCTGTTGGGGATGAGAGAGCCAGTGTTGACTTTCTAGAGTTTAATCCTATGGTGCATCAGTTTGGTTCTTTCGAAGAGCAATTCTTTTAGGAGTTGGCTGAGTTTACGCAGTATTTGATTACTCTTCTTACAGGGGGTTTTCAGGTGGTCTCTTGTGTTGGTACCTCGTAGGACAGTGCTTTGAGCAGATGGTGCTACAAGTCTTCTAGGTTGACTTGAGACCCTGGGATCATCTTTGGTTTTAGTTTGGTTCAGTCTATTGATTGTGGGGTTGTATTGTCATTGCTTGAGGACAAACAATCTTTGGGGAGGACTTTAATGTCCCCTTTTTTGGGTTCTCTTGCTTTGTTGTTGGCGCTGACTTTTTGGGTTTGTGTCAGCATGTTTAGAGAGGTAAATTGATGTTACCAGAGCTCAAGAGGTTTAGAGAAGTCATATGATGCTTTCAGATGTTATTTTTGGCTTTTGATTTGGGTTCCAAGATTCTTGGAGGGAGCATCTATTTTTAGTAAGTCACCCAATCAGGGCATTTATCATCTTTCATCATCAAGATCACTCTTCCACAGTCTGTTTTCGGTTCTGATGCATTTCAACGATTTTCGTTAATTGGGTGTAATATTGAGCTATATTTAATTAATTTTATTAAGGTTGTCATTTTAATTAAAATAATTATTCGGATGCCTCAGTATTATAGCTCGTTGGAAAGAGAACTAAAATATTTAAATGATGAGATGTTTAAAAGTGACTTTCATTGCCGGAAATGTTTTAAAAATAAAATAAATCTCTTTTTGAAGTTAAAAGGTTTAATAAAGTAATAAAGTGATTTTAAAAAGGAGTTTCTGAAAAGTTTCCTAAAAATCTTATAAAAAGGGGAATTGAGAGCTCATTTGGTATGTTGAGTTTATTTTATTTCTCTGATCAAAACCCTTGTCGTTCTAGAGATCAAACATGGTTCATCTCAACGTCTGGAGGATGAAAACCCTTTTGGAAAGATCAGTTTCGGTAGTGAAAGATTCCTCCCTTACTGGTGATTAGCAAAGTCACTCAGATTTCGCATTGGTACTTCAATGGTTATGGGTTTTGCAGGGATTCATTTCGTCAAACATATAGTTTAAATAATTTATGATATTTGTGAACAAATGCAAATTGTTTGAGAATTTATGAAAGTTTAATGAAGAGTTTGAAAGGGATGATGGAGGCATCCAAGTATGAGGTAGATTTAGATGAATGAACATGGTTTGATTTGCGAGAGGGATGTTGGAATAAACAAGGGCTGGCCGCTGCCTTTTATGGTCACATATTTCACATTGGAAACGCTGTGTGGGGTTTCGTTGAGGCATGTTATGCTATTAGGAAGTGTGGCGCCACTTCCTACACTCATTTGTGGAGTCCTTGGAGCTAGCCATCCCATTGGGAGGTGATTTGGAGCTGTTCATAGGAATTGCTGTTGTAGGAGTGTTTAATTCTACAAATTTATATTTCTGCCTAGCCATTTCAAGGGTTATGGTTGATCCATTGCATTGTATGTGGCATTTGAAAGGTTGGATATCTTGAGTTGCCAATATTTCTTGTATTTCTGATTTATATCAACATTATCAATTGTTATCATATTAGTCTCCAATGATAATGAAGTGCAACAAACTGTTTGACTAAATTTCCATTTTTTTATCCATATAATTTGATATGCAATGGTGAATGTTTAATGATCTAAATATTGCAAAAAGCTGTCCTGTAACTCTCACACTCAGAAATTCACATTGGTAAGCATACTACAAACTGTTTGACGAATTGCCAGCTTGTTGGCTAGATTTTATGCACAGCTTAAAACAATAGGCAGTCATGAGATCAATCTCCTTCATTTAACAATGAAGCTCCCGTATAAGATGTTTATCTATCCAGGTTGTGAATACTAATAACTTATTTCGGGGGTATTACTTTAATCGCCTCAGCTCGTGAACCACAACTAGGTAATTTGGCAACAAGTAAGCAGCTGTGTTTGGGAATATTGCAGAAAAGGGGAATATATAGCAATGGTTACAAAAAGAGGAAATGTGCTTAGCAATAAATAGATTTCAAGGTATACTGCATCCACACAATCATAAATAAACAAGAAAATCACACTTTCAACAAGAAAGAAAAGGAATAAATTCTATCTCAGATCCAAAATGACACAAAGTTCATCCTAAGATCTTAATAGAATGTTTAGCAAAATTTCGTAGACATAAAGTTTGCCAGAAATCTACTTCCCTTTATTCAATCCAAACTAGTTCACAAAATCACATCCAAGAGTTTCAACACAAAGTTTGAAATCTTAAAAATGCACAAGTTACAATAGCTTTTGCCAAAATGTTCTCATCTTTAGCCCGTAGGCTTCTTCCTATATTTATAGTGTCCAGAAGACAAATAAAAATAGGAAACATTAATTACTTTTCCTGTATGTGCAAGCTACAAAACTGGAGACAGTTGAGAGTCGTTCTCCTAAATTCCCTCATTGTATGGCACGGATGATTTTCAACTTAAAATAAAATCTCTCATTTTGCATGTTTGCCACCTATTTCCAAGTAATTGAATTTTTCAAACAACTTGAAGTAATGGCTTTTAAACCAATTACTTAAGTTTTTAAAACTCAACTTAATTACTCAATTACTTTGTCGGAGAGAAGGAAAGAAGAATAACAAGAAAGAAGAGAAAGTTAATCCAGCTACACGGCCTCAATCTTGTTTTTATTTCGGTATTAGATGTACCTATCAAATATGTATTGCAACGCTCCTCCATCAACCTTTGCAATAGCTTTAGTCTCTATTTTGAACCTTAGGGACTGTCTTGCTAGGATCTTGCTGAATGTGTTTACCTTTGTCAAGCTGGGTTCTAATTCCTTGACATCACCGCGAAGTTTAATCAGCTTCTCAATTGAATTGCAAGTAAAAGGAGTGACAACTTCATCTATCTTTTTCTGGAGAAGCGGAAGGTAGTCTTCAAGAGATGTTGGAGGCTTGTCAAGTGTATAACTTGTAACATAATAGATACAATTATCCAGTTGCTCCATCACTTTATCAACCTCATCTTCTAGTAGCTGCATTTCACGCAGAATGTTTTTTAGAGTTATTGTGCGGAAAGACATGATTATTTCCAATTGCTTGCCCCTCTGTACTGATTTATTTGGTACAATCTGTTCTTCAATCAATACTTTCTCCGGCAATGAATTTCTTTCAAATAGGGTCTCCAACTGGCATTCAACAATTCTATTTTCACTGTCTATTTCCACCATCAACTCCCTCAACTGACTAAAATTGCTTTGCAGATCACCCAAGCTATCTGGTATTTCTTTGTATTTTTCTGTTGTTTTTTGAATGATCTGCTCTATCCACTCATCAATAGCCCTGGCTTTGTCTCCTATGTCTTCAAATTCTCTGATGACGTGCTCTTCTTCTAGCATGGGCTGAAATGAATACTGTGTAACCTTTGCAATGATCTCACATAACTTGAAGATTTGCTCATTCAATTTAGCTTTTTCAGCTTTTTCCTTATCCAGCTTGGAGAAGGGTGCATCTATTAGAGTCTGGGTATCATGTTTCAGTCCTTCAGTAGTAACTTTTCCCAAAGGGACTTTAGTTACTGTTATGTCTATTGCAGTCAATTCTCCCTTTTGTTTTCCCTCTGCTAGAGTCAACATTTGAGCAAACTTTTGACCAAAAGGTTCAATGACTAACTTTGAAGTCATTTTGGCAGCGTTTGACCTTTTACCTGTTCCTCCAAGGCTCTTGAGTCGCTGTAGATCCTCCTCTTCCAAGTTTATTACTTCCCTAGCCTCTGAAACTACTTGTGAAGCCAACCAAGATGAGAAGTCACTATTTGGAGGGTGAAAAGTGTCAGCATGTACCACCATCTCTTGATTGGACCCTGTTGCATCAGAAGTTAACACTGTATCATGGCCTTCTCCTTTTGCACCATCTAGAGAAAGTACTCTTTCAAACTCTGTCATTCTCTCCACCATCCACTGCTTCCTGAACTCTTCATCTATAGTAGTCTTGCTACCGCTTTCTGCTGCAGTTAACTTTTCTGCCAATGCTTCTTTATGGGCACGAGAATCCCCCAAAGATGAAGAAATGGTATCTGAAGGAGGAGGTGGGTATCTGGGTGGTGAGAAAGGAGGAGGGTGAGGTGATGGATCTATTTCTTTTACTGAAGGGAGACTGAAAGATGCTGGCTTCAAAGGTGGAATAATTGTGATCTTTCGCGAAGCTTCTGAGGTGGGATTTACTGGGGATGTTGAAGTTCTATGAGTTGATACAGAAGGAATTTTGTCAACAGGAGGTGCTTGTGAAGCAGATGAAGATTCTCTCTCACCTGTTGCTTTAGATTTTTTAAGCACTTTTAACTTTTCTGGTCTCTACCTGTTCTCACCTTCATGTTTCCTCTTTCTAGAACTCCCCTATCTTATTTGTCGCATTATTGCCTCATTCAAACAATGTCCCTTTTCCTGCAACCAATTTGAAGTGTTAATGAGGACGATTGAAGTTCTCTCCTCAATTGTTTTGGAACTAACTTTAATGGTTGGTAGAGGGGCTCGTCTCCTTCCATTTGATTGTATGCATCAAGTATCACATGGCCATCATCAAGAAGATTTTCAGGTATCCTTGCCAAACCAAAATTAACAATTTGTTGTACTGTTAATCTGCTGAAGTCCCTTCTTCTAACTTCAAATTCATTCCTGCAGTTCATCCAAAAGTCCTCCAATGTGGGGATGTGCATATATTGTATAGAGACCGTCTTTTTTGCAATCCCTTTAGGATCAAAGTTCATCCTAGCTTGGAAGGATTCTTGCTCATAATGAAGAAACATTTTTGTTTGGACATTCTTGGCCTTTTGGATACTCTGACAGTTATAATTACCAATTGTGACGGGGAAGTTAACTACTGCCTTGTGTTGCTTTGCGTGCAAGTCATGTAATTCTACCAATTGTCTGCATAATTCCATTATTACCCATTTGTCATTGGGGTATCTTGTTAGCTTAAGTGGTGACCCTGAGAAACCACTAACCCTGAGATAAGTGAAATCAGCAAATTGAATGAAGATGTAGCCAAATTGAGAGACAACCTCCCATGCCTCCTTGCTTACTCTGCTTGTTTTCAGAGCATTGATTAGCTTACAAATGATTTCATAAAAGAAGCCATCAGTTATTGTTTTGTATTTTTTGAAGTATTCAAGCAATACCAGCTGCGAATAATACTCGTAGATATGGTCCGTTGCTAACATCCCTCTCTTGTCCAGTTTGGAGAATATTCCTTCTGAGGCTGCAGCGTATACTAGATATGAAGTCATTTTGAAATCGAGCGTCTGTCTAACCTCTTTGAGCTGTTCACCAATATTATTACTTAATATTTCAGCCCAATTGATCATTGCATTGGCTCTATTGACCTCAATTGTTCTGATGAAGTAACACATCCATGAGTAGAATAATTTTGCATTTCTTTCTCCATTTATCTTGCACAACAACTGGCTGATGTCATCAACTTCTTGCACAATATCTGATCTTTGAATGGTCTTCGAAAAACTAGATGGTTGCTTAAATTTCTTCAGATAGCTTCTATTCATGATACTTATACATTCTTTTGTGCTACTCTCTCATCTATCAATGGCCCTTTGCATGGTGACATCAAGCACTTTGGATTTTGTTGGAATTTTAAGATAGTAGTTGAGGAATTGTATGTCCAACCTTATCACTGTATTGCCTGTTGTGTCCCTGACTGTTTTAGTTAGAGGATTGTAAAATTTGGCACATTCTAAAACAAACTCTGGCAATTGGGCAGTACTTGGAAACGCTGCAACTTGAATGATCCCACTATTGGCCATAGCTTGCATAAGGGGTGTCTTGCGGGTTGCCTTGGATCTGTCAATTAGTTCATTTATAGACACATGCCCCATATCAGTATCACTTTTTTCAGCAAGTTTAGACACTATACACGATTCCATTGGATAGCCCTTGTACTCATATCTCATATTCCCTGGATGTGCTTTTGCCTGAGATTTTCCTTCTTTCTTTCTTGAAGCTTTTGCAGTTGCAAGACTGGAATCTTGTGTAAAAATTACTTCTCCTGACCTTCCTGCCTCTTCTGTCTCTGAAGATATCTCTTGTATGTGAGACATTTGCCACAGCTTCCCTCTCATAAATATGTGCACAATTTAAAATGTTGCTATAGAAAATTTGAACAAACTTGTAACTCAACATTTGTTAAGTTCATTTATGCATATGATCAATTTTAGTTTCTCAGGAATCATGCTATTATGAAATTTCAGGTAAACTTTTAGTGCACATAATGAGAAGTGGGCTCAACTGAGAGAGAACAAAGAGTTGCTTTGGTCATGTTGGCTATTTTTTGTCCCACATAGCAAAATTTACCTAAGTATAAAAAAGGGAGATTTCAGGGAAGAAAATGGTAAGTCTTTGGGAGGACTTCAGGTTTTCTAGCAGTGACAACTTCGGGTTTTTTTGAAGGCACAGTGCAAATCAGGTTCCCAGTAGTGCTTAGCTTATAAATGTTTTATAAGTAGATGTAATTCGGGTTTACAAACCCGAATTACTCATGGACAGTGTATTTCGGGTTCTCCAAGGGGCACTACTTGATTACTTCATAAGTTGTGAGCAATCAGATGCCTGAAATAAGTAGAGGGGCTTGGCAAAACTGATTTGGTCTTGAAAAATGGTGCTTCTCAGGTTCTTCAAAGGACAAGTCTTTTTCAAAAAATCCGAAGGGGCTTTTTAGGGCGAAAGGGATCAGTCAACTTTTTCGAAGGTGCACTTCAATTTTTTTTGAAGAGCTTTTTTCTTCTCCAAGGGGACAGTTGCAATTTTCCTAAAGGGTATGTTACCTTTCGGAGGGACTATTTCAAAATCCCCGAAGGGTATCTTTTCTTTCGGGAGGATCATTCACGAGAGTCCGAAGGGACATGCAAAAAGCCCGAAGGGTCTCTTACCCTTCGGGAAAGTCCATTGTGAAAAGCCCGAGGGTAATTTCGAAGATAGAGGTGGACAAAAAGTTTGAAGGAATTCCTTCGGAGAAATTGTTTGAAGAAATTCCTTTGGGAGATTTGCCCAAAAGAAATAAGTCGAAAAAGAAACCCGAGACCAAGTGTCCAAAAGAAATGACAGGCCAACAGACGTCAAAATCAGGATAATCGACTAGTCATTAGAAGTAATCGGGTTTGAAAAGCCCGAAGTCTTAAGGCTTGAGAAACAACAAAGTGAGAAGACTTCAAGATAGACAAGTCAGAAGTAAATAGGCTTGAAGAACCCGAATTACTCTGCATAGAGTAAATCGGGTTTCTCCAAGTAATCTACTTAAAATGCTTTATAAGTGAAGGATCTGGGAAAGTCCGAAGTTGGAAAAGCCAAAGAACCCGAATTACTCTGCATAGAGTAAATCGGGATTCTCCAAGGGGTCAACTTAAGCTTGGTCCAACAACGCTAGAATCACGATGCAACGAATGGAAGGCTGCCACGTGATGTAATTGGAGTAGAAAGGGCCAATCAGTAAAGGACAAGTGGCACAAGGATGTTCAATAAACACGGGAGAGTCCGAGCAACTAATAGCTGGAAGTTATGAAGGCTCTCATCTGCCATGGTTCATTGCCTGCAATTGCCATTCGACGCTTAAATGCGTCATGCCAAGAAGAAACATTCCAACTGCTCACAGCATGACTTTTCAGACGCATCAAAGAAAGTCTTAAAGATGGGAGGGGCTCGAGAGTATTGTTTGGTGATCCTGAGCGGCGCATTAAGGGGCAAAAAGAAAGTGCAACATTAGATTTCCCGCCATCGGCGACTTCTTCTTTTTTATATAAATAGAGGCCTTCGTGCCAAGAAAATTATCCTCGGATTGGCGATAAAATCACTTTGTGGAAATCGCTTTGTAAAAGACTCTTTCGAAGTAATACAATGAAGACTTTTTTGTTTCTGATTAAAACAAGTGTGCACATTTAGTTTCATTTTGCAGAATGTATGATTGTTATTCATGACCTACGATTTCTTCTAGCACCTTGCTTTTAGTCCTCTTGATTTTGTGCAGGATTGTGTGAAGTGTTTGTGTGTCGAGCTCCTTTGAAGTGTTACCAGTTCATAGTGTCTCCCCTTAAACCTATTTTGTTATCCTTCAAAGCGTAAGGCTTCTCTCCAACCTCTACGCAAAATCTCCATGCCTATGGCCTTGAGACAGAAGGAGAATAACCTGTCCTGTTTGGATTCATCAGTCGTTGGCTCCTTTTCCTAGACCAAGTGTGTGACTTCTTTTGGTGCATCACCTCCCTGAGCTTAGATTTTCTTTTCAGTCATCCTCCTTCCCCTTTTCCTTAGCAGACAGTAGATTTTCGTGTGAGATCGAGAGCTGAAGTGAAGCATTTGAGGAACGAGGCTCATAAAAAAGTCTAGAGGTTCAACCTCACCATAGGATACCCACATCCTGAGGTTGTTCCCATGCTTGTAACTGGAAGTGAGGGATCCTGACGAACTCTTCACAAGGGTGCAATTCCAAGCTATAACAGTTCTATCACGCCCGCTGTGACAACTGCCATTTGATTTTCATTTTTATGGAAGATTGGTAAATTTGATGTTGTTTTGATCAGTTTGCAGTAGTGTTAGCATTCATCTTTCACAATCTGGCGACTCCAAAGAACACCCAGCTATCTGGTGATAGAGCAGTAGCTATCTTTCATGCCAAAGATGACAACAAGATCGACTTCTACAGGTATTCCTTTTGAGTTTGTTGAATTACTTTTAAACTCAGCAAGAAGGTTAAGGTTCGCCCATACTCACCCTTACGTAAGAAGCTATCCTTCTAAACCAATCATAAGGTATACCTGCACAGGAAGATCTTTATCAGTGCCTCTTGCTACTATGATTCCCCAAAGAGCTTTTGTGGGTTTCAACGGCCAAAGCCCTTTGAACTTACCATAGTATCATCCTATGCTAGTAGCATCCCTCAAAAGTGTCCCTTATTACATAGGAGACCAAGCTGTAACTCCTACTGAGCACATAACGGACATAGCCAACTTATGCAACATTCACAATATCACAGTGGAGAACGTGGCTGTTAGGATATTGGTTGTATCCTTCAAAGGAAATGCATTGGACTAGTATAGGGGCCTAGCCCTTAACTCTATCCGTTCATGGGACGAGCTGGGAACAACCCTATGTAAAAGGTTTGCAAATAAGAGTGATCATCTGTCACTTGCAGAGCAGCTGACCACAATCAAGAGAGCTCCTCATGAGGTCATGCAAGACTTCAATACGAGATTTCAGAAGGCATGGGATAGAATTTCAGCAACTGTTAGACCATCTCCAAACTTTGCTTTCTTGTATTACTTGAAGGCTTTCAACAGCGACATAGTTGTAATGATTCAGTGTATGGGAGGAGACATACTGCAAAATGCATATGAAGTGGCCATCAAGATAGAAAATTGCCTAGTTCAGGCTAGCAAGCTTACTCCCAGACCCCCAATGCCTCTTTTTCCAAAAATCAGACCACCTCCTACAGTCATTCCCCCACTTGATGTTATACTTCTAACCCCAACAATTGTTGTTGTGCCTTCACCTAAGCAAGAGAAGGCCTCCACAAGTGGATCCAACGACTCCCAAGAGCAGAAGAATTACTTGGAATTGAAAAGCATGCTCCAATCCTTAGGGAATGATGTGGTCAATGTCAAGAGGCAGCAGACTTACAACAAACCTTATCAAGCTCCATATCAACCTTAGCAACAGCGTTACCAAGCTAATAGGCCACCTTACAAAGGAGGTTTCCAAGGACAGGGGCAGTCTAACTATGCTAGGCAGCATAATTATAATCCGAACGCTGCAGGCCCTTCCAACTCCTTGGTCCCAGTTCAGAACAACGTGGCTCAGGAGGCTGAAGGGACAATGCCTTGGAATCATTCTTTTGGACAGTCCATTGTCCCAACTAATGGCTCCAACCAAGCGTTCAATGATCAATGGCAATAGGCTGTTGCTTATGGATATAACCAGGGTCTTATGGCCCAAAACACAGAGGTGCCCACACTGACAAAACAAAAGCAGCCTCCACAAGAACAAGGATCGGATCGAGGGTCAAACCATTCGAAAGCCTCAATGGTCATCAGTGAACAAGAGGAGTGCTATGCATTCAATCAACAGGCTACTCTCAGTTTGGCCCACACCCTAGTCTCAGGGAACACAAGGTTCAAGAGAAGGAATATGAGTGATAATCAGGAAGCTTTCAAAGAACCTCTTGTCACCACTCCTTCACTGACAAAGCCAACAATAGTTGCTCCCAAAACCCAGTCAAAGGCTGGGGGTACGCCAATCAACATTGTAGAGCAAATGAAGAAATCCAGCATAAGCGTACCAATGTGGGACATGCTTTCCATGCCCGACCAAGTAGACATTCTTCAGGAAGGTTTGTCCAATATGAGTGTTTTTACAGCTACAGGTAAGCAACCAAGCAAGGAAGTTGAAGTCTTCACTAATGCAGCCAAGAGTCCTTTGGGAGAAAGGTCAAGTGGTGTGACCAAGCCCCCCATTCTACATCTCATTAATCATCGGTGACTCCTTGGTGCACAACTGCTTGGTGGATAGTGGGGCCAGCGCCTCAGTCATGCCAAAGTCAATTGCTGACCAACTGAACATCAAGTATGAGCCGCACACCAAGGGAGTCTTGCAGCTTGATGTTTCTTCCACAAAGCCATTAGGTATCATTAGGAATTTGAGCCTAACCTTGCATGCTTGTTCTAGCGTGTCCGTGGTGCAAGATGTGCTGATCCTGGATGTCATCGCTCTGCATTATGTCTTTCCAAAGAGTTCACAGCCAAGATTGGGGGTTACCTTGCAACAGATTGGTCTTACATGGCATTCAGAACAAGGTATGGGACTAAGGTCTCAATCAAGACTGAACCTATAGACAATCCCACATTGAACCCCATCAGCGAGATAACATAAACCTCAATTGTACTATCTTTGATGAGGATGAGTTTACAATTGGCCAGGAGCTGAACACTCATCCTGAAGAGGTTCCAGACTTGTTCTTGGATGAGCTATGGGGAGATAACCAATTTTTCAACCCTTTGGAAGATGTTGAGAAAAGAGACATGGGTGTCTATTTGCTATAGGAAGAGAATTAGCTCACGCCTTCCCTCATTGGACCTAAAGAAGACCCCAATGGTTTATGGAAGTTATTCTTTGATGGCTCAAGGAGCAAAAATGGTGTAGGTGTTGGGGCAATGTTGGTTTCCCCATCGGGTAATAAGTTTTTCTCTTCCTATAGGTTCCATCTTAGTTGCTCTTCAAATGCAGCAGATTATGAAGGCTTGATCCGTGGCCTTCAATGGGCCAATAAAAGAGGAATCAAACTGCTGCAAGTTTATGGGGACAACAAACGCATAGTAAACCAAGTTAGAGGCCTGAACGTTACAAAGAATTCCTTGATGAGGTCCTACAAAAATTGAGTGTGGGACCTAATTGAAGATTTTGAGGCCTTTGACATTCAAGCTGTCCCAAGAGATCATAACCAACATGCTGATAGGCTAGCAGTCGTGGGAGCTCAATTTGACATTTCAAATGAGCTGAAAGAAGCTAAGGTTCAGCCACAGGTCAAGGTGGTGGTCAGGCCATCAGTGCCGGATAATGAATTTCATTGGCAAGTTTTTGAGAGTGACAAACAAATTGTTGTACGAAACAAACAATTTGCTTGTAAATAAACCCACAAAAAATTGCTGTTCAAAAACAACGCTTAAATATCTGTAACACAATTTGCTTACAATTCGATGCTTAAATGCATCACGCCAAGAAGAAACATTCCAGCTGCTCACAACATGACTTTTTAGATGCGCCAAAGAAAGTCTTAAAGACGGGAGGGGCTCAAGAGTATTGTCTGGTGATCCTGAGCGGCGCATTAAGGGGCAACAAGAAAGTGCACGTCAGATTTCCCACCATCGGTGACTTCTTTCTTCCCCTTCTCTCTTCCCCCTTTTTCTATATAAATAGAGACCTTCATGCCAAGCAAATTATCCTCGGATTGGCGATAGAATCACTCTGCAGAAATCGCTTTGTAAAAGACTCTTTTGAAGCAATACAAGAAAGACTTTTCTGTTTCTGGTTAAACAAGTGTGCACATTTGGTTTCATTTTGCAGAATGTATGATTGTTATTCATCACCTGCGATTTCTTCCAGCACCTTGCTTTTAGTCCTCTCGGTTTTGTGCAAGATTGTGTGAAGTGTCTGTGTGTCGAGCTCCTTTGAAGTGTTACCAGTTCATAGTGTCTCCCTTAGACCTATTTTGTTATCCTTCAAAGTGTAAGGCTTCTCCCCAACCTCTACGCAAAAGCTCCATGCCTATGGCCTTGAGACAGAACCAGAATAACATGTGTCCTGTTTGGATTCATCAATAGTTGGCTCTCTTCCTAGACCAAGTGGATCACTTCTTTTGGTGCATCACCTCCCTTAGCTTTGATTTTCTTTTCAGTCATCCTCCTTCCCCTTTTCCTTAGCAGACAATAGATTTTAGTGTGAGATCAAGCGCTGAAGTGAAGCACCTGAGGAACTAGCCTCATAAAAAGGTCTAGAGGTTCAACCTCACCATAGGATACCCACATTCTGAGGTTGTTCCGATGCTTGTAGCTGGAAGTGAGGGATCCTGAAGAACTCTCTCATAAGGGTGCAATTCCAAGCTATAACAGGTCCACTTGCCTTTGCATGGTGGGTTTGGAGGGTTGCCTTACTCATTTTTGAGTCATAAAAATTCCGGTTAAGCTTTCTCTTTGTATTGAGGACTTTTGGGGTGCATTACTTACTTTATAAAAGAGAAATAAGTAATGACTTTAAAAAGTTCCATTTGTATCGAGGATTTTTGGGGGTGCATTACTTACTTTATAAAAGAGAAATAAGTAATGACTTTAAAAAGTTCCAGTTGAGCTTTCCTTTGTATTGAGGACTTTTTAAAGTCACTTGCTTCACAAAAGAAGTAATCACTTAAGCCAATCCTGATTTACACTTCAATATTAAAATAAAGGACTTTTTGGATGCATCGACTTATTAAATCAAGGAATAAGTGATGACCGCAAAAATGTCCGATTTACTCTTGTTATGGACTGTGGAAGTTTTAAGAGGAAATACTTGATAAGAAGTGAAGTAATGCAGTCCTGAAAATTCGATTTGGTCTATAAGGTTAAAATAGCGGATTTTTGAAAGTCTCGACTTATTTGTGAATGGAAGCAAAGGAAATAAGTAATGCAACCACAAAAACCCGATTTTCTTTGCATGGTGTGTTTCTCCTTGGGCAGCGATTATGGAATGAAGGCTCGACTCATTTGTTGTTTTAGAAGCAACAAATTTTTTGGAGCTGCATATGAATGGAGCCAAATTGAAGCACAACTTCACTCACACCCAATCTATATTGAAACGGCAATGGAAAAGCATCGATTGGTTTTTTTTTGGCAAAGGAAATAAAATGATTTTTAGAAAATTACAAACCAGATCTGCAGTTGATGCAATGGCCATTCAAAATCCTAGGCAGAGAAAAGATCAAACAATGGAGGCAATTGTCCATAATGGGAAAGAACGATTAGGGCTTGGGTTTCCACAAAATTTGGGGAAAAAGATTACGACAAAATACACAAAACCAAAACCAAAATAAAAAGAAAAACATACCTGAAAGCAAGAAGAAATTGTGGGAAGAAATCTGCTCAAAATTACTCCATAAGCCAATCCAAGGAAACTTTCACAGAGTGAGTTGCTCCAAAGTGACGTGGAGATGACTTGGAATGAATCTTTTATTTTCTCAACTCATTACTTTATATTGCGGGCTTGGATGATTGCCTTGCTTTTTTTAGGAAATGAAGTGAAGTTCCCTTGTAAACCCGATTTACGTTGAGTTATAACAAGCAGGATTTTTAGACAACTTTACTCAATTAAAATAAGTAAAGTGTCTTAGGAAACCCACTTGGGTCTAGGATGAATAAGCTTTTGGCTTTTTTAATGATATGAGTGATTTCATACATGTGGGTATTTAGCGAATGTGACTCGAGTATTTTTTATGACTCCCTGGAGTGAATTTTGACCAAGTCTGCAAACGAAAGCATTAAAGCAAAACCAAAAATTAAACTAAACGAGAAAGTGACAACATGACCCACAATTAACACAAGTCAAAAAGATCGAAATTTTTTAAAGGGGTACTCCAAGATTTCTAGGGGAAATCTTGGGGACACCACAACTCACTAAAATAAAAAAAATTGAGTTTGTTTCACAAAATCCAGGTTAGGGATTTTACACAAGGAGGTGGGTGAACTCAGTGGAGGAGCCTTGGGACAAGTTTGAAGCCATTTCAAGGGTGTCGACTCCCTTTGAAAGGGTTGCAACCTCTCATAAGAAATCAATTTGGTCTTTGGAACCCTTTTCTAGGGTTGAGGTAATTTTTATAATTTATTTCAGTCATTCGGTGATTTGTGTGGATCAATTTGCATGTGTGAAAGGACATTCTAGGCCCTAAAATATTCTTGAAATTATTATAATATTTTTGGCAATTGGGCGACTTGCTTGGAGAGTCTTGGAAGGTGAAGTGGTGGGCGAATTCCAAGGAATAATATTCAGAATTATTCCTCCTACTTTTTTGAGGTGTGGCGATCCACTTGTGAAGATTTTTGAGGTGTTTGAGGGTTGAAAAATGTAGCTATACATTCAAGTAAATATCAGATTATTTACATTGGGTATTTTCAGCTGCTTCGCTAATTTATTTGATCCAAAAAAGGTACTTAATTCTCTAATAATTTTCAGCTATTTGTGGAAATATTTTAAATGTGTTTTCGCTTGGATATTCTATAATTTTTATAGCTAGGGTTAGCTGGTTTTAAGTTTTCAAAATTCGAATTGGTTTGGGTTTTTTGGAAACCCCTCTTTTGTCATCATTGTCCCAAGTTGAGGACATTACAATGGTATTAGAGCCATATCTTGGCTATTTGTGAGATTCAAGGTCTATATTAAACTGAACAAGGATGGATGAAAGGTATTACACAGGCCTAGGATCATGAAGTGTCCCACCCTTGATAGGATATTTAACTTGCGTTTTTGCTTGATATTTCAGTTTAATAGATGTTCCATTTTATCAAACTCAAGTCATCACAATGCATATATTATAATGATAATCAAAGAGAAAAGTACACACAGGTCTGATAATAAGTTCTACTACTTCCTTTCTTTCATATTTGTGACTGATATACAATATGACAGCTCAAAAATAAACCACAATCTCATGCATACTCAGATTGGTCATTAAACAATGAGCAGATTACAAGTATTTGCACTTAGAAATGATTTACAGCAGTAAACAATTGCATACAGATAATATTCTGATCATACGGAGTCTCAGATAGCAGTATGCTAGCAATATTTAACTTCACAGTACATAGTTTCAGACTTAGTAATAAATACTAGGTTGATTGAATGCTCCAGTGGAAGCCTCCTACATATGAAGATCATACCCAGCAACCAGTATGTTCCTAAAGAAGGTTGATAACACCAAACTGGATCATGTTCAGGTAAATAAACCCACTCAGAACTTCCCAGAGTCCAACCAGCAGTAGAATATCAACACCAAACTCAATCTATATCATTCTAGATTAGGCGATGTCTTATTCTAAGACCCATCCCTTGCCCAGTCCAACAAATGTATGAGTCTCAAACCCTTCAATAGATTGAATATTAATAACAACTTAGATTATAGCAGAAGATATATGAAACCCTTGCCAACTTTAACACATTATTGGTTCAAATCACTATAGCGAAGTACTGTAGGAGCTAACAACAACTTTTGATCTGCAAATGATTAGTCTTCAAAACCTCTTATAAACTTTTGAATTTCTTCTCCAATGAATCATGAATGTAACCTCCGTGTGAAGCCACCAATTAGCAACCCTCAGATGATCTTTTACACCCTCGGAAAGCTCGATTCAAGAAGAAGCTAAGGTCTCCAAGATCGTTGCAGCTGAAAACCCTAGGTCTCCACCTCCAATTTGCAAAGCACAAAGCCCAATTGATAAAAAATGATCCAGAATAAATCAAAACCCTTTTCAAAAAGCCTTTATATAATATTCAATTTGTATTTGACTTCATCTCATTTAATTTCACTTTAATTTCATTTACTTTTCCCTCCATTTGGTGCACAACCAAATAATATAAAGTATATTTTAATAATCACTTATATCTCCCTTTAAATTGGCACTTTATATTATCCCTTAAGTGGATGCCCATAATATGCATTTTATTAGCATTAAATAACCCTTTTAATAATAAAGTCAAATAACATTTAATGATGTGCACTTTTTAATTATTATTAAAGCTTTACTTTAATAATAATTAAAACTCCATAAATAAATGTCATTCATCAATTCTGACCTCGCCACCGGCTTATCCACTACACACTCTGTCCATCTGGATGCCTTACTAAAAATAGTAAGGTGGGTCTCTAACATCTAACTGACTTACTATAAATAGTAAGTGTATACATATAAAGCCAAAAATCCTTGAATAACAAAGCCTCAGAACATACCAAAGATCTGGAGGTAAAAACACTGCCAACTGCCAACTAGAGAGCCAGATAACTCCACAATAGGGTCCTCTAAACATCATTATTAGTCTATGAGGACCTGGTAATAGGCTAAATCATCAAACTCTAATGCACGCTCAAAATGGGGACATTATAGATCATGAGGACCAGCCCTTGGTTTGTTGGGATCTAATGGAGGATTATGATGAATAATTGACTCTTGTACCTACATACCATAGGGGAAGGAGCTTCGAAGATTGGCTAGGTTTAAGGTATGGTAAGAGGCACCATGGGTAGATGGATACTTAGGATGATTTGGTGAAGATAGTTCTTCCAACTTTTAATGGTGATCTAGGTATTTGGGTAAGAGCTTGGGTTGATATGATGATTGAGTATCTTGACTTGAGGCCTAGAGGTAGAAAAGAGGCACTAATTTTTGTTATCCAACATTTGGATGGGACGGCCCATGAATGGTGGCATCATGGAGGGGTGACACAAGGGCATAGCACGATTGGGACACGTGAGGAATTGTTGGAAGAGATAATTGATAAGTTTGAAAGGAAGAGGGAACCACCCACGCCTAAATCAATAAGGGCATATAACAAAGAACTCCAATTGGGTGAAAGGCAGCCATTAAAGCAAATAACATAACCTAATTTTCAATTGTACAAGGGGCAGCCACTCCACAAGCTTGCCAATAATAAAAAACCAGTTAAACAAAGCTCCTTTGTGAGGTGTGAACAACTTGGAACTAACTAAGAAAATTGAAAAAAAACAATGGTAAGTGAATCTGATTTTGAAGGGCAGCCACCAAATGAAAGCCCTTGATGATTGAGCATCAAAAATTGGTCAATAATGGACCCCAAGAAATAAGCAATCAGCTGAGATTAAGGGCAGAAAATTCAGAAGAGTCAAAGGCATGTAAAAAGGGCATAGAAGGGTAGCCACCTAAGGAAGACCAATTTGAAAATTGGGAGCAAAGAAATGAGTATGTGAAGGTAAACCAAATTGAATAATAAGGGCAAATACGTCAAGGAGAAGTGGACAGCCAACATGTGACAAGGGAAGAGATGATTGCTACCCTATCAAGCGCCAATAGACGCCATGTTTTCCGTGTGAAGGGAACCATTAGTGGCAAAAAGGTAATTGTGTCAATGGATAATGGAGCCACTCACAATTTTATAAATGCCAAAATTGTTGCAAGACATAAGCTGCCCACTAAAGTAAATGAGAGATTTAAGGTAACCGTGGGGGATGGCTCCTCCATCTCATGCATTTTCAGCACTTTGGGGTTAAAACTAACCTTGGGTGGATATACCTTTGAAAGAGAATTCAATGTGATTGATCATTGTGAGTTAGGTGTTGTGCTTGGAGCCCAATGTTTCCAATCCCTTGGTGAATACACTCATAACTTGCAAAAATCAGAATTGACATTTATGGCAGCCAACAAGGAAATTGTTTTCCATGGTTTAAGTAATGGGACACCCATCTTGGTAACCTCCAAAAGGATGGATGAACCTAAAGAGATGAATTCTAAACACACCTTGGAAGAAGGATCAAGTGAGGCAGCCAATTGTGATAAGAAGCAAGTCATGCAAGGGGAAGGAAAGAAAAATAGAGCAAAACTTCATGAGGACTTACACAAAAGAAGCCATAAAAATTCAAGTAAGGGAAGTGGACACACTATGAAGATACTCTCTATGCCAAGGAAATGAGAGGAAAATTGTGCCTTTATGTCAAAAACACAAGCAAGGTGTGATGAGTGGATGAGGAGGGCAAAGCAAGCAAAGTTGATAGCCTTCCTAGCTAGGCAACACCTAAGGAAGTTCGAGGAATGTGAATCCCTTAAATACCTACATAATCATGCCAAAGAGAAAGAGAAATCAATATTGCACATTGATGAAGGGAAATCGGGGAAGTACCACACCACCAAGGCCAATGATCACTATCAACTTGCTGTAACTTCCAGAATAGCAAATAAAGGTAAGCCATAAAATATTTTTTTTGGCTATTCATCGGTGCACAAGCTTCCTACTATGCTCCTACATCACTTGAGAGGATATGAGGATCATGCCAAGGGTGAGGACAAGGTGAAGGGCATGCTAAAAAGCATGCAAACACATCACAAAATTAATTTATTTTGGAGACCCCTTGCAAAGGGCAATGCAAGGAATGAGTTGGCTTCCATACATCGGCAACCAATTGGAAGGGATGATATGGAAAACATGGAAGAAGGTTTAAGGTCTATCATAGATTGGGCAAAGGCTCAAATCATGAGCAGCAGTTGGCAAGGTAAATTGGTGAAGAAAAATATGTCTATTTCCTTCTTGGAAAATTCAAAAAATTGTTGGCAACAATTTTGGTCATTGACTCCTCAAAAAGAGCACATTGTTTGTACATGGCAGCCAACAAAGAATCTTGAAATTGTTGATAAGAAATCTGAAAATTTAGTCTCAAAAAATTCTGAGTGGTGTCATTCGTTACAGCCACCCAACATACTAAAAACCGGTTTTGGAGGTACCTAGTTACTCATGACAAGGAGAGATATTATTCCTTGTGTTTCTGATTTTTGTGCAATCAGAAAAATCAGATTTTTTGCTTCTACTACAGCCCCTTTATGGGAACAACATGAGTGATTTAATTGTTTACTTCCATCTGTTTTTTAGTACGAAAAATGACAATCTTTAGAGACCATGGTTTGCACAAAAAGTGGGTAAAATTTGTGAGTATGAAACAACAGTGTACCTTTTTTATTTTTGAACATTCCTCTGATGTTTACATGGTCACATACTTACATAGTAGTCATGAGAAGAGGCAGCCTTGGATAAAATATGTTTTGCATATGATGGGGACCACTCATAGTGGATTGCATATGGCGATGAGTTACTTCAGAGGTATGTGGTACCTGATAATTCTTTTGACTACTTTGCACATTAGGGAGTCTTTTTCGAGGCATAGAGGGATGAGTAAGGACCGCAGTTTGACATCTTCCAGAGGCCATGATTGTATTGATGGGATGAAGGTAAGTGCGAGTTTTGAAATTTATTTCTCAGAAAAATCAGATTTGGGAAAGCAAACACAACCATGTTTAAAGGGGAGAAATTTTGAATTTTATGAAGAGAAGTATGCATATATCAATTCTCAATTTTGTCAACATGAAAAATCAGAGATGTGCTTGCATGTACAGCCATATTACAAGGGAGGAAAGATTGAATTTGTTAATATAGTCCAGCTCTTGCAAAGTCTTAGAAAAATTAGTATGTTGCACCTTTGGTGGATGATAGAGGAAGCATATACACGAAGAAGGTACAGTTATATTTGGTAAGTGTTCGGAAGCTATTGATGAGCTTTTGGAGGGTCTTATGCATGCATGGGATGATTGACAAGGGGCAGCCTTTTGGAAGGCACATAGTTTGCACAAAGATGACCGTATATGGTGAGTGGTATGTTTTAGAGGCCTCACATCATGATAGGTACCTTGTTGGGTTATTTTTGCATATTGGTATAGTGGTGGCCCGGCATTTGGGAGGTCTTTGCCCATGGGGCAGCAAGGTAATCATATTCTTTCATGTTTATTGTTGCAATTTTGTGTCACATAACACCCCCTTTGAAGGTATAAGGGAAAGGAGTTTGCCCATCTTCCACTCGGTATTGAAAGGGATGGTTGATTGGGAACATATGGAGCCTTTGGAGGGCTATGAGAACATCTCCAGCTCTTAGGAGCAGCCCCCAAAACATGGGTACAGCGGGGTAAGGTTTTGATTTGGAGCTTCCATTTCATGGGAGGCATTGACAAGAAGAACTTGCATGGTAAAGAGTGTTGGGACAGCCCCGTGGCTTTTGCAATTACTTAAGGACAAACAATTTTGGGTAAGGAGGACTGTAATGTCCCCCTTTTTGATATAAACTTGCTTAAGTCCTTATCCTTGAATTGTTCCTAAAAAGGCTAAGGGAAGAAGAGAAAAAGAAGACATTTGAGGACTTCAAAAGCATTTAATAGAAAAACACTTTATGATCTAATTTCCACTTAAGTTGGGGTCTTTTTAAAAGTCATGGGCACTTGAGGCCTAAAGTGTTTTTATAATGAAACTTGTAATATATTTTTAAAAAAAAGGAAAAGGTAAACTCGCCCACTCTATTTTGGGTGCCACATTTGGAGGAGAGATATAAAAGGAAAGTAAAGGCTCATTTGAAAAGGTTATGCAACTTTGATATTGGAAATTTTCTGCAAGTATGTCAAGCTTGAACAAGTGACTTGAGAACGAAAACCCTTAAGTGCACCAGGGAGTTTGGGGATGAAAACCTCCATTCTTCGGCAGCTCTATTCGAGGGCTATAATTGTGTCATAATTGTGCATAAGTGTATGCAAGAGGTTCTACAAATGTGTCTTTGGACACCACCTTCATCAAAGAATTGGTATAATCCTGCAAAAGCTGGAAATAATCAAATTACAGGGCAAGGAGGTGGGCGAACTCGGTGGAGGGGCCCTGGGACAAGTTTGAAGCCATTTCAAGGGTGGCGACTCCCTTTGGGAGGGTGGCGACCCCTCACAAGAGGTCAATTTGGTATTTGGAACCCTTTTCTAGAGTTGAGGTAATTTTTATAATTTATTTTCTTCTTTTAGTGGTTTGTGTGGATCATTTTGCATGCGTGAAAGGGCATTCTAGGCCCTAAAATATTCCATAATTTATTATAATATTTTTGGCAATTGGGTGACTTGCTTGGAGAGCCCTGAAAGGTGAAGTGGTGGGCGAATTCCAAGGAATAATATTCAGAATTATTCCTCCCTACTTTTTTGAGGTGTGGCGATCCACTTGTGAAGATTTTTGAGGTGTTTGAGGGTTGAAAAATGTAGCTATACATTCAAGTAAAAATCAAATTATTTACATTGGATATTTTCAGCTGCTTCGCTAATTTATTTGAACCAAAAAAAATACGTAATTCTCTAATAATTTTCAGCTATTTGTGGAATTATTTTGTATGTGTTTTCGCTTGGATATCCTATAATTTTTCCAGCTAGGGTTCGCTGGTTTTAAGTTTTCAAAAATTCAGTTTGGTTTGGGTTTGTTAAGAGTTTGTTGGAAAACCCTCTTTTTCATCATTGTCGCAATTGGCGGACATTATAATCTACACCACTTCCTTCTCTATCCATCCCTATGACTTTGTAATATGTGAGGATCATTATAGTGTCGAGTAGGACTAGATTCCTTTCCTCAGAGAATGATTGTGATTGCATTGCAGAGTACTATAGAGAGAGGGCCTTAGAGCTTTCTCCCATGGATTGGGAGATACGTAGTGGAAGAACACTTCTTGAAGGGAGAGCATACAAAGGTAAGGAATGCAACGCAGGTTCTTGGGGAGGACCTTTAGTAGGAGGAGGTCGACACAAACAAGGTTCCTCTAGAATCATAGATAGGGAATCCAAAGGAATACATCGGTGTTGATACATAGAGGATGGTGTAGATGAGAATGTGCACTTCAAGGAGATGTTCGTGCACTCAAAGCCCCGATGGGGCCAAACCTCAAAAGCATGGTACTCTCAGAATCATACAGAGCACCATAGGCAATTGTAGCATATAGAGAAGATTGACACAATGTAGCAGATAGTACTAGATGTGACTCATTTTTTCAGAGAGTGGAAGAGAAAGTTCAACTTAGCAACTAGATAGCAGTTCATGGGCAGCCGTTATATTTGCACACAAGGATGGTTGAGGAGCTCATAAAGCTACAACTATGAGCAGTGGAAGTCTCACGTAGGCACATTGATACCCAAAATATTAGATATGTACAACAAAGTGAAGTTTAGGTGCCTCACATATGAGCATAGTTACCAAGTTCGGAAATCCGAATCCGTTCGGGAGGTCAAAAAAATTGCAGAATGCGGAATTTCTTGAAAAAATTCGAAAAAAAATCCGGTAAAATCCGGTTCGGAAACAAACACACACACATGCAAAATATTAAATATATATGTGCAAAATATTTCAATCTACTAAAGAATGGACATTAATTTAACACTCGCAACATAATAAAAATATATTATGATATTATTAATTTTAATTTTATCATATATTATATAAATAATTTCTCTGTAATATAAAATAAAATTAAAATTTAAAAAAAATATTAAAACGAAACATATTAAAAATAAATATTATAAATTACAATATAAATGAAAATACACATAAAAATAATATTATAAATACGTAAACCTAATTTAGATTTTTTTATTTATAATTAAATATTTTATAATATAAATATTAAATACACAAACTTAAAAAACAAAGTGTTTAAAAATTTAGACAGCAATATTTTTTTCTTTTTTAAAATAATTTAAATTAAACAAAATAAAAAATAATAATAAATATAACCTAAATATTTTTAAAACCCTAAATCCTAATTATGTTTTTAAACCTTAATCCTAACCCTAACTATCCTCTTGTCCAAAATAAATTTCTGTCAAAGCAAAAAGAGATTATAGGAAAAGAAATCGTTTTCAGTTATATAAGCCATAAAAATCGTGACCAGCAGCAAAAAACGCGATTTTTGGGCAGATTAATCAGGTTAAAATCGCGTTTTTTAAAAAAACGGGATTCTTTTTTGGCGATTTTTGACGTTTTTAAGGTAAAATACGCGATTTTCAACGTTTTTTTTTTCCTGGATGTTGACTGTGAAAAACCTGCGATTTTCCCCTATTATTTCCACGGTTTAGGGCATGCGACTGCTCTTTTTAAGATTCGTTGATGTTGACGGGGTTTTTTTTTGAGGTTTTTTATTTTTTTATGGGATAAAATCCCCGAACCGCATCGGATAATTATGTAGATGAAAAAAATCCGGATATTTCCGGATTTGGCCGAGATGCGACCAGATCTGGTAACTATGCATATGAGATGGTGAGCCACTATGAGAGTCATACAGGGTTATGGAAGGATTCGCACGAAAAGGATTTGTCACGATGCAAAGCATATGGTGAACCTATAGAGGATCGGTCCTTTCAAGCCACTATTGATCAGTTGACTTATTTGGACCTTCTTTCTAGACGACATTTGGTCATGGCTCACAATGCAGGCAAGTAGGAGTGTGAAAACTTGAGGTGGAAACATGCCTTGGACAAGATGCTCCCCAAACAGATTAGGGACACATGTTTATGACTCACCATGGAAAACCAAAAGTTTTAAAAACAAGGTTATTGAGTTAGAAAACAAGATAGTGGATCATGAAAATAAAGTTCATCTCAATGAACATGAATTGAAAAGTTCACAAGAACAGGAATAGAGAGCCAACAAGAGATTTGAGGAAGCATTAGGAAAATCTTCCATGTTGGAATTAGACTTGGCTAAGTATAGGAATAATGAAGGAGAGTTGGAAAAGCAAATGAAATCCAAGGATGTAGGATGGGAAGCAAACTATGTGCGAGAATTCAATAATGCAAAAAAAAAAAACACTGTACAAGCATGAGATTGAGAAAGGAGCTGAAGAAAACTTCACCTTTTGCAACCTAGACTCCTTGAGTGCCATGACCTCTCACTTCTATTACTGCTATGACTCCAGTTGCGATTCCAAAATTATCTTCTAGCATAAACCCACTTCCATCCCTAGTGAATATTATTTCTTCTCCAAATGAGTCTCACCTTACCCCGAGTGTTCGTTAGAGATGACTTAATCTATATAGGGGATGGATAGATAAGATAAGATAAGATAAATATATTAATGTCCAACAAGTGACCACAAAAGTAGGTCAATGAGACTGCAAAGCCTGCAGAAGGCAGATACAAAGCGCAGAAGCCAAAACACTTCTGAGAAGAACAAAAGAAGTAAAGAAAAGAAAGGCGAACACTAGAAGAGAGAATAGAACTAGTACAACCAGTGAATGCCGACCAGAAGAAGAAAGAGGAAAGAGGAGGGGGAACATCACGGGATGGACCCAACACTCCTAGCACTCAAGGCCGAAAAGATAGAACTTTGAATGAGAAGCTGCCTAGAAGAAGTGGAAGGAAGCGGGTGTCACCTACTATGATGCTGTCTGGAAACAGAAGAAGAAGAAAGATCTGAACTTGGAACACCTGATTTGTCTTCCAGTAAAAGGTCTAGACTGTATATGACGCTGCAAATTGTGTGTGATGTCTGGAGCCCAAACATAATTATGACCATACATTATTATAAATGAATAAAAAATCAATTATTATGATTGCGATGTGTGACAAGTTGAGAGTTAGGAATGTCTATTTTAATTTTGTTATATGAGTAGTTCCAACAAGGTGGGTTACTCCAAACCATTGCACCCGTCCTTCTAGGATTCTTTAGCTCCTTTATATTGTATTCACCACTATGGATCATGTCATATCATATCTAATAGACGTATTCTCATTCATTTGTATATAAGTATAATGGCATCATTATTGGACATATTGATGTGATTAATGGAGAATACTCCATTTCTCATATTGTGTATTATGTGTGCTATCTGTACCACAATGTGCGTGATATTTGCGTAGGATGATATTTGGGTGCATGGAGTTTCTATCATCTAGATTGAACTTATCTAAGTTATCTTAGCATTCTATTACAATATAAGTAATAAAGACTCCTCTTATACAAATAAATTAGACTTAGATAATCAAAGAAAAGTTACTACCATTGCAAAAGTTTTACAAAATCAGTGAATAGAAAACTAGAAGACTTCATGGGAGGGACAAGAACACATAGGAGCTGTAATGTCCCTTACTTAGGGGCTCCTTTTCTCTACCAAAAAGCTCTGATACCACTGTAATGTCCCTTACTTAGGGGCTCCTTTTCTGAACAAAAAGCTCTGATGCCACTGTAATATCCCCTTCAAACAGGGAATATAGAAACACAAATAGTTCTGAACAAAGATACAATCTTGCAGAATAAATTCAGATAAACAATAAACCACAGTAAATCTCTTATCTGTCAATCAAATATCTTATCACTTGTTCAGATAATTATAATTACAGTCTTCTCTCATACATATAAAAGAATATTAAAATATGGTCTTAAAACCCTGATCTTCTGCAAATCTGGAAGTTAAGCTAGAATCTGGACGTCTCGGCCTGCTATGTCGAACACACAGTCGCCGGCGTCAGTCGATATACTGCCGACGTCGGTCACTGTCGGTCCTTCTCTGCCAACGTCGGTCTTCAGTCGGCCGATGTCGGTCACTGGGGATCTCTTACTGCCGAGGTCGGTATCTGCGTGGATCTGTACGGACCTATACGGACTTCGTACGACCGCCAATAAAGCACAACCTGTTTGTTTCAACCCCTGATCTGAAGATATATGGCCCTAATACAGAAGATCTCTATCTGTATAATTTATTGAATCAAAAACTAATAAAATAAATACCTGGAAAGCTCTGTGACAACTTCTGTATGAAGTTACCTCTCAAATCTGTAAACCTCTGTGATAACTTCTGTATGAAGCTATCTCTCAATTTGGCAATAGATCAGCTGATATTTCACAGCCTCTGAATCGCACACAATGAAGAGTTGACGTTCTCCACTGCAATGGAATCCTGTAACCCTTGGCTCAGTCTTCACAGAAGAATTCTTCAATATCAAAAATCAATAATCAATAATCAATCATAATCAATAATGGCCTCCATGAGAAACCCTTATACCCTCAAAAAGATGTGCTTGCCCTAATTAGGGTTTTTTCTTAAATTAGAATTAGGGTTTCTAATTAAAAAAATAGGCCAAATAATTAATATTTGATTAAATCAATCAAATATTAATATCTCCCTCAATATATGTCCGATCCTCGAACCGACTGAAGCTGGAGAATCAGGGAGTGATTCTGCACATGACCATACCAAAACAAGGGCACTCCACTGCATGTCAAATATCCCTAAATAATAGGAGCTCATGCAAACATGTCCAAAAGAGCCCAAATGAAAGCCAAATGTAGGAATTCTGCTAATCAAAGCCAAGCCAATCTCCATCATGACCCTCTATCCAACCTATCAGCCTACGAAGGTCGCATAATAAGCTAATCATCAAATCTGTCGATGTCCACTAAAAAAGGGGACATGACATATCTGTACCACAATGTGCGTGATATTTGCGTAGGATGATATTTGGGTGCATGGAGTTTCTATCATCTAGTTTGAACTTATCTAAGTTATCTTAGCATTCTATTACAATATAAGTAATAAAGACTCCTCTTATACAAATAAATTAGACTTAGATAATCAAAGAAAATTTACTACCGTTGCAAAAGTTTTACAAAATCAGTGAATAGAAAACTAGAAGACTTCATGGGAGGGACAAGAACACATAGGAGCTATAGCACTGATGAATTATCCTAAGTTGGTATGGTAGTGAGTTCAGAATTCATAGTTGCACCATGCCTCTCTAGTGTCGGTTACCTTGTTTGTCTCCCTTGTCTCTTGACTTGAACAGATAAGAGTCTTGATTTGCCAAGGAAGAAATGTCATCGATTTAGATTCCTCTCTTGTGACCTTCATTGGGATATTCTTTGAAGGGCCTTAAAATATGGTTTCTTCTTGGCCTTAAGATAATTTTATCAGGAGTAGTAATGCTTAAAAGCTAGCTCTCCTGGACCCTTTCTCTTATTTCTCAGCACATTTTTTGGTTGTCAGGTGTGCAGGGTGGTCTTATATGTAGAAATGCTACCCAATAATGGCTTGGCACAATACAGCATGGAGCTTAAAAAACACCATTCCTTTTCTTTTCCTTTGCTTGGTTTTCCAATGATTCTTTTTCTATTTTCTTCGAATACGTAGGATTTGAGGTTATCCATTTCCCTATTTGATTGAGGGCTTGGAATGGATTTCCATGAAATAGATTATTATCTTTCTGTTATTATTTCGTTTCCTATCTTAGTTCTTTTGGAGGTATTTTTTGCCACCGTTCACCAATTCTCTAAGTCTTCACTTTTTGACACCTTTCCATCTTGTGTATGGGATATTCTTGATTGTTTGGGTAACTTTTATCCAGGTGTCAATGCTTCAATAAAATTTTGCATTTCAAAGGAATATTCTCATAGTCAACAGGTTGAATCCAGTAATGATCACAGATTAGCAGTATTACTGATGCAAATAAAATGTCATTTGATTCCAAAATTTTAATAGCAAGGCTTGTAACTTTTACCCATACCGGCATAGTTGTGAGAGTATCTTCCAAAGAATTGAATCCCACTGACCACTACATCATGAATAATTAGGCTCTACTCATATATGAGGGGCATCCTACTAAGACTGAATTTCTGTCCTGGGATCTGAGGAAATGAAAAACAGCAAACTGTGAGTAAACCAATCCTTTCAGAGAATGGTCACTTGAGATCCTCTATTTAATTTGAGCAATTTCTGATTATTTAACAAGAGTCTCATATGTAGGAAATAATGTTTTGAACCTGCATATTAAGGCACAGTCCCCAAGACAGAAAACTTTACAAAGGATTATGGATTCAGTATGATAATAGTATCCCCAGTGGGTTTTTGAAAATCTCATTTTCAAAAAGACTGGGAGAAAGTCTGTTTAGCTTTCTTCTTTAAAAAATAAAAATGATTTAAGGTCTTTGATGGTTAGACCTGGGCATTCGCAAGCAGCAACCAGGAGAATCAGAAAATACTCAAAATCAAAAGAATCCAGACAGTACTCAAAATCTAAAGGAAGAGATTTAATTATCTCACAAAAATATGAATATTTTCTGCAATTGTTTATGAGCTACACCTCCAAAGGATCAAATGGTCTTTGTGGTGTAAGCCACAGTCTGAAATAATATATAATAATCTACATACTTCAGGTTGAAAGTAGAGTCTTCTTGGATGGGCCCACCTTTTCGAAATCGCCATGCATGCAGTGAAGTCTCGGGCCAATAATCACAGCTATTTCTCTGAACAGAGTGTCTGCGTACATGTGATAAATCAGCAGGTTTCAGGTCTGAAGTTGGCTTGGGCAAGACTGGAAGCCACTAGCACAAGATACTCTTGTTATATTTTTCAAGCTCTGATTTGTTTGTTGCCTGCACATTATTTTTGGATTATGTTCTCTTCATATGTAATATATGTTTAGCACAGAAAGGTTTAAAAAACAAGGGCAGGCATTTCTGGTCACATTTTTTCTGATAGAACAAAGTACTCAGTAAATGTTGTTGATGATTTGGGACATGACGCTTAAGGCCTATCTGAACAGTTCAAAGTGATTTGGATATTCTTGTTACTTAGGTCGTGCTAAATTATTATAAGTGTTTTGATGCTTCAACATATAGTAGCAATCCTTGGACACTAAAATGCAAATTGAAATTTGGATTCTCTTTTGGATTTGGAAACAAGTAGGGATTCATATGGAAGGTGGTATTAGTGCAGGTAAGCTTTGTGGCTCTACCATCCCAATCTGTTATTTCTGTTGTTATTAAAGAAAATTTCGTCCAAAGTTTTTTCCTCTTAATTTCAATTAAAGTTGTGCTTTTACCTTCTAATTCAGTGCTTATTATCTTTTTGAACGGAAGAGATGCATAAATCTTATTCAGATTCTTACTGTTATATTTTGCTAATTTTGCAGGTTATGCAATCAATCGGCTTCCTTGGTCCAGCATTTTTCTTGACTCAACTGAGCCATGTGAATTCTCCAGCAATGGCTGTTCTATGCATGACATGCAGTCAAGTATGTGATCAATCTAGTGCAGGGCCCTGAGTCCAAAATTGGAATATACCAATAGAGAGACCGTTGTTTATGATTCTTTATATAAATTTAACCATGATTGACTTTTAATTGATGATAGTCATGAAATTTGTCTTTTCTACAGGGGTGTGATGCCTTTTCTCAGTCTGGGCTTTATTCCAATCATCAGGATATTGGCCCACGCTATGCTGTGAGTATGCATGGCTTATTCCAATTTCTAGGTGCATGAAACAATCATTTGGTAATTGTCTCTGTGAGGTTGAGAAACGTGAATAAATAAACAGATAAAAGATGTCTTCAGCTACTTGACATTTCAGAATTTTCTCTCTGCAAACCTAAAAGTTTTAATCAGATCCTCTTAACATTCATTCTAGTTTAATGGAGTTTGTATGAGATTATGTTCAATGAAGTTTGTAGACACCTTTACAATAAAATTAATACATGTTCACCTATGTTCAATGAATAATCTCAAACATAGAGACACGGGGAACTAGCACCACTGAAAAAGACGATTCTCTACCGCACACCCATTGAAGCAGAAGAACAAACCATGAGCGAGCAGAAGTCGAGATATAGCAGAAGGAATGAGCTCCACTTTTAGGGAAAGCCAAATCTGCACGAATGAGAAGAGTAAAGAGGTTTTCCTTTTTCAAGAGCCTCCTCCTTGGTGGAAGAAGGGGGTGCCACCAAAGATGATGTTTCACGGCACCACACCACGAAGATGGAAGATTATTTTTTCCTTTATTTTTCCACCACCTAGACTATTTGAGCATTAAGTAGAAAGGTGCCCAAGAGAGAAGCAAACCCGGTACCTGAAAGCCACATGCTCGCAATATGCTTCCAGACCCTGACTTCCAACTTGAGCCAAATTGTTTCTGGAAGATTATTTTAAAAGACTACCTCTTCACACAGCCTGGAAGTGAACAACCTCTTGGCTGTTCAGGAGAATAAAAATGAAAGACCAAGCGCCTACCCAATAAAAGAAAAAGTAGAAGGAAACCATAAGTAGACAGGGAGAATCGGGACCCTCACCCAAAGAGTAGAAGAAAAAATGCATAAGGAGGGGCCAAAGAAGGAAAACCAATGATTCAAACACGGCCCAACACCCTGGAAAACCAAGGCCCAACATTAAAGAATAAGGTTTCTTCTCTTTGCAACTTCACACTCAATAATGAAGAAGCCCTGAGCACAAGGAAAAAATAAAATCATCTCAGAAATCAGGGGAATCAAAGTGGAAGAGAACCAATTGTGAATATTGAATTAGGTCATAAAGTTCGTGATCCTAGAAGAAGTTTACTTATACAACTGCTTCAACCCCAAGATCAAAGAAAGGAGAAAGAACAGCCGCTACCACACAAAAATGGTCAGCAAGATGAATTGCAGGGGTTGAAACCAGGTGCACTAAGGAACCATTGAATGACAAAGGAGAGCCTTGAAGAGAAGAAGGAACCACTGTGCCTGGGTAGGACAAAACATCTGAATAAAAAGGCGGTGCAAGCTGCACAGGGAGGAAGAAACAACATGGCTGCAGAGCTCACAGTAGAAGCAGAGAAGGAAATTAGGATCCCACAAAGTAGACCTTCAGTATTTTTGGGTGAGGACACAGATGCAGAGATAAGGGTGACATGGGAGCTTTGCTAGGAGAGCCATTGGTGTGAGTGGGAGAGCCTTTGGAGCCAAACCCTGCCCGCTCCTCCCCAAAGCCTACATAGCTTTACCAAAGGAAACTTTAATCATTTGATATGAAGCTGAAACTAATCTCTCTGATTCTCTTGTGCTTAATTCCTTTTGTTTCAAGCTTTACACTCAACTACTACTTGCTTGTAAATTCTAATTTTATTTCATTTATTAAGCATTTGTTATTCAGAATTACTACTGGCATTATGCACTATGATTCCATATATCAACGACCGCAACTTCATCTTGATTTGTATCATGTGCTGCTTGGATTGATTTTTTTTAATCTTGAATGGCTTGCATATGTTGATCTGTGTTATTGGTTCATAGACGCATTTTGTCAATTAATTTTATTAAATTGTTTAAAGTTTTGGTCTAGAATTAATTTTAATAATTGAGCACATGTAGTATCAACACCTTAATCTTCAAATAATAGTAAGACTAGCCTATCTAAGGAGTCGGTGTTTCTTCCTGTAAATTTAGCAACCATTGGAAAAGAAACATAATCATTGTTCCTCTTTTGTCCTCTATGGGTTTTGATAAGTAAAACTATTATATTAAACCCTAGTGATTGCCAAGAAAATGTAGAGGAAAAACCATTAACCCCTAAAAATCCCTTCTTATCTATGAAGGCTGGCATCTGTACTTAGTTATGACATAATAGATAAACACATATTCCATGATTAATGAAGTAGTTAGAGGATCACAAGAGTTTACTAGAAAAACTTAAGACTGATTTCTTTTTTCTTGTACGTTGAGCCACTCAAAAGATGGCTTGTGTGTTTAAATAAGGAGTGGCATGAAACTTTGATCCTCCCATGCAATAAAGATGGATAATTATTCCTCAAGTCTCTAAACAATTAGTGGTACTGAGCTTTAATCTTATTGTTGACCCAGATGGGCAACCTGATTCATTGATTTTAATCTGGATTTTGAACATATATCCATTTTAATGTAAAATTATGTGCTTATGTGAAAGCCTAAAATGCATTTTAAAGGATTTAATAGGAGTTGAATTTTGAAGTTTATTTTAATCTTTGTAACTGTTGTCAATTAGACTCGCACCCTTGTGAAGGTAGTTTTAGGCCTTCATAGTCTGTTGAAACATGGAAACAATCCTTGGTTGTGGATGGCCTAATCAGCGGATTGAATCTCTAGATTCTAAGGGCTAGCTCCTTTTAGTGTATTATTTAGGATCTCTACTCTATGTTACAAACTGCTGGGAAAAGGGAAGAGGAAAAAGGAAAAGAGAAAATTGAAGGGAAATCCTATCTAATGATGGTGATACATCTATATTTTGGTTCATCCATTCAATTTGAGCTTCTAAAACACTGATTAGAGAAGAAAAGATTGAATCTTCAACTCCAGTTGACTCCTATGCATTAATATTTCATGAAAAGGTTTTATTTGGTGATCAAAGCTTGCACATAATGATAGAATAGCGCTGATTCAAGGCACTAACCAGCCACTTACATTTGTTGTAACATCAGCCAAAAGACATCAAACACAGAACATGACCTGCATAATCTGATCAACTAGTAACTAGGTAAGAATTATGACTTGACAAGGTAAAAATTTCTATCACATATGCAAATCACTGACATAAATACACTATACTAACATCTTGGAATCTAAAACAGTCCTATTTATCTGAAAAAGGTTACAAAACTTAAATTTTGGCAGTCTGGTCTTGCCAAAAGAGGGATATCCAAAATGGCTGAAAAAGCCAACTTATATAGAAAAATCATACACAAGCAAGAGATTGGCACTGAAAATAAAAGAGGAGATCAACTCCCACATCTCACAAGTCCAACTTCAGCTATCAAAAGACAACCAAGCATTCAAATAATATCTTTTTATCTTATGCCTTGCATGAAAAAACTCTTTGGCGTTGGAAAATGATGGTGGGCCCATCTCATAATCATTATTTAGAATAGACATTAAATTCTTTAAAATTCATCAAACGTGCATGGATTTTTGGTAATTCAATTCTCTCCAAGCATGAGGCTACGCCAATCTTCAAAGGGAACCTCCAATTGATACGTTTGGAAGTTGAGTCAAAACAAAAGAAAGTCCTTCCTTGCATGGAAAACAAGGAAGATGCATGATAAGCTTCGTTTGGTCAACTCCAAGTAACTTCGTGTTAACTCCTTGAACAACCATGCAACGCTAAACTGCTCGAGCCCTTCATGCATTCGAGTTTCCCTTTTGGAACTGAGAGAGCTGTGCCTGAAGGTATCTGCATGTCTTTGCTTTTTGCATGTTCATGCTCTACCTGGATGCGTCTAATCTTGTTTGGGCCACTATTATAGCTTGGAATTGTACCCTTGTGAGAGAGTTCTTTAGGCTCTCTCACTTCCAGCTACAAGCATAGGGACAACCTCAGGATGTGGGTATCCTATGGTGAGGTTGAACCTGTAGGTTTTTTTATGTGGCTAGTTCCTCAGGTGCTTCACTTCAGCGCTTGATTCTCACACTAAAATCTACTATTAGCTAAAGAAAAGGGGTAGGAGGATGACTAAAAAGAAATCCAAGCTAAGGGAGGTGATGCACCAAAAAGAATTGATCCACTTGGTCCGGAAAAGAGCCAACTACTGATGAACCCAAATAGGACACAGGCTATTTTGGTTCTATCTCAAGGCCATAAGCATGGAGTTTTTGCGTGGAGGTTGAAAGGAAGCCTTGCGCTTTGAAGGATAACATAAATAGGTTTACAAGAGATACTATGAACTGGTAACACTTCAAAGAGAGCTCAACACAAACACTTCACACAATCTTGTTTTAACCAGAAACATAAAAGTCTTCTTTGTATTGTTTCAAAAGAGTCTTTTACAAAGCGATTTCTGTAGAGTAATCTTATCGCCAGTTGAGGGATCATTTTTTTGGCTCTCAGGGCCTCTATTTATATCTAAAAAGGGGGGAGAGAGAAAGGGAAGAAAGAAGAAGTCACCGATGGCTAGGACCCTGACGTCGTCCTCCCTTGTGTCACTAAATGCACCGCCCAGGATCGCTGAACAATCCTCTCGAGTCCCTCCTGTCTTCAAGTTTCTCTTTGGCATATCTAAAGAGCCATGCTAGGAGCAGCTGGAACGTTCCTTGTGCGGCTGAAATGAATTTTTCATTTAAAACAGTGTGGTCACTTTCATTTTCATGTGTCCCCTCAAAGAAGAAGAGGTCTCCATCTATTTTAACTTGCCTGAGCCATGTTGCATTAAAACTGAATAGCTGTTTGTCGACGTCCATGTTGAAGGATAGGAAACTTCATTAAATCTCCATCTACCAGCCACTTGGACTCTCCCGCTCTGATTGGTCACCTTTGTGCCACCTGTCCTGTGTTGATTGGTCATTGGATGCTGCCTCGGATCCTTGACTTGCGCCGTTGGACCGAGCTTGTTAAGTCATGCAGCGTTAGAAACCCGATTTGCTTCTTGTTGTGTATTTCAGGTTTTGTCCTTTGCGAGCCTTTCGGACCTTGCCCAGGTGAAGTCTTTCGGACTTTGCCTCTCCCAAGCTTTCAGACTCCTAATTGAAGTCTGCGGACTTTTCTTTGACAAAGTCTTTCGGACTTTACTTTCAGAAGTTTTTCAGACTTTATTTTTGCGGGCCTCTCCTTCGGCTTTCTCCTTTGGGCAAAATTTCCGAAGGAATTTCTTCAGACAAATTGTTCGAAGGTTTCTTTCTCCTTTCCTTTCCCGGGCAAAATCTCAAAGTTGCCCTTCGGCTTTTGTAAGTGTCCCATTTTTGCCTTGGATGACCTTTGCCAAAGGGCACCTGCCCTTCGGCTCCTTGAAAATGAACCTTCCTGAAGGGTACATACCCTTCGAGATTTTGTAAATGAACTTTTCCCGAAGGGCACATATCCTTTAGGTTCCTCGATTTAGAACCTTCCCGAAGGGCAAGTGCGCTTCGAGACTTCGTTTTTGTCCCTTCGAAACTCTGTTTTGATCTTTCTTGAAGGGCACCTACCCTTTGGGATTTCAGTAATGTACTTCCCTGAAGGGCAAGTGCCCTTTGGGATTCTTGACCGTCCCTTTCTCTCGGCCCTTTTGCTCAATGAATTTCCTGCAGAAAAAATGTCCGTGGAAATTCAATCCGGATTTCTCATTGCTTGCGACTTCGAACATTTGACTGTTTGCGACTTCTAAAAAGAAAGAAGTCATGTACCCCTAGAAACCCAATTTGTACTGTCCAGAGTAATTCGGGTTTTTGAATCCAAATGACTTCTACTCGTAAAACATTCATAAGTAAAGCACTTTTGGAAACCCGATTTGCACTACTATGAGTAATTCGGACTTTTGGACCCTTCCTACTTCGGGATTTTTACAATTGATTACTCATGAAGTGGAGTAAGTTGAGCTGCCCTAGAACCTGAAGTTGTCACTGCTGGAAAACCCGAAGTCCTCCCAATGAGAAAAATTGAACCCTTCTACGCAAGACCAATTTGGGGTTTTACGAGCTTGCTACTTGCTATTTTGGAAATTCGACATGCTGCAACTTAAGAAGGCACTTAAGTCCTGGGCTGTCGAAAGTCCGAAGTCTCCCAAAGACTTGCCATTTTCTTGCCTGAAAGTTCCCTTTTTCATACTTAGGCAAATTTTGATATGGGGGCCAAGAAATGGCTAACATTTTGGCAAATCGCAGGGAATCATGCCTGCTATGCTTTGACAAACCCAACACTTTGCTTCATCCGATCCATTGGGCATGGAGTCGCTCCTTTTTGGACAAGGCTGTCTCTATCTAAAAATCTCCCCTGAAGCAACAAGAACAACCGAAACGAAAGAAACTGTGCCCAAGGCACTTAGGGAAGGAAAAACACACAACTAAAACGAATGTGCACAAGGCACTTAGAGAAAAACATGAAAAACTATACAAAACGTACAATAACATACAATGGCTGCAAACTCTTCTAATAACACGACTTTAGATGAATCCCATTGACTGGGATGGGTAATACCTTTCCATCCAGTTGGGCCAATTGGAAAGCTTTATGTTGTTTGCATCTGTGGATCAAATAAGGGCCACTCCACAAGTTGTCAAACTTGGTATGGTTCCCTGGTTTGGTCTTTTTCGAATCCCATTTGAAGACCAGGTCTCCTTCCTTGAAATTATTTTCCATGGTTCTCTTGTCAAAAGCCTTTTTGACTTAAGCTTGATGTGACTCCAACATCTTCATTGCAAGGTCTCTTGTCTCCTCAAGCTATATGAGTTCTGCCAATCTCACATTCATGGGTTCCTCTTCTAGTAGCTCTCGTTGATGGGCTAGTTCTAATGCAGGCAGCTTAAGAGAAATGGGTAACTTGGCCTCTCTTCCATATACTAGAACATATGGAGAATTGCCAACAACAGCTTTAGGAGTCACCCTGTCAGCCCACAAGGCTGTCTTTAGCTTGGTGTGCCACATTCTCTAGTTCTCCTCCATAGTCCTGATGATCGTCAACAAATTTTTATTTGTGGACTCAACTAGCCCGTTTCCTTGAGGATAATAATTTGAGGAGGTGCTGAGGTAGATGCCCATCTTGAGAGCCCATTCACTTGTTTTCAAACCAAGGAAAGCTAATGCATTATCAGATATGATAGTGGATGGAACACTAAACCTGGTCACGATGCTGTCATAGAAATCTAGGACTGCACTTTCGTTGGCTTCCTTTAATGCAATGGCTTCCACCCACCTGGTGAAGTAATCAGTTTTGGTAAAAACCCACTTATGCCTAGCGCTTGATGGGGGGTTGATCACTCCAATGAAATCCAGACCCCACTGAATGAATGGTTGTTCCATTTAAATTGGGTTGAGAGGAAAAGCTGTTAACCTTTGCCTACCTGTAAAGAGAGCACATTCCTGACACTTCCTCGCCCATGCAGAAGCATCCTTGAAGAGGCTGGGCCAATAATAGCTAGCGCTCATTATCTTTGTTGCTATAGTCCTAGGTGCAAAATGACCTCCTGCAGGTCCATCATGGAAATGCTCCAGAAGCTTGGCCACTTGGTCATCATCTATGCACCTTAGGAGCATTCCATTGAGGTCCCTTCTGAATAAAATCCCATCAACCAACGCATAAGGTATGGACTGAAGTCTGAAATACCTTCTTTGCTTTGTCCATACCTTGAGGGCACTCACCTATTAGCAGAAAGTGCGTCATATCATGGAGCCAACTAGTGTGAGGTGGAGGTACATTTGCTTGTGGGTTATCTTGTGTTACCAAGATGGCCTCTTTGTCTTCGTGAAGGTTATCAGCGATATGCTCACATAAGCCTTTACCTATGACTAGCTTAGATGACCTTGATCTCCATGTCATATTCCATGACCTTAGTAATCCAACCAGCTCTTTTTTCGCTCAAGTCTTTGTTAAGAAGGAAGTCTCTTACTCCAGGATGAGACACCATAAGGTAGATTTCATTGTTGGAGAGCATTGGCCTGAACTTCTTGAGGCTCCTTACTGCTGCAAGGACTTGCTTTTCTACAAAGGTATACCTCACCTCATACCTTTCAAGCCCCTGACTGAAAAATGCTAATGGCTGCTCAAATCCTTCACCATTTCTTTGCATCAGCATAGTTATGTTATCAATATTGGCAAAAGCATACAAAATGAAATCCCCTGAGAAATCAGGATTCATATGTGTGGGTGCTTGAGCAATTGTTTGTTTGATAGCCTCAAATGCTAACTTACCTTTATTTGACCAAGTGAACACTTGGTTCTTCTTCAGCATAGCAGTGATGGGCTGGACCAAACTTGCAAAACTGGGGATAAATCTTCTCACGAAGTTTATCTTTCCAAGGAAACTTTGGAGTCCCTTTTTATGCTTGGGTAAGGATAAGGCCAAGATGGCACTTATTCTATCAGGATCAATAGACAGCCCTTCTTTTGAGACGATGTGGCCCAACAAATTGCCTTCATGCACGACAAACATGCACTTATTGGGATTCAAAGAAATCCCATACTCCCTACATCTCTCAAAAATCAGCCTCAGGTGGTTCATGTGTTCGCTGACATTCTTGGAGAAAACCATGATGTCATCTAAGTATACCAGCACCATTTGATTTAGCAACCCTTGGAAAGCCATGCCCATGGCTCTTTGGAAAGTTGTGCTAGCATTTGATAGACCAAAGGGTATCTTTTGGTAAGCACACGTGCCCCATTTGGTGGTGAAGGCAGTCTTGTACCGATCTTCATCTTTCACCCAAACTTGGTTGTAGCTTGAAAATCCATCCAACAGAGAGAAGCATTCTAATCCTACAAGTACTTGGAGAAGTTGCTCCATAGATGGTAGAGGGTAGTGATCCTTCAAGGAGACTTTGTTCAAATCTCTGAAGTCCACACGCAACCTAATCTCCCCACTCTTCTTCCTTACAAGCACCAAGTTGGCTACCCATGATGAGTGTTTGATGGGAAAGATGATCTTGGACTTGATCAATTTGGTTAACTCTTTCCTCATCAGCTCTTTTATCTTGGGGTTGACCGGCCATTGCTTTTGCCTTATATGCTTGACATTGGCCTCCAATTCTACGGTATGTTGAGCTAACTTTGGATCAAAACCTTTCAGGTCGCTGTACTCCCAAGCAAAAATGTCTGCATATTCCTGGCAAAATGCTATGAAAGCGTGCTTTTCAGCGTTTTTGCTTACTTTCCCAAGCTTGAGAAGCTTATCCTTGAAGATGAGGATTTTCTCATAATTTTCTTCGTTGGTAGACATTACTGCCTTCTCTTTCCTCACGTGGTCTCCATGAAAAAGGCCCTCAAGTGTAACCTGCCTCTTAGGAAGTTTGTTTGACTTTAACTGAACAATCCGATCCTCATATGGATGCTGCAATTTAACTTGATTAGAGGAGAACTCAGCGTCCTGCCGTAAGAAACAAGCAATTTGTTTGTCACTTTCAAAAACTTGCCAGTAAGCTTCATTATCCAGCACTGATGGCCTCACCACCACCTTGACATGTGACTGAACCTTAGCTTCTTTCAGCTCACTTGGAATGTCAAACTGAGCTCCCATGGCTGCTGGCCTGTTAGCATGTTGGTTCTGATTTCTTGGGACAACTTGAATGTCAAAGGCCTCAAAATCTTCAATTAGGTCCCGCACTCGATTTTTTTAGGACCTCATCAAGGAATTCTTTGTAACGTTCAGGCCTCTGACTTGGTTTACTATGAGTTCGTTGTCCCCATAAACTTGCAGCAGTTTGATTCCTCTTTTATTGGCCCATTGAAGGCCACGGATCAAGCCTTCATATTCTGCTGCATTTGAAGAGCAACTGAAATGGAACCTGTAAGAAGAGAAAAGCTTATTACTTGAAGGAGAAACCAACATTGCCCCAGCACCTACACCATTTTTGCTCCTTGAGCCATCAAAGAACAATTTTCATAAACCATTGGGGTCTTCTTTAGGTCCAATGAGGGAAGGCATGGGTTGATTCTCTTCATACAGCAGATAGACACCCATGTCTCTTTCCTCAACACCTTCCAAAGGGTTGAAAAATGAGTTATCTCCCCATAGCTCATCCAAGAACAAGTTTGGAACCTCTTCAGGATGAGTGTTCAGCACCTGGCCAATTGTCAACTCATCCTCATCAAGGATAGTACAATTGAGGTTTATGTTATCTGGCTGATGGGGTTCAATGTGGAATTGTGCCATGGGTTTAGCCTTGATTGAGACCTTAGTCCCGTACCTTATTCTGAACACCATGTAAGACCAATCCGCTACAAGGTAACCCCCAATCTTGGCTATGAACTCCCTAGAGAGACAAAGCAAAGCAAGGAGTAACATCAAGGATCAGCACGTCCTGCACCACGGAAACGCTAGGACAAGCATGAGAGTTAAACTCAAATTCTTGATGATACCTGATGCCTTTGTGGAAGAACCATCACGCTGCAGGACTCCCTTGGTATGGAGCTCATATTTAAGATGCAACTGATTAGCTATAGACTTTGGCATGACTGAGGTGCTAGCCCCACTATCTACCAAGCAATTGTGCACCAAGGAATCGTCGATGATTAATGAAATGTAGAATGGAGGGGGCTTGGTCACACTACTTGACCTTTCTCCCAAAGGATTCTTGGCTGCATTAGTGAAGACATCAATGTCCTTGGTTGTTTACTTGCAATTGTCGCAACACTCATCTTAGACAATCCTTCTTGAAATATGTCTACTTGGCCAGGCATGGAAAGCATGTCCCACATTGGTATGTTCACGTTAGATTTTTTCATTTGCTTCACAATGTTGATTGGCGTACCACCAGCCTTTGTCTGAGTTTTGGGAGCCACTACTGCTGGTTTTGTCAATGGAGCGGTGACAAGAGGTTTTTTGAAAGCTTCCTGATTATCATCCATATTCCTTCTCTTAAACCTTGTGTTTGCTAAGACTGGAACGTGAGCCAGAATGAGGGTGGCCTACTGATTCGATGCATAGCACTCCTACTCACTAATGACCATTGTGTCCTCCGACTGGTTTGACACCTGATCCGAGCCTTGTTCTTGTGGAAGCTGCTCCTGCTTTGTCATTGTGGGCACCTCCATGCTTTGGGCCATAGAGCCTGGCTATACCCATAAGCAACAACCCGCTACCATTGATCATTGAACACCTAGTTGGAGCCATTAGTTGGGACGATGGATTGGCCAAAAGAATGATTCCAAGGCATTGTCCCTTCAGCCTCCTGAACCATATTGTTCTGAACCGAAACTAAGGAATTGGAAGGGCCTGTAGCATTTGGATTATAATTATGCTGTCTAGCATAGTTAGGCTGTCCTTGTCCTTGGAAATTTCCTTTGTAGGATGGCCTATTTGCTTGATAAGGCTGCTGCTGAGGCTAGTATGGAGCTTGATATGGCTTGCTGTAAGCTTGCTGTCTCTTGACGTTGACCACATTATTCCCCAAATATTGGAGCATGCTCTTCAATTCCAAGTAATTCTATTGCTCTTGGGAGTTGTTGGATCCACTAGTGGAGGCCTTCTCTTGCTTTGGTGAAGGCACAACAACAATTGTTGGCGTTTGAAGTATAACATCAAGTGGAGGAATGACTGTAGGAGGTGGTCTGATCTCAGGAAAAAGAGGCATTGGGGGTCTGGGAGTAAGCTTGCCCGCTTGAACTAGGCAATTTTTTGCTTTAATAGCCACCTTGTATGCATTTGGCAATATGTCCCTTCCCATGGATTGGATCATTACAGCTATATCGCTGTTGATTGCCTTCAAGTAATACAAAAAAACAAAGTTCAGAGACGGTCTAACAGTTGTTGGAATTCTATCCCATGCCTTCTGAAATCTCGTATTGAAGTCTTGCATGACTTCATGAGGAGTGTTGACGCTGTGGATTGCACCCTCTGAAGGGAGGCTCAACTCTCTTCCTCCATGTGGCACAATGGAGACATCCCTCTTGCTGTGGGTTACAAACGTGATGGATGAATCTCTAGGTTAGGGGCTAGCTCCCCTTGATGCACCTTGAGGCCCTGGATTTCCTACTGCTAACAATGAGGGGGATGAAGAAAGAAAGAAATACTGAAAATAGATCCTAACTAATACGGTGATGCACCAAATTGGTTGGTCTACTCAGCTTTGACATACACTTTACACCAGAGAGAAGCAAACATACACTTCATTCAAATGAGAACCTTTCCTACATCAGTGTTTCAACAGGGGATCCTATGGAGATACAGGAAGGAAGAACTACCAGAGGTGTTCTAAGACACACTATGGACAGCTTGTTCACTTGTGCCTATACTCTGAGCTGGACACTTCTTGTTGACCTGCAAGAGAAGAACTCACAATACACTAGATATGTTGGCATAAACTTATGAAAGCATGAAAAGGAAATGACTTAACATAAGATAAAACCATAGACATATGCAAAAGTGCAAGTTCAAATGGAGGTAAAAATGCTTCTTTTGATTCAAAGTAAATTTATAGAGGGCTTCGCCATACAATGCTGAGAGAGCCTTTCTCAAATGAGAAGTTACAAATATATGGAGAGCTTGGAAATAGATAATTGAAAAGTCAAGGGATGGAAACCCATGTTGAGTTAACAATTTTGCAGAGACCACAAACCCATGCTGCTGTCGTATCCTTCCAATTGCGTATGGGAGAGCCATGCTATAGATGTCCAAGTCGCTGCCTTGCTGTCCTGGGCCTGCAAAAGCATGGAATACTCCTAGCAACTGACAAGGCCATCCCCAAGTTGCGTTGACTGGGCCATGCTCTCTTAAATGCTGAGTACAACTAGATGTACATTAATGGCAAAGCGTGAAAACATGGGCTGCTCCCCTCTATAGTCCAAAAACCAATCCTTTTATTGGTTTTTGGTAGAGCCTATTTCACCTAAGTGCAATTACTCTTCCTGTTGACAACACCTGTGCCACCTGCCTTGGTCTGCTTCATCCTTGGGTCTGCACTTTGACTTGTCATGCCACTTGGAACGTTTTGAACATTTACTTTATTGCGTTGCATGGCCGCGTTTTGGGTTACCCGCCTTGTTTTCTTTTGCTTTGTTATTTCCCTTTGCCTTGGCCTTTTCCCTTTTGTCTTTAACCATTCGGGCTCTCGGGCGCTTGCTATTTCTCGGGCCTTTGGGCTTTTGGTAATGCGAATTCCTTTGAACAAAATGTCCGAAGGAATTCTCTTTTGGGCACTCTTCGGCTTTCTTTTGGCGGGCCTTCGGACTTTTTCAGCTTGATGTCTTCAGGTTCTTCTAGCTTGATTACTTCCCAATGGCTAGTTTATCACCCCGAAGTTGACGTTCACGGGCCTGTCATTGGACATTTGAATCCCAACGGTTAGTCCTCCGTCATGTAATTGACGTCCATAGAGTCGTCACTCCCTAGGACAATTCCTTCGTGTCCCTTATTGCTTTGGGTCTTTGCTCGGCACTTATCTCGAACAATTTCCCTGCGGACACTTTTTTTTGAAGGAAATGGTCCTTTTCCGAAGGGAAGGTACCCTTTGGGTTTTAAAGTGTCCCTTCAGAATTTTGACAATGAACTTTCCCAAAGGGAAAGAGCCCTTCGGAAATTCTGAAATAATCCTTAGGCATTTTTGCAAACGAACTTTTCCGAAGGGAAAGTGACCCTTTGGAAAGATTGAAATGGTCCTTCGGCATTCGAAAATGACTTTGCCTTTAGAAAAATACCTTCGGAAAAGCTGCAATGGTCCACTTTGAAAAGAAAGTGACTCTTCGATTACTCTGAAATGACCCTTCGAAAAAGTGTAAAAAGTCCTCTTTCTTGATCAAGTGCCCCCCGCAAAGACACCTACCCTTCGGACTTTCTGTGACGATTGAATTTCTTCGGACAAAATGTCTGAAGGAATTCCTCCGGACATTTTGTCCGAAGGAATTCAACTTTGGCTTTTCTTCTTCAGTTTTCCTTCGGACAGAATGTCGGAAGGAATTTCTTCGTACATTTTGTCCGAAGGAATTCTTTTGCTCGTCACTTTTTTTCGAAGGGCAAGTTCCCTTCAAGCTTCTTGTCTTTGCCCTTTTGCTTCAATCGGCTGCCCTCCGCAAGGGCATTTTGAGCCAAAAGTGCCCTTTGGATCTTTTGTACTGGTCCTCATGCCGATGAAAAGCACTTCGGAAGGTCCATTCTACCTTCCAACATACACTTCATAAGTTTTGTAAAGGTCCGTTTTATCTTTGAAGTGCCTCTCACAAGGGCACATACCCTTTGGGGAAATTGCAAATGACCCTATAGAATGCCTAGGTGCCTTTCGCAGAAAATCACTTGCCTTAAGAAGCGTCTAAGACCAATTCGGGCTCTTTCGAAGGACTTACTCAAAAAGCTTTGAAGTAAAAACGTCTCAAAACCCGATTGCTTCTTCCTTACCCTTTCGGGTTTGTGAATGACTCCAACTCATGAAAATTGGCAAGTAAAGGACCTTGCAAAACCCGACTTGCACTGGAATTGGCCATAGACCCCTTCGGGTTTGTCAAGTGCTCCTGCGTATTACTTGTAAAGCCTACAAGTAACGCTGTTTTGAGAACTCGATTTGCTCTGTGAGTGCTAGAAAAGACCAATGCTTGATGAGACAACACCTACACCTGCACAAAAGCAACTTTTTCCTTGATTTTTAAAGGTTAAGACCTGGTTTCAGGACAAAAGGGCATTAAGAAAAAGGCTTCAAGGCAAAAGAAGGGGGGTTGCCTATTTTGGCATGCAGGATTCACAAAATGGTCAACAAATTGGCGACTCACAGGGGAAGCATGCCTGTTATGCTTGAGAAGATTGGTGGCTTAAAAGTCCATTGGGCATGGAGTCAGGATACAGCTCGAAAAGTTGGAAACAACCTTGTAAGGACCTAAGAACCAACAAATGTTTTACCCCAAGCAACAAGAAAAAAAACACACACAAAGGCTAAAAACACTACACACATGCATAAAAACACACAGGAAAAACAAGTAAAAAACAAGAAAACTATGTACATGACAAAAGAAACCTAGTAACAATGCTTAAGGTATATCCCATTGACTGGGATATGTAGCTCGTCACCATCCAATTTGGAGAGTTGAAAAGCATTGTGTTGCTTGCATTGGGTGATGACATATGGGCCACTCCACAAGGCGTCAAACTTCGTGTGCCTTCCAGGCTTGGTTTGGTCCTCATCCCACTTCAAGACAATGTCTCCTTCTGAGAAGCTCTTTGGCATAGACCTCTTGTCAAAATGCTTCTTTGTTTGTTGTGGGTCGCTGGTCATTGCATCCATGGCTTGGTCTCACGCTTCTTGAAGCTCCATTAGCTCACAATACCTGACTTCCAGGTTGTCGCTCTCCACCAATTGCAGCTGATGGGTAAGATCCAAGGCTGGTAACTCAAGTGAGATAGGAATTCTAACTTCCCTTCCATACACAAGTGTGTATGGTAAATTCCCGATCGCCCTCTTTGGAGTGATCCTATCAGTCCAAAGAGTTGTCTTCAACTTGGCATGCCAAGTCCTTCGATTTTCCTCCATTGTTCTTTTTATGATCCTAATCAAATTCTTGTTTGTGGACTCAACCAACCCATTCCCTTGTGGATAGTAGTTGGAAGAAGTGTTGAGATAGATGCCATACTTTAATGCCCACTCACTTGTCTTCGTTCCCAAGAAAGCCAATGCATTGTCTAAAATGATTGTGGCTGGGACCCCAAATCTTGTCACTATGCCTTCATAGAAGTCTAGGACTGCACTCTCATTGGCCTCTTTCAAAGCTACGGCCTCTATCCATCTTGTGAAATAATCCGTGGCAGTCAAAACCCACTTGTGGCCAGCACTAGGAAGATTGATCAACCCTATGAAGTCCAACCCCCATTGCATAAATGGCTCTTCCACCTGAATAGGATGAAGAGGCATGGCAGCCAGCCGTTGCTTCCCATCAAAGAAGGCACATTTTTGACATTTCCTCACCCAAGCATGATTGTCTCTAAACAAACTGGGCCAAAAGTAACCAGCCCTCATAATCCTTACAGCTGTGGCCTTGGGAGCAAAGTTGCCACCAATTGGTTCATCATGGAACTTGGACAGTAACCTGTCGACTTGGTTTGAATGAATGCATCTCAAGAGTACTCCTAAAAAGTCTTTCTTGGACAACACTCCATCAATTAGGACATAAGGAAGAGATTGGAGTCTAAAATACCTCCTCTTGGTCCTATCAAGACCTTGTGGACACTCACCAGTTCGAAGGAAATGAACCATGTCTTGTGCCCAACTCTTCATGACTGTAGGTACAGCTGTTGTAAGTTCATCGTGGAGTACCAAAACGTCCTCCTTCGGCTTTTTCAAGTTTGTAGCGAGGTGTTCACACAGCCCTATTCCCCTTACCAACTTGGTGGTCTTGATCTCTACATCATACTCCATTACCTTGGTGATCCAACCTGCCATTTTTCAGTCAAGTCTCGGCTCAGCAAGAAGTCTTTTACACTAGGATGTGGCACCATGATGTGAATTTTGCTGTTAGACAACATATGTTTGAACTTCTTCAGACTTCGTATGACTACAAGCACCTGCTTCTCAACATGCGTGTATCTAACCTCATAGCCTTTTAAACCTTGGCTCAAAAAAATGAGAGGTTCGAAATTCTCACCATTTGCTTCAGTGAGCATAGTAGAGATTACCTCTTCATTCCCAAAAGTGTATAGATTAAAGTCCTTGGAGAAGTTTGGACTAGTCAGGGTAGGAGCTTGGGTGATAGCTTGCTTGATGTCTTTGAAGCTTTCTCTTCTTTTTGCTGTCCACGTGAATGTCTCGTCCTTCCTTAGCATGGAAGTTAGTGGCTTGACCAGCTCAGCAAAGTTATGAATGAATCTCCTAATGAAATTTATTTTACCAAAGAAACTTTGCAGGCACTTCTTGTGCTTAGGCAAGGACAATGCTAAGATGACGTGCACCCTCTCTGGATCAATGGACAGGCCTTCTTTTGAAACGACATGGCCCAAGAGCTTGCCTTCGTGGACGGCAAACACGCATTTCTTTAGGTTGAGAGAGATGCCAAACTCTCTACACCTTTCAAAGATTTGCCTCAGGTGCGTCAAACGTTCACTTGCCTCTTTGGAAAAGATTGTCACATCATCAAGATAAACCAGCACAATGTCATTGATCAAACCTTGGAAAGCCATATCCATAGCACGTTGGAAGGTCGCTGTTGACACAGTGGATTGCACCATTTGAAAAGAAAACTCAGTTCCTTTCTTCCACATGGCACAATGGAGACACTCCTCTTGCTGTGGGTAGCAAAACTAAGGAGTGAATCTCTAGATCAGGGGCTACCTCCCCTTGATGCACTTTAAAGTCTTGAATTTCTACTGCTGACAATGGGGGGGTTGAAAATAGAGGGATGCTATAAAAACAGAACCTAACTAAAGTGGTGATGCACCAAAATTGATTGGTCTACTTAGTTTTTTATCTACACTTTGCACCAAAAGGAGTGGACAACGACTTCATTTGAATAAGAAACTAGACTGCATCAATGCTTCAACAAGGGGTTTGATGGAGGTATAATGAAGAACCTACCAGAGGTGCTCTAGAGACACACTGTTGGATGGTTGTTCACCTGCACCTATACTTCAACCTGGACGCTTCTTGTTAACCTACAGAAGAGGACCTAGAATACACTAGATATATTGGCATCAAACTATGAAAGCATTAAAGTAAATGACTGAACATAAGACAATACACAGGCATATGCTAAAGTGCAAAAATTCAAATGGAGGTAAAACACTTCTTTTGATTAAAGTTAAATTCTTTAGGGCTTCACCATACAAAACTGAGAGATATCTTTTCAAAGCTGAGAGGTTACAATATATAAAGAAATTGGAGAATGATCCTTGACCCTTCCAAGAGCAAGCGGCCCATACTACATTAAACACCTCTGCAAGAAGAATTCGCCCATTCCGCTGTCATCTTTCCTTAAATGCGCCTGTAAAAGCCATGCTGTAGGTGTCCCAGATATTGACTTTGCTGCCTAGACTACATTAAACACTCCTGCTAGAGCATGGGTCACTTTGCTCCTCAACTGACAAGGCTGCCTCTCCTCACGTTTTGGGCCATGCTCTCTCTTGAATGCTCGCACAACTCTCTTAATGGCTATTTATTAATGTCAAACACAAGGAATATTGGGCCGCACTCTTGAAGGCTCGCGCAACTCTCTTAACGGCTATTTAGGTGGAGACTATTTCATCTGCAAGTATTTACTTCTCCCATTGACACCTCCTGCTCCACTTGGCGTGGTCTGGTTCGTCCCTGCGCTTGATTTGCTGTGCCACCTGGAGTGTTTTGGGTGTTTGTCTTATATGTGCGTGGCTATGTTCTTGGCCATGCTCTCTCTTCTCTTTTCTCATTATTTCTTGTCTTTTTCCTGGCAGTTCGGGCTCCTGGGGGCTATCTTTTCTATTTTGGGCTCCTTTCTCGGTGGGTCGCTTTGCTCCTTTTGGGCTTCCGGCCTTTGGATTTCTTTGGGCTAAATGCCCGAAGGAATTCCTTAATTATGCTTGCCGCTTTGACAACTACCTGTGATGATACTTAGGACCTCCGCTCATGAGTTCTTTCGGACATTTTGTCTGAAAGGACTGTTCTTTGGCTTCTCTCCAACGGCTAGCCCATGCCTTTAAATTTGACATTCGCGGGCCTGTCACCAGACATTTGAAAACCAACGGCTAGTTTATTACCATAAAATTGACGTCCGCGGGCCTGCCACCCCTCTTTGGCAATTCTTTTGGCCTTTTGCAAATGGACTCTTCCGAAGGGAAAGTGACCCTTCGAAAAAAATGGGAAGGTCCTCTTTTGATGACCAAGTGTCCTCCGGAAGGGCACCTACCCTTCAGACTCTTGTCTTTCGAATTCCTTCGGATTTCCTCTCTTGCCGAATTTCTTTGGACAAAATGTTTGAAGGAATTCCTTCGGACATTTTCTGCAAAGAAATTCATTCTTTGGGCTTCTTCATTTGGTTTTTCTTTGGACATTTTGTCCGACAGAAATCTCTCTTCGACTTGTCATGTTTCCCGAAGGAATTCTTCCTTTACGGGCTTTCTACCTTGGCCTCTTGAAAGCGGACCTTCTGCCCTCCGCAAGGTCACCTTGGCCTCTGAATAGTCTTTCGGAAAAATTCACAAAGATCTTGTTTGGCACCTGAGTGCCCTCCGCAAGGGTACCTACCCTTCAGACCTTTTATAAAAGACCTCTGCCCCTTTGAACCTGGCCCATTTTGCCAATAAAAAACTCGCTCAAAGTACCCTATTTGCCCTGATAAACATCTAGGATCAAAATGAATTCCAAAATAACCCAAGTGCTTGCCGGACTTAAAACACTTGTCTATCAAAAGGAGGAATACTTGGTTTTTCATGGAAAGAGGCCTGTCACCGAGAAAACCCATAAAGCGGCTGTGGGATGAACTCGTCAGAAATTGATAAAAGACCCTGCAAAGAAAAGGAAAGGGGGGCTCAATTTTGGCCTGTAGGACCAAAATTGGTCAACACATTTGGCGATTCACAGGGGAAGCATGCCTGCTATGCTTTGAGAAGACTAGTAGCTTAAAGGTCCATTGGGCATGGTGTCAGGCTGCAACTTGGAAGGCTGGCAATACCCTTGAAAAAAAACTTTAAGAACCAACAAAGATTCTACCCCAAATGGTAAAGAGAACACACATAAGGCTAAAAAATACTCGACTTGCATAAAGCACTTAGGGAAAACGAGAAAAAAAATAGGGAAACTATGTACATAACAAGAGAAGGTTACAGACAATGTTTAAGATATATCCCATTGACTGGGATATGCAGTTCTCCACCATCCAACTTGGAGAGTTGGAATGCATTATGTTGCTTGGATTTGGTGATAACATATGGGCCACTCCACAAGGCGTCAAACTTCGTGTGCCTTCCAAGTTTGGCTCGGTCTTCATCCCATTTCAAAACAATGTCACCTTCAGAGAAGTCTTTTGACGAAGACTTCTTGTCAAAATACTTATTTGTTTGTTGTTGGCGGCTGGTCATGGCATTCATGGCTTGGTCTCTTGCCTCTTGAAGCTCCATTAATTCACAAAATCTGACCTGTAGGCTATCGCTCTCCTCCAATTGCAGCTGATAGGCAAGATCCAAGGCTGGTAACTCAAGTGAAATAGGAAGTCTAGCTTCCCTTCCATACACCAGTGTGTATGGTGAATTGCCAACTGCCCTTTTTGAAGTGACCCTGTCTGTCCACAGGGCTGTCTTCAGCTTGGCATGCCAAGTCCTTTGATTTTCCTCCATTGTCCTTTTAATGATCCTGATCAGGTTCTTATTGAGGACTCAGCCAACTCATTCCCTTGTGGGTAGTAGTTGGAGGAAGTACTGAGATAGATGCCATATCTTAATGCCCACTCGCTTGTCTTTGTTCCCAAGAAAGCCAATGCATTGTCCGAAATGATTGTGGCTGGGACACCAAATTTCATCACCAGGCCTTCATAGAAGTCCAAGACTACACTCTCGTTGGCTTTCTTCAAAGCGACGACTTCTACCCATCTCGTGAAATAATCTGTAGCGGTCAAGACCCACTTGTGGCTAGCACTAGGAGGGTTGATCATCCCTATGAAGTCCAAACCACATTGCATGAACGGCTGTTCCACTTGAATAGGTTGTACAGGCATTGCAGTCAGCCGTTGTTTTCTATCAAAAAGAGCACATTTGTGGCATCTCCTCACCCAAGCATGAGTGTCTCTGAACAAGGTGGGCTAAAAGTAGCAAACCCTCATAATCCTTGCAGCTGTAGCCTTGGGAGCAAAGTGACCACTAGCTGGTCCATCATGAAATTCAGACAGTACTTTGTCAACTTGTTCTAAATCGATGCATCTTAGGAGTACCTCGAAAAAATCCTTTCTAAACAGCACCCCATCAACTAAGAAATAAGGAAGAGATTAGAACCTAAAATATCTCCTCTTAGTTCTATCAAGACCTTGCGGACACTCACCAGTTCTAAGGAAATGAATCATATCTTGTGTCCAGCTCTTCATGATTATGGGCATTTTCGCTGCAGCTCCATCATTGAGTATTAAAATAGCCTCCTTCAGTTCTTTGAAGTTTGTAGCTAGGTGCTTGCACAGCTCTCTTCCCCTCACCAGCTTGGTGGTTTTGATCTCCACATCATACTCCATCACCTTGGTGATCCACCCTACCCTTTTTTCATTCAAGTCACGGCTTAACAAGAAGTCTTTGTCACTAGGATGTGGCACCATGATGTGAATCTTGCTATTTGACAACATATGTCTGAATTTTTTTAGGTTTCGTATGACTGCAAGTGCTTGCTTCTCAACATAAGTGTACTTAATCTCATAGCCCTCTAAGCCCTGGCTAAAAAATGCGAGACGCTGCTCGAGATTTTCACCATTCGCTTGAGTGAGCATAGCAGAGATTACCTCTTCATTGCCAAAGGTGTAGAGGTTGAAGTCCTTGGAGAAGTTGGGAGTAGTTAGGGTGGGAGCCTGGGCGATAGCTTGTTTGATGCCTTGAAAACTATCTCTCTTTCGTGTTGTCCAGTGGCTTGACCAATTCAACAAAATTAGGGATGAATCTCCTAATAAAGTTTATTTTGCCAAAGAAACTTTGCAGGCCCTTCTTGTGTTTAGGCAAGGACAACACTAAGATGACATGCACTCTTTTTGGATCAATGGTCAAGCCCCTTTTTGAAATGACATGACCTAGGTTTTTGCCTTCGTGGATAGCAAACACACATTTCTTAGGGTTGAGAGAGACGCCGAACTCTCTACACCTCTCAAAGATTTGCCTCAGGTGTTTCAGATGTTGTCCTGCCTCCTTGGAGAAGACTGTCACATCATCAAGATAAACCAGCACGATGTCATTTATCAAATCTTGGAAGGCCATATCCATAGCTCATTGGAAAGTAGCTCCAACATTTGACAGTCTGAAAGGCATCTTCCTGTAGGCGAAAGTTCCCCACTTGGTGGTGAAGGCTGTCTTGTAATGGTTGCAGTCTTGCACCAGAATTTGATTGTACCCGGAGTACCCATTCAAGAGGGAGAATCGTTCACTACCTGTCACCATCTGGAGAATCTGTTCCATGCTTGGGAGGGGATAGTGGTCTCTTAATGAGACTCTATTTAGGTCTCTGAAATCAACACACAATTTGATCTCCCCATTCTTCTTCCTAACAGGGACCAAATTGGCCAGCCAAGAAGAGTGTTTGATAGGAAAAATGATCCTGGACTCAATCAGCTTGGTGAGTTCCTTTCTCATGAGAGGCTCAATCCTTGGATTGATTGGTCTTTGTTTTTGCTTGATGGGTTTGGCACCTTCTTCCAGCTCAATGGTGTGTTGGGCCAAGCTTGGGTCAAACCCCTTTAAATCGCCATATTTCCAAGCAAAGACATCGACAAACTCTTGGCATAACAAAATAAAAGAATGCCTTTCCTCGTTTGTACATACCTTCCCTAGTGCAAGCAGCTTGTCATTGAATATTTCTACCCTTTCGTAATTTTCTTTCTTGGTTGTCATGCTCGCTTTGTCACCTTTGAGTTGGTCATCCTCATTGAAGATGCTCTCAAGAGTGACCAAACCCTTAGGAAGTATGTTGTTCTTCAGCTGAACAATCTAGCCTTCATATTGCTGCTGCAACTTGGATTGATTCCTAGAAGCGAACTCAGCCTCCTCCTGTAAGAAAAGTGCCATCTGCTGGTCGCTGTCAAACACCTGCCAGTTAATGACATTGTCTGGTATGGAGGGTCTCACTATCACCTTTAAATGGTGCTGATTGCTGCCCTGACTTATTCCCTTGGGAATATCAAACTGAGCATCAACTGCTGCTAGTCTATCTGCATGCTTGTGTTGTTCTCTTGGGATGGAAGTGATGTTGAAAGCAATGAAGCTCTCTATTAGGTCCCACACCTTGTGCTTGTAAGACTTGAGCAAGGAGTTCTTGGTCAAGTTTTGACCCCTCACCTTGTTTACAATTAACTCGCTATCTCCAAAAACTTGCAATTCTTTGATTCCTCTTTTTCTTGCCCAGTTTAAACCATGAACAAGAGATTCATATTCCGCTACATTGCAAGTGCAGGAGAACTGGAACCTGAAAGTTGAAAAGTATTTTTCCGTTGAAGGTGAAACCATTATTGCTCCACCACCAACTCCCAACTTGCATCTAGATCTGTCAAAGAAAGTTGTCACAAACCACAGCTCTCTTGGTTTGCCTTCATTACATTTGGCATGAAAGTATCCTTCTCATGCATGCAATAAACTCCAAGACCTGCCTCTTCGATGAACTTGTAAGGATCATGTTCGAAATTGTCATTTTTCCATTCATCTAGGAGCAGGTCAACAACTCCTTCAAGGGAAGATGGTGGGGATTGGTCTACCTGGAGTTCTTCATCAGTGATGGTGTAGCTGATATTTGTTGCCTTGGGCGAGTATGGCTCCAAGTGATCTTTGTGGATAGGCTCCGACTCAACCTTCACTTTGGTTCCATACTTCGTCCTAAAGACCATGTAAGACCAATTTGTTGCCATGTACCCACCTATCTTGGACGTGAAATCTCTAGATAAACAAAGAGTGAAGTAAGGGGGAACATCCGCCACTACCACGTCATGGAGAACAGAGAAGGTTGGACATGCATGGAGAGTTAGATTCAAGCCTCTTACCACTCCCAATGTCTTGGCTGGTGATCCATCCAACTGCAGAACTCCCTTGGTCATTTGCTCATATTTGAGTCTTAATTTGTTAGCTATGCATTTGGGCATCACTGAGGTGCTTGCTCCACTATCAATGATGCAATTGTGGACTAAGAAACCACCAATAACCAAGGATAGGTAAAAAGGAGGGACCTTTTCATCCTTCTTTGCTTGGCCTCCCATGGAAGGGGCCCCATTCATTATCAACCTTTGCTGGAACAACTTGTTCACTTAGGCCGTGTAATTCCTTTTGGAGTATATCTTTTTGTCCTGGCATTGCTAAGGAATCCCACAATGAGATGTTCATCTGCAGCTTCTTCATTTGTCCATCATATTGATTGGAGGGTTGCTCCCCTTTGAGTTCTCCTTGGGGACATTTGCAATTTGAGATGCAACCCGAGGAGTCGAAGCTGCAACTGACGGTTTGTAATTGGAATTTTTTTGATTTACTTGTGATAAAAGAGATGCCGCAGATGCTTGAGTAGCTACTTGAGCTTCCTCCATAGCTCTCTTCTTGGACCTAGTGTTGGCTGCAACACAATCATCCTGATTATTTGCGGTCCCCACATAATTGATTGCATAGAACTCCCCTTCTAGGTGGTTCATAAGAGTGGAATCAGATTGAGTCTGCCTGCTGTCCGTCCCAGGTTGTGTTGATGCCTTAAAACTTGAGAATTGGGCTGCATGATCACCTTGTGGGGGCGTACATTGATTTGGTAGCTCATTGGCATAAGCAACCTATTTTTGACAATACCCCAGGGGTTGATAATTAGGTTGTTCCTATACCAAATTATTTTGAATGGGGACAAGAGCCTTGGACAATGAAGGGGCATTTGGATTATAACTCTGATAAGCCCTGACTTGCGTAATCTGACCCTGCCCTTGATTATAATTCTGGAAAGGAGGTCTATTTGTCCATCCGAACTGTTGGTATCCTTGATTCGGCCGATAGCTTTGAGCTTGCTACCTCTTGTGGGCCACTGATTCGTTGGTAACACTCTGCAGTAAACTCTTAACCTCACGGAGGTCATTGCAAGGGTAGCAACTGGCCCTTCTACACTAGGTAGAGGAGCTAAAATGGGCGTAGCAGGCTGAGTTGAGGGCTGTAAATCAGGAAAGAGTGGCATATGAGGTCTAGGAGCTATCTTTTCTGCTTGCACCAAACAATTTTCAGCAACTATGGCTATTTCATAAGCAACAGGTAAAACTTGTCCACCCATGCACTATTTCATGACATCAATGTCGCTATTCAAGGCCTTTAAGTAGTAAAGAAAGGCATAGCTTGGGGTCGGCCTCACTAGAATTGGGATTCTGTCCCAAGTCTTTTGGAATCTAGTGTTAAAATCCTGCATAAATTCATGTGGAGCTCTTTTCATAGTGGTTAATTGCTCAGCAAGAGACAAATGGTCACTCTTCTCTCCAAAACTATTTGTCAGGAGGGTACGTAATTCGTTCCATGAGCCAATTGAATTCATAGGCAAGGTCCCATACCAGTCCAAAACTTTACCTTTAAAGGACAAGGCCAATAACCTGATGGCTACATTTTCTTCAGTAACATTATGAATATTGCAGAGGTTGGCAATGTTTCTGATATTTTCAATAGCAGTGATTGGTCCCTCTCCACTAAAGGGAGGGACACTCTTGAGGGCTGTCGCTAGAATTGGGTCACACTGCAGAAGATTCAAAGGACTCTGACCATTGAAGGCCACAAAAGACAAAGCCATTGTTGTGACAGGGTTCAACCTGGGTCTCTTTGTGTAGGTATATCTTATGGCAGGTCTGGGAAACTGGTTTGCTGTGTAAGGATAAGTCATTGCAAACCTTAGCCTCTTTGTTGAGTTCAAAGGCAGCTCAACAAATTCGAAAGGAACACCCTTAGAAGAGGATCTTGTGGTGACCTTAGGCATGGGGTGCTACGCTGATTAGTAACCAGAGGTTGAATTCTTAAAATGGAGTCGCCAGATGCTGGATTATAGCTCTTGCTTTTGGATTTTCACAATAACAGGACCAACACCAATCCTGAAACTCAGAGGACATAAATTTGGTCCCATCGGGCATGCCAAAAACTGTTGACGCAGTGGATTGCACCATTCGGAAAGGAAACTCGGCTCCTTTCTTCCATGCGGCACAATGGAGAAACTCCTCTTGCTGTGGGTAGCAAAACTGAAGAGTGAATCTCTAGATCAGGGGCTACCTCCCCTTGATGCACCTTAAAGTCTTGAATTTCTACTGCTAACAATGGGGGGGGTGAAAAGAGAGAGGGATGCTATAAAAATAGAACCTAACTAAAGTGGTGATGCACCAAAATTGATTGGTCAACTCAGTTTTTTATCTACAATTTGCACCAAAAGGAGTGGACAGAGACTTCATTTGAATAAGAAACTAGACTGCATCAATGCTTCAACAAGGGGTTTGATGGAGCTATAATGAAGAAGAACCTACCAGAGGTGGTCTAGATGCACACTGTTGGATGGTTGCTCACCTGCACCTATACTTCAACCTGGACGCTTCTTGTTAACCTGCAGAAGAGGACCTAAATTACACTAAATATACTGGCATCAACATATGAAAGCATTAAAATAAATGACTGAACATAAGACAATACATAGACATATGCTAAAGTGCAAAAAATCAAATGGAGATAAAACACTTCTTTTGATTAAAGGTAAATTCTTCAGGGCTTCGCCATACAAAACTGAGAGGTATCTTTTCAAAGCTGAGAGGTTACAATATATAGAAAAATTGGAGAAAGATCCTTGACTCTTCCAAGAGCAAGCAGCCCATATTGCATTAAACACGTCTGCAAGAAGAATTCGCCCATGCTACTGTCATCTTTCCTTAATGCGCCTGTAAAAGCCATGTTGTAGGTGTTCTAGATATTGACTTTGCTGCCTAGACTGCATTAAACACTCCTACTAGAGCATGGATCGCTTTGCTCCTCAACCGACAAGGCCACCTCTCGTCACGTTCTAGGCCATGCTCTCTCTTGAATGCTCGCGCAACTCTCTTAATAGCTATTTATTAATGTCAAACACAAGGAATATCGGCCCGCCCTCTTGAAGGATCGCGCAACTCTCTTAATGGCTATTTAGGTGGAGACTATTTCATCTGCAAGTATTTACTTCTCCCATCGACACCTACTCCACCTGGCGTGGTGTGGTTCGTCCCTGCGCTTGATTTACTGTGCCACCAGGAGCGTTCCAGGTGTTTGTCTTATATGTGCGTGGCTATGTTCTTGGCCATGCTCTCTTCTCTTTTCTCGTTATTTCTTGTCTTTTTCCTGGCAGTTCGGGCTTTTGGGGACTATCTTTTCTCTTTCGGGCTCCTTTCTCGACGGGTTGATTTGCTCCTTTCGGGCTTCCGGTCTTTGGATTTCTTCGGGCTAAATGCCTGAAGGAATTTCTTAATTATGCTTGCTGCTTTGACAACTACTTGTGATGATACTTAGGACCTCTGCTCAAGAGTTCTTTCGAACATTTTGTGCGAAAGGACTGTTCTTTGGCTTCTCTCCAACGGCTAGCCTATCTTTAAATTTGACGTTCGCAGGCCTGTCACCAGACATTTGAAAACCAACAGCTAGTTTATTACCATAAAATTGAGGTCCGCGGGGCTATCACCCCTCTTTGGCAATTCCTTTGGCCTTTTGCAAATGGACTCTTCCGAAGGGAAAGTGACCCTTCGGAAAAAATGGGAAGGTCCTCTTTTGATGACCAAGTGTCCTCCGGAAGGGCACCTACCCTTCAGACTCTTGTCTTCCGAATTCCTTCGGATTTCCTCTCTTGCCAAATTTCTTCAGACAAAATGTCTGAAGGAATTCCTTCGGACATTTTGTCTGAAGAAATTCATTCTTTGGGCTTCTTCATTTGGTTTTTCTTTTGACATTTTGTTCAACGGAAATCTGTCTTTGACTTGTCATGTTTCCTGAAGGAATTTTTCCTTTACGAGCTTTCTGCCTTGGCCTCTTGCAACCGGACCTTCTTCCCTCTGCAAGGACACTTTGGCCTTTGAGTAGTCTTTCAGAAAAATTTGCAAAGGCCCTGTTTGGCACCTGAGTGCCCTCCGCAAAGGTACCTACTCTTCGGACCTTTTATAAAAGACCTCTGCCCCTTTGAACCTGGCCCATTTTGCCGATAAAAATCTCTCTCGAAGTACCCTATTTGCCCTGCTAAACATCTAGGATCAAAATGAATTTCAAAATAACCCAAGTGCTTGTCGGACTTAAAACACTTGTCTATAAGGAGGAATACTTGGTTTTTCATGGAAAGAGGCCTGTCACCGAGAAAACCCATAAAGCAGATGTGGGATGAACTCGTCAGAAACTGATAAAAGACCCTGCAGAGAAAAGGAAAGGGGGGGCTCAATTTTGGCATGTAGGACCAAAATTGGTCAACAGTAGCTCCAGCATTTGACAATCCGAATAGCATCTACCTGTAGGCGTATGTTCCCCACTTGGTGGTGAAGATTGTCTTGTATTGGTCACATTTTTGTACCAGGATTTGATTGTACCTGAAGTAGCCATCTAGGAGGGAGAATCTTTCACTACTTGTCACCATATGAAGAATTTGCTCCATACTTGGAAGGGGATGGTGATCTCTCAGTGAGACTCTATTCAGGTTTCTGAAATCTACACACAATCTGACCTCTCCATTCTTCTTCCTAATAGGGACCAAATTGGCCAGCCAAGAAGATTGTTTGATAGGGAAGATGATCCTAGACTCGATCAGTTTCGTGAGTTCCTTCCTCATGAGAGGCTTAATCTTTGGATTGATTGGTCTTTGCTTTTGCTTGATGGGTTTGGCACCTTCCTCTAGCTCAATGGTGTGTTGGGCCAAGCTTGGATCAAAGCCTTTCAAATCACCATACTCCCAAGCGAAGACATCAACAAAGTCTTGGCATAACATAATGAAAACATGTTTTTCTTCATTGGTACATACCTTCCCAAGTGCAAGCAGCTTATCCTTGTAGATCTCTATCCTTTCATAATTTTCCTTCTTGGTTGACATGCTTGCTTTGTCTCTCTTAATTTGGTCATCTTCGTTGAAGATGCTCTCAAGAGTTACCAAACCTTTGGGAAGCCTGTTGGTCTTTAGTTGAACAATCTGCCCATCATACTGTTGCTGCAGCTTGGACTGATTTTTGGAAGCGAACTCAGCTTCTTCCTGCAAGAAAGTGCTATTTGCTGGTCACTTTCAAATACCTGCCAATTGGTGACATTGTCTGGTATGGAGGGCCTCACGATCACCTTTAAATGATGTTGATTCTTGCTTTGTCTCACCCCCTTTGGGATATCAAACTGAGCACCAACTGCTGCTAGTCTATCCGCATGCTTGTTCTCCTCTCTTGGAATAGAAGTGATGTTGAAAGTAGCGAAGTTCTCCACAAGGTCCCACACTCTGTGCTTCTAAGACTTGAGTAAGGAGTTCTTGGTCAAGCTTTGACCTCTCACTTGGTTCACAATCAACTCACTGTCTCCAAACACCTGGAATTTTTTGATTCCTCTCTTCCTTGCCCATTCTAGGCCATGAACAAGGGCCTCATACTCTGCTACGTTGCAAGTGCAGGAGAACTGAAACCTGAAAGTTGAGAAGTATTTATCCTTTGAAGGTGAAACCAGCATTGCCCCACCACCATCTCCCAACTTGCTTCTAGATCCATCAAAGAACAACTGTCACAAACCACAGTCCTCTTGATCTGTCTCCATCAATTTTGGCAAGAAAGCATCTTTCTCACCAGTTTATTCAATGAACTTGTAAGGATCATGCTCAAAATTGTTATTTCCCCATTCATCTAGGAGCAGGTCCACAACTCCTACAAGGGAAGATGATGGAGATTGGTCCACCTGGAGCTCTTCTTCATCAATGTTTGTGTAGTTCACATTCGTCGCTTTGGGCGAGTATGGCTCCAGGTGATATTTGTGGATGGGCTCTGACTCAATCTTTACTTTAGTTCCATACTTTGTCCTAAAAACCAGGTAAGACCAATTAGCTGCCAAGTATCCATCTATCTTGGATGTGAAATCCTTTGACAAGCAAAGTTTGAAGTAAGGAGGAACATCTACCACTACCACATCATGGGGAATTGAGACGGTCGGACAAGCATGGAGAGTCAGATTCAAGCCTCTTGCCACTCCTAAGGTCTTAGCTGGTGATCCATCCAACTGTAGAACTCCTTTGGTCATTTGCTCATACTTGACGCCTAGCTTATCAACTATGCATTTGGGCATAACTGAGGTGCTTGCTCCACTATCAATGATGCAATTATGGGCCAAGAAATCACCAATAATTAGGGACAAATAGAAGGGAGGGACCTCATCTTTCTTTGCTTGACCTCCCATGGGAGGAGCCCCATTTACTATCGACACATTATCATTTCTTGTTGGGACAGCTTGCTCACCTAGCCCGTGCAATTCCTTTTTGGAGTATATCCTTTTGTCCTGGCAGTGCTAAAGAATCTCACAATGAGATGTTCATATGCAGCTTCTTCATTTGATCCACTACATTGATTGAAGGATTGCCCCCTTTAGAGTTCTCCTTGGGAACATTCGTAGCCTATGGTGCAACCTGAGGAGCTGAAGCTGCAACTGACGGCTTGTAATATAGAAACTTTTGATTTGCTTGTGGTGAAGGAGACGTTGTAGGTGTTTGAGTGGTTGCTTGAGCTTCATCAATAGCTCTCCTTTTGGACTTGGTGTTGGCTGCAACACAATCATTCTGGTTACTTGTGCTCCCCACATAGTTGACTGTGTAGGACTCTCCTTCCAAGTGATTCATAAGAGTGGAATCAGATTGAGCATGCTTGCTGTCCATCCCAAGTTGTGTTGTTATCTCAAAATTTGAGAATTGGGTTGCTTGATCACCTTGTGCGGTCATGTTTTGATTTGGTAGCTCACTGGCATAAGCAACCTATTCTTGGCCATGCTCCAATGGTGGATAATTGGGCTGCTCCTGCACCAAATTATTTTGAGTGGGGACAAGAACCTTGGAAGATGAAGGGGCAATGGAATTATAGCTTTGATAAGGCTTGACATGTATAATTTGACCCTGCCCTTGATTATAATTCTAGAAGGGAGGCCTATTTGCTTGCCCAAACTGCTGGTAGCCTTGATTTGGCCTATAACTCTGAGCTTGTTGTCTCTTGAGGGCAACTAACTCATTGGTAACACTCTGCAACAGGCTCTTAACTTCATGGAGATCATTTACAGGGGTAGCCGTCGGCTTCTCTTGATTAGGCAGAGGAGCTAGGGTGGGCACAATAGGCTAGACTAAGGGTTGTAAATCAGGAAAGAGTGGCATATGAGGTCTAGGAGCTATCTTTCCTGCTTGAACAAGGGAATTTTCAGCAGCTATGGCTATCTCATAAGCAGCGGGCAGAGTGTTCCCACCCATGGACTGTATCATGACAGCAATGTCTCTATTCAGGGCCTTCAAGTAGTAAAGGAAAGCATAACTTGGGGTTGGCCTCACAAGAATTGGGATTCTGTCCCAAGTCTTTTAGAACCTAGTGTTAAAATCTTGCATAAACTCATGTGGGGCTCTTTTCATGGTGGTCAATTGCTCAACTAGAGACAAATGGTCACTTTTTTCCCCAAACCTATTGGTCAAGAGGGTCCCTAACTCATTCCATGAGCCAACTGAGTTCATAGGCAAGGTCCTATACCAGTCCAAAACTTTCCCTTTGAAGGACAAGGCTAGCAATCTAATGGCTATATTTCCTTCAGTGATATTATAGATGTTGCAGAGGTTGGCTATGTTTCTAATATGCTCCACATCAATGATTGGGCCCTCTCCACTATAGGGAGGAACACTTCTGAGAGCTGTCCCTAGAATTGGGTCATATTGTTGAAGGTTCAAGGGACTTTGACCGTTGAAGGCCACAAAAGGGAAAGCCCCGAGGGCTGCCATCGCTGTGAAAGGATTCAACTGGGGTCTCCTTGAGTAGGTGTATTTTATGGCTGGTTTAGGAAAGTGGCTTGCTACGTAAGGGTGGGTATTTGCAAACCTCAGCTTTTTCGTTGAGTTCAAAGGCAACTCAATAAATTCAAAAGGGACACCCTTAGAAGAAGATCTTGTAGTGACCTTTGGCATGCGATGCTAGGCTGATCATTAACTAGAGACAGTACCTAAATGGAGTCGCCAGGTGCTGAATATAGCTCCTTTTGGATTTTTTAACAATATCAAGACCAGCACCAATCTTGAAACTTGCAGGACACAGAAATTTGTCCCACCGGGCATGCCCGAAATGGTTGACGATGTGGATTGCACTCTCTGAAGGGAGGCTTAGCTCTCTTCCTCCACACGGCACAATGGAGACATCCCTCTTGCTATAGGTTGCATACGTGAGGGATGAATCTCTAGGTTAGGGGCTAGTTCCCCTTGATGCACTTTGAGGCCCTGAATTTCCTACTGCTAACAATGGGGAAAATGGAAAGAGAGAAATATTGAAAACATAACATAACTAATGTGGTGATGCACCAAACTGGTTGGTCTACTTAGCTTTGACATACACTTTACACCAGAGAGAAGCAAACATACACTTCATTCAAATGAGAACCTTTCCTGCATCAGTGTTTCAACAGTGGATCCTATGGAAATATAGGGAGGAAGAACTACCAGAGGTGTTCTAAGACACACTATGGACAGTCTGTTCACATGCGCCTAGACTCTGAGCTGGACACTTCTTATTGACTTGCAAGAGAAGAACTCACAATACACTAGATATGTTGGCATAAACTTATGAAAGCATGAAAAGGAAATGACTTAACATAAGATAAAACCATAGACATGCAAAAATGCAAGCTCAAATGGAGGTAAAAATGCTTTTTTTGATTCAAGGTAAATTTATTCAGGGCTTCACCATACAATGCTGAGAGAGCCTTTTTCAAATGAGAAGTTACAAATATATAGAGAGCTTGGAGACAGATAATTGAAAAGTCAAGGGATGGAAACCCATGCTGAGGTAACACTTCTGTAGAGACCACAAGCCCATGTTCCTACCATATCCTTCCAATTGCGTATGGGAGAGCCATGTTGTAGATGTCCAAGTCGCTGCCCTTGCTGTCCTAGGCCTGCAAAAGCATGGGATTCTCCTAGCAACTGACAAGGCCATCCCCAAGTTGCGTTGACTGTGCCATGCTCTCTTCAATGCTGAGTGCAACTGACTATGCATTAATGGCGAAGCGTGAAAACACGCGCTGCTCTCCTCTATAGTTCAAAAATCAATCCTTTTATTGGTTTTTAGTAGAGACTATTTCACCTAAGTGCATTTACTCTTCTTGCTGATGACACCTGTGCCACCTACCTTGGTCTGGTTCATCTTTGGGTCTGCACTTTGACTTGTCACACCACTTGGAAAGTTTTGAGCTTTTACTTTATTGCGCTACGTGGCCGCGTTCTGGGTTACCCGCCTTGTTTTCTTTTGCTTTGTTATTTCCCTTTGCCTTGGCCTTTTCCCTTTTGTCTTTAGCCATTTGGGCTCTCGGGCACTTGTTATTTCTTGGGCCTTCGGGCTTTTGGTAATGCGAATTCTTTCAGACAAAATGTCCGAAGGAATTCTCTTTTGGGCTTGCACTCTTCGGCTTTCTTTTGACGGGTCTTTAGGGTTTTCCAGCTTGACGTCTTCAGGTTCTTCTAGCTTGATTACTTCCCTACGGCTAGTTTATCACCCCGAAGTTGATGTTCACGGGTGCGTCATTGGACATTTGAATCTCAACGGCTAGTTCTCCATCATGTAATTGATGTCTATACAGTCATCACTGACTAGGACAATTCCTTTGGGTCCCTTATTGCTTCAGGTCTTTGCTCGGCACTCATCCCGAACAATTTCCCCGTGGACACTTTTTTTCGAAGGAAATGGTCCTTTTCTGAAGGGAAGGTACCCTTCGGGTTTTTAAAGTGTCCCTTCAGAATTTTGACAATGAACTTTCCCGAAGGGAAAGAGCCCTTCAAAAATTCTGAAATAATCCTTTGGCATTTTTGCAAATGAACTTTTTCGAAGGGAAAGTGACCCTTCAGAAAGATTGAAATGGTCCTTCAGCATTCGAAAATGACCTTTACCTTTAGAAAAATACCTTCAGAAAAGCTGCAATGGTCCACTTTGAAAATAAAGTGACCCTTTGGTTACTCTGAAATGACCCTTCGAAAAAGTGAAAAGAGTCCTCTTTCTTGACCAAGCACCCCCTGCAAAGACACCTACCCTTCGGACTTTCTGTGACCATCGAATTTCTTCAGACAAAATGTTCGAAGGAATTCCTTTGGACATTTTGTCCGAAGGAATTCGACCTTGGCTTTTCTTCTTCTATTTTCCTTCGGACAAAATGTCCGAAGGAATTTCTTCGGACATTGTCTGAAGGAATTTTTTCCACTCGTCACTTTTTTCCGAAGGAATTTCTTCGGACATTTTGTTTGAAGGAATTTTTTCCACTCATCACTTTTTTCCGAAGGGCAAGTTCCCTTCGGCTTCTTGTCTTTGCCCTCGGCTGCCCTCCGCAAGGGCATTTCGAGCCAAAAGTGCCCTTCGAAACTTTTGTACTGGTCCTCATGCCGATGAAAAGCCCTCCGCAAAGTCCATTCTGCCTTCCAACATACCCTTCAAAAGTTTTGTAAAGGTCCATTTTATCTTTAAAGTGCTTCCCGCAAGGGCACATACCCTTCGGGGAAATCGCAAATGACCCTACAGAATGCCCAAGTGCCTTTTGTGGAAAAACACTTGCCTAAAAAAGCGTCTAAGACCAATTTGGGCTCTTCCGAAGGACTTACTCAAAAAGCTTTGAAGTAAAGACATCTCAAAACTCGATTGCTTCTTCCTTACCCTTTCGGGTTTGTGAATGGCTCCAACTCATGAAAATTGGCAAGGACCTTGCAAAACCTGACTTGCACTGGAACTAGCCATAGACCCCTTCGGGTTTGTCAAGTGCTCCTGCTTATTACTTGTAAAGCCTACAAGTAACATTGTTCTGAGAACCCGATTTGCTTTGTGAGTGTTGAAAAAGACCAATGCTTGATGAGACAACACCTACACCTGCACAAAAGCAACTTTTTCCTTGATTTTTAAAGGGTTAAGACCTGGTTTCAAGGCAAAAGGGCATGAAGAACAAGGCTTCAAGGCAAAAGAAGGGGTGTACCCATTTTGGCATGCAGGTTTCACAAAATGGTCAACAGGGAGCTCTCTTGATTGTGGTTAGCTGCTCTGCAAGTGACAGATGATCACTCTTATTTGCAAACCTTTTACACGAGGTTGTTCCCAGCTCGTCCCATGAGTGGATAGACTTAGGAGCTAGGGCCCTACACCAATCTAATGCCTTTCCCTTGAAGGATACAACCAATATCCTAACAACCACATTCTCCACTGTGATATTGTGAATGTTGCAGAAATTGGCTGTCCGTTATGTGCTCAATAGGAGTTATAGCTTGATCTGCTATGTAATATGGGACTCTTTTGAGGGATGCTACTGGCATAGGGTTATACTGTGACAAATTTAAAAGACTGTGGTCGTTGAAGCCCACAAAAGCTCTTTGGGGAATCATGGTAGTAAGAGGAGCTAACAAAGATATTCTTGCATAGGTATACCTTATGATTGGTTTAGGAAAATAGTGCCCTACGTATGGATGAGTATGGGCGAACCTTAACCTTCTTGTTGACTTTAAAGGTAATTCAACAAACTCAAAAGGAATACCTGCGAAAGTCGATCTTATAGTCACCTTTGGCATGAAAGATAGCTACTGCTCTGCCACGAGATAGCTTGGTGTTCTTTGGAGTCGCCAGATGCTGGAAGATGAAGGCTACCACTACTGCAAATTGATCAAAACAACATCAAACTTGACCAATCTTCCATAAAAAAATGGAGATGAAAATGGTAGCGAGTCCCACCGGGTGTGCCAGAATTGTTATAGCTTGGAATTGCATCTTTGTGAGAGAGTTCTTTAGGCTCTCTGACTTCCAGCTACAAGCATGGGGACAATCTCAGGATGTGGGTATCCTATGGTGAGGTTGAACCTCTAGGCTTTTTAATGAGGCTAGTTCCTCAGGTGCTTCACTTCAGCGCTTGATTCTCACATTAAAATCTACTATTAGCTAAAGAAAAGGGGTAGGAGGATGACTGAAAACAAATCTAAGCTAAGGGAGGTGTGCACCAAAAAGAAGTTATCCACATGGTCTGGAAAAGAGCCAACCACTAATGAACCCAAACAGGGCACAAGCTTTTCTAGTTCTATCTCAAGGCCATAGGCATGGAGATTTTACGTGGAGGTTGAAGGGAAGCCTTCCACTTTGAAGGATAACAAAAATAGGTCTACGAGAAACACAATGAACTGGTAACACTTCAAAGAGAGCTCGACACAGACACTTCATGCAATCTTGTTTTAACCAAAAACAAAAAATTCTTCCTTGTATTGCTTCAAAAGAGTCTTTTACAAAGCGAATTCTGCAGAGTAATCTTATTGCTAGTCGAGTGATCATTTCTTGGCTCTCAGGGCCTCTATTTATATCAGAAAAGGGGGGGAGAGAGAATGGCAAGAAAGAAGTCGTTGATGGCTGGGACCCTAACGTCATCCTCCCTTGTGTCACTAAATGTGCCGCCCAAGATTGTTGAACAATCCTCTTGAGTCCCTCTCGTCTTCAAGTTTCTCTTTGGCATATCTAAAGAGCCATGCTACAAGTAGATAGAATGTCCCTTTCTTGTGTCGCTGAAATGAATTTTGCATTTAAAACGGCGTGGTCACTTTCATTTTCACGTGTCCTGTTAAAGAAGAAGAGGTCTCCATCTATTTTAACCTGCTCGAGCCATGTTGCATTTAAATTGAACAGTTATTTGTCGATGGCCACATTGAAGGATGGGAAACTTCATTAAATCTCCATCTACCAGTGGCTTGGACTCTCCTGCTTTGATTGGTCACCTTTGTGCCACCTATCCTGTGCTGATTGGTCGTTGGACGCTGCCTCGGATCCTTGACTTGTGCCATTGGACCGAGCTTGTTAAGTCATGCAGCGTTAGAAACCCGATTTGCTCCTTGTGTATTTCGGGTTTTGTCCTTTGCAAGTCTTTCAAACCTTGCCCTAGTGAAGTCTTTCGGACTTTGCCTCTCCCAAGCTTTCGGACTCCTAAGTGAAGTCTTTGGCCTTTTCTTTGACAAAGTCTTTCGGACTTGGTTTCCTAAAGTCTTTCGGACTTTACTTTCGAAAGTTTTTCAGACTTTATTTTTGCGGGCCTCTCCTTCGGCTTTCTTCTTTGGGCAAAATTTTCGAAGGAATTCCTTCGGACTTTTTGTCCAAAGGTTTCTTTCTCCTTTCCTTTCTCGGGCAAAATCTAAAAGTTGCCCTTTGGCTTTTGTAAGTGCCCCATTTTCGCCTTGGATGACCTTTGCCGAAGGGCACTTGCCCTTCAGCGCCTTGAAAACGAACCTTCCCTAAGGGTACATACCCTTCGGGATTTTGTAAATGCACTTTTCCCAAAGGGCATATACCCTTCGGGTTCCTCGATTTAGAACCTTCTCGAAGGGCAAGTGCCCTTTGGGACTTCATCTTTGTCCCTTCGGAACTCTGTTTTGATCTTTCCCAAAGGGCACCTGCCCTTCGGGATTTCTGTAATGTACCTCCTTGAAGGGCAAGTGTCCTTCGGGATTCTTGACTGTCCCTTTCTCTCGGCCCTTTTGCTCAGTGAATTTCCCGCGGACAAAATGTCCGTGGAAATTCAATCTGGACTTCTCATTGCTTGCAACTTTGGACATTTGACTGTTTGCGACTTCTAAAAAGAAAGAAGTCATGTACTTCCAGAAACCCGATTTGTACGGTCCAGAGTAATTCGGGTTTTTTAACCTGAATGACTTCTACTCGTAAAACATTCATAAGTAAAACACTTTTGGAAACCCGATTTGCACTACCATGAGTAACTCAGACTTTTGGACCCTTCCTACTTCGGGATTTTTACAACTGATTACTCATGAAGTGTAGTAAGTTGAGCTGCCCCAGAAACCTGAAGTTGTCATTGCTGGAAAACCCGAAGTCCTCCCAATGAGAAAAACCGAACCCTTCTGCTCAAGACCAATTCGAGGTTTTAGGACCCTGCTACTTGCTACTTTGGAACTTCAGCACGCTGCAACTTAAGAAGGCACTTAAGTCCTGGGCTGTCGAAAGTCTGAAGTCTCCCAAAGACTTGTCATTTTCTTGCCTAAAAGTTCCCTTTTTCATACTTAGGCAAATTTTGATATGGGGGCCAAGAAATGGCCACCAGCCACTTTACATGCTCTGAATGTGAGTTGTGAACCACGCCATATGAGTCGAAAGGAGTCCTCATTGTCTTTTGTCGATTTGCTGTCGAAATCCTACTTGACTCCTTTTGAAAACTTGGCTTTTTCTCATCCGTTGATCTCCCTGCTAGATCTTGACAAGTGTCAAGCTCACAACAATCTTGGTGAACCTTTTGAAATCTTGACCAATGACTACTTGCAGGGGCTCAAACTTCACGTTTGCGGGCCCATCATTAATTCCTTCGGACTTATGTTTTCGGTCTCTTTTTTGTGAAAAAGGTCTTCATGTTTTCGAACAATTTGTCAGCGGCTTATCTTTATGCACTTTTCCTTTGGACAAATTGTTCGAAGGCTTATCTCTCGCAAGAACACTTCATTCGGATTTTCTCTTTCAGGCAATTTGCCCGAAAGAATTGTTTCGGCATTTTCTTTTGGAACTTATCTTTCTTTCTGGCAAATTGTCCGAAAGAATTTCTTCCTTTCACTTTGAACAATTCCTTAGGACAATTTGTCTGAAGAAATTAGGTCTTCGTATTTTTTGCAATGGACAATTCCTGCGGACAATTTGTCCGAAGGAATTTATGTAAATGCCCCTCGGCCTTTTGAAATGTCCCTTCAAAATTTTGAATGAACCCTGTTTGCCGAAAATAACCCTTCGACAATCTTGAAATGAACTTTTTCGAAAAAATGAACCCTTCAGAAAAAATGTAAATGTCCCTTCAAAAAAGTGAAATGGTTGTAAGAGACCCTTCGGAAAAGTTGTAAGGGACGTTTCAGAACTTTGAAATTGACCTTGGGGAAAGTTGAAAAGCACTTCAAAATTCTTTGAAATAGACTCTCCTGAAGGAAAAGAGCCCTTCGGACTTTTTGAAAAGTCCTTCGTGTTAACTGGAATGGACCTTCGAAAATATGAAATGGGCTTTTCCGAAGGGAAAGAGCCCTTCGACAATTTTGCAAGTGTCCCTTTGGCTTTGAAAAAGACCCCTTTGGAATTTTGACAATGCCCTTCGGAAACATTGTAATGAAACTTTGGCCGAAAGAAATGACCCTTCAGACTTTTTCTTCAAAATCTTTTCTTTTGGACCCAAATAACTTATTATAGGAAAACCCAAAGTCCTCTTTAAACCCTGTTCCTTTCAACTGCTCTGATCAACAACACTTTCCTGCAAAGAACAAGACAAGTGAAAGAAAAGACCCTAAATCACCTAAACAACCTTAAGACTTGTTAACCATGGATTCTTCAAGGACTTCTCAGGACCAATTACTGACTCGCAAGACAAAACAACATAGTATGCAAAGTTTCGAATGGTAGAGGTGACAATTTGACTTGCAGGGTCAAAATTGTCAACAATAACTGTTTTCCACTGAAGTACATGGCTTCAATGGATGTTTAACTCTAATATCCTACAATTGAAGTAGGTTTTAGGTTTTGAGTCTATGAGAGGGGCAAGTCATCAAAGTGAACTTTGAAGTTTTTGTAACTCGTATAACTTTGTTTAAAATAATTACATTGTCAATTAGATGCAACCTTAGCAAGCATAGCTACACGAGTAAGATCAATAAGGAAATTTGCATATTTAAAATTTAGGACTGCACCTAAAAATCAAAAAGATGGAGGAAATACTTCTACAAAAGATGTGAAAATACCACATATGGTTTATTGATAAGAAAATAGAAAAAACACATAGAAAAGGGTAAACCCTTATTTATAAAAAAATGAATAGCTTCCCACACACGGTGCCTACAAAACAATATTAACCAGGTACAATGAACCTACCTACCCATGACTTTTAGAATGACCCATTTATTTGAGGGTCCCTACTAAACACGATGATTTTTTTTTATTGTGTTAGAATTAATACCTTAGATAATGTATTTGTTGACGTTATGGATTGCACCCTCTGAAAGGATGCTCAGCTCCCTTCCTCCATGCGGCACAATGGAGACATTCCTCTTGCTGTGGATGGCAAATTTGAGGAATGAATCTCTAGATTAGGGACTAGCTCCCCTTGATGCACCTTGAGGCCTTGAATTTTCTACTGCTAACAATGGGGGGGGTGAAAAAAGAGAGAAGTACTATAAGGAAAAATAGAACCTAACTAAAGTGGTGATGTGCCAAAACTGATTGGTCTACTCAGCTTTCACCTACACTTTACACCAAAAGAAGCAAACAAACACTTCATTCGAATAAGAAACTGACTGCATCAATGTTTCAATAGGGGGTTCTATGGAGGTATAAGGAGGAAGAAACTACCAGAGGTTCTAAAGACACTGTTGGACAACTGCTCACCTGCGCCTATACTTCAATCTGGACACTTCTTGTTGACCTTTAGAAAAGGATTTATGATACACTAGATATGTTGGTATAAACTTATGAAAGCATTAGAAGAAATCACTGAACATAAGACAAGACCATAGGCATATGCAAAAGTGCAAGCTCAAATGGAGGTAAAACACTAATTTTGATTAAAGGTAAATTTCCTCAGGGCTTCGCCATACAATGCTAAGAGATATCTTTCTCAAAATGAAAAGTTACAATATATAGAGAACTTGGAAAAAGATCATTGACCAGTCAAGGAATTGAGACCCATGCTGCATTAATCAATCCTGCGGCGACCATCAACCCATGCCTTTGCCGTCTCTCCTTAAATGCGTCTGTGAAAGCCATGTTGTAGGTGCTTAAGTCGTTGCCCTTGCTGTTCAGGCCTGCAAGAACATGAGTTACTTCTCTTATCAACCGACAAGGCCATCCCTCCTTATGTTGATTGGGCCATGCTCTCTTGAATGCTCGCGCAACTGGATACTCATTAATGTCAAAACAAGAAAACACGGACTGCTCCCTTCAATGTTCTCAACCGACCTTTTTAATGGTTTTTGGTGGAGACTATTCCACCTGAAAGCATTTACTTCTCCCGTTGATGACTCCTGTGCCACCTGCCCTGCTCTGGTTCGTCCTTGCGCTTGACTTACTACGCCACCTGGAGCGCTTTGAGCTTTCGTCTTATATGCTTTGCTTTTCTCTTTCCTTGCTATTTCTTGTCCTTTTCCTGGCAATTCGAGCTCTCGGGGCTTACGAATTTTCTTCTGGGCTCCTTTCTTTGGCGGGTCGCTGAGTCTCCCCTCAGGCTTTTGAAATGTCCGAAGGAAATCTTCTTTTTGATCTTTTACAATGGCTAACTCACCACCTTAAATTTGACGTTCACAGGCTTGTCACCAGACATTTGAATCCCAACGGCTAGCTTATCACCTTTAAATTGACATCTGCGGGCCTGTCACCCCCTTTGGCAATTCCTTCGGCTTTTTGCACATGAACTTTTTTGAAGGGAAAGTGACCCTTCGAAAAAGTTGAAAAGGTCTTGCTTGCCGCCTAAGTGCCCTCGACAAAGGTACCTACCCTTCGGGTTTCATCTTCCGAATTCTTTCGGACTTTCTTCAACCGTTGAATTTCTTCGGACATTTTGTCCGAAAGAATTCACTCTTTGGGTTTTCCTCTTTGGAATTCCTTCGGACATTTTGTCCGAAAGAATTCACTCTTTGGGTTTTCCTCAGGAATTTTCTCTTTGGATTTCCAACTTTTTTGAAGGGCAAGTCCTCGGGCTTTCTGCTTTGCCCCTTTGCTTCAACCATTTGTCCTCCGCAAGGACATATCGAGCTCAAAGTTGCCCTTTGGGCTTTCATAAAGGTCCATTTTGTTGATTCCCTGCCTCCTGCAAGGGCTTCTTGGCCTCTAAGTCGTCTTTCGAAAGAATTGCAAAGGTCCTATTTGGCACCTAAGTGCCCTCTGCAAGGGTACCTACCATTCGGATTTTTTGTAAACGACCCCTGGCCCTTTGAACTTGGTCTGTTTTGCTGATAAAAAGCCCTCCGAAGTAACTTACTTGCCCTGTTAAGTATCCAAGATCAAAATGAGTGTCGAATTGAGTCATGCTTGCCAGACCCAAAGCACTTGGCAACCAGAAGAAGAAAACACTTGGTTTTTTCATGGAAAAAGGCCTGTCAAAGAAAAGTCTACACAAAACAGCTGCGGGATGAACTTGTCAGAACCTAAGTAAAAAGACCTTGCAAGGAAAAGGAAAGAGGGGTGCCCAATTTTGGCCTGCTGGACCAAAATTGGGCAATACATTTGACGATTCACAGGGGAAGCATGCCTACTATGCTTTGAGAAGACTGGTGGCTTAAAAGATCCATTGGGCATGGAGTCAGGATGCAGCTTGAAACGCTGGCAACAACCTTGAAAAAACCTAAGAACCAATAAATATTTTACCCCAAACGATAAAGAAAACATGCACAAGGCTAAAAAAAACTACAGACGTGCATAAAAGCACTTAGGGAAAATAAAGAAAAGACTAGGAAACTATGTACATGGCAAAAGAAAGCTTGTGACAATGTTTAAGATATATCCCATTGACTGGGATATGTAGTTCTTCACCATCCAACTTGGAGAGTTGGAAAACATTATGTTGCTTGCATTGGGTGATGACATATGGGCCACTCCACAAGGCATCAAACTTCGTGTGCCTTCCAGGTTTGGCTCGGTCTTCTTCCCACTTCAAGACAATATCACCTTCTGAGAACCTTTTTGGCGTAGATCTCTTGTCAAAATGCTTATTTGTTTGTTGTTGCGGCTGGTCATTGCATCCATGGCTTGGTCTCTTGTCTCTTGAAGATCCATTAGTTTACAGTACCTGACCTCCAGGCTATCACCGTAGATCTCTTGTCAAAATGCTTCTTTGTTTGTTGTTGGCGGCTCGTCATTGCATCCATGGCTTGGTCTCTTGCCTCTTGAAGCTCCATTAGTTTACAGTCCCTGACCTCTGGGCTGCAGCTCTTCACTAATTGCAGCTGATGGGCAAGATCCAAGGTTAGTAACTCAAGTGAAATAGGAAGTCTAGCCTCCCTTCCATACACGAGTGTGTATGGTGAATTCCCAATCACCCTCTTTGGAGTGATCATGTCTGTCCAAAGAGCTATCTTCAACTTGGCATGCCAAGTCCTTTGATTTTCCTTCATTGTCCTTTTAATGATCCTAATCAAGTTCTTATTTGTGGACTCAGCCAACGCATTCCCTTGTGGGTAGTAGTTGGAAGAAGTGTTAAGATAGATGCCACATCTCAATGCCCACTCACTTGTCTTTGCTCCCAAGAAAGCCAATGCATTGTCTGAAATGATTGTGGCTGGGACCCCAAATCTCGTCACTATGCCTTCTTAGAAGTCTAGGACTGCGATCTCATTGGCTTCCTTCAAAGCAACGACTTCTACCCATCTTGTAAAATAATTTATAGCAGTCAAGACCCACTTGTGGCCAGCACTAAAAGGAGAGTTGATCATCTTTATGAAGGCCAAACCCCATTGCATGAATGGTTGTTCCACTTGAATAGGATGTAGAGGCATTACAGCTAGCCGTTGCTTTCCATCGAAGAAAGCGCATTTTTGACATTTCCTCACCCAAGCATGAGTGTCTCTGAACAAAGTGGGCCAAAAGTAGCCAGCCCTCATAATCCTTGTAGCTGTGGCCTTGGGAGCAAAGTGGCCACCAGCTGGTCCATCATGAAACTCGGACAGTACCCCATTGACTTGGTCTGAGTCAATGCATCTCAAAAGTATCCCTGAAATGTCCTTTCTGAATAGCACTCCATCAACCAGGACATAAGAAAGAGATTGGAGCCTGAAATACCTTCTCCTTGTCCTATTAAGACTTTGTGGACACTCACCAATTTGGAAGAAATGCACCATGTCTTGTGCCCAGCTCTTTGTCATGTCCCCTTTTTAAGTGACATCTTCAGAGTTGGTGATTAGCCTATTATGCGACCCTCGTAGGCTGAGAGGATGGATAGAGGGTCATGATGGAGATTGGCTTGGCTTCGATCAACAGAATTTCTACAGTTGGTTTTCATTCGGGCTCTTTCGGACACGTTTGCCTGAGCTCCTATTATTTAGGGACTTCTGACACGTAGTGGAGCACCCTTATTTTGGCATGATCATGTGCGGAATCACTCCCTGATTCACCAGCTTCAGACGGTTCGAGGATCCGACATGTATTGAGGGAGATATTAATATTTGATTGATTTAATCAAATATTAATTATTTGGTCTAATTCTAATTTAGAAACCCTAATTCTAATTTAAGAAAACCCTAATTAGGGCAAGCATATCTTTTTGAGGGTATAAGGGTTTCTCATGGGAGGCAAATTATTGATTATGATTTGATTATTGATTTTGATATTGAAGAATTCTTCTGTGAAGACTGAGCCAAGGGTTCCAGGATTCCATTTGCATTGGAGAACGTCCACTCTTCAGTGTGTGCAATTCAGAGGTTGTGAGATATCAGCGGATCTATTGCCAGTTCGGGGGATAGCTTCATACAGAAGTTATCACAGGGGTTTACAGGTTTGAGAGATAGTTTCATACAGAAGCTATCACAGATATTTCAGATATTTATTTTATTAAGTTTTGATTCAATAAATTATACAGATAGAGCTTTTCTGTATTAGAGCCTAGAGATCTTCAGATCAGGGGTCCAACAAATAGGGTGTGTTTTATTGGCGGTCGTATGAAGTCCGTACAGATTCGCATAGAGATCGACATTGGCAGGCAGAGATCCACAGTGACCGACATCGGCTGACATATCACCGATGTCGGCAGGTTAACGACCTCAATCGACCGACGACGGCAGTATAACCGACGTCGGCGACTGTGTTTTTGACACAGCAGGCCGAGACCTACCAGATTCAGGTTTTATTCCCAGTTTGCGGAATACTCAGGTTTTTTAGACAGTATTTGAATATTATTTTATATGCATGATAGAGGATATCTATTGTAATCATCTGGACGAATAATAAGATTAGTGATTTGGCAGTTAAGAGATCTACTGTGGTTTATTTGAATCTATCTTGCAAAATCGTATCTTTGATCAGAGCTTTTATTTTGGTATCCGAAGGGATATTACAGTGGTATCAGAGCTTTAGTGTTTCTATATTCCCTATTTGAAGGGGATATTACAGTGGTATCAGAGCTTTTGTCTTTCTATATTCCCTATTGGACAGGGGATATTACAGTGGTATCAGAGCTTTTGTCTTGCTATATTCCCTATTTGGTAGGGGATATTACACTCTTTATGATTGTAGGTATTTCTACTACAGCTTGATCATGGAGTACCCAAACGTCCTCCTTCGGCTCTTTGTAGTCTATAGCGAGGTGTTCACATAGCCCTCTTCCCCTTACCAGCTTGGTGGTCTTGATCTCTACATCATACTCCATTACTTTGGTGATCCACCCTGCCCTTTTCTCATTCAAGTCTCACTTCAGCAAGAAGTCCTTTACACTAGGATGTGGCACCATGATGTGAATTTTGTTGTTGGACAACATATGTCTGAATATCTGTAGGCTTCGTATGACTGCAAGCGCTTGCTTCTCAACATACGTGTACATAATCTCGTAGCCTTCTAAGCCCTGGCTAGAAAACGTGAGAGGCTGTTCTAAATTCTCACCATTTGCCTAAGTGAGCATAGTCGAAATTACCTCTTCATTTCCAAAGGTGTATAAATTGAAGTCCTTGGAGAAGTCTGGACTTGTCAGGGTAGGAGCTTGGGCGATAGCTTGCTTAATGCCTTCGAAGCTTTCTCTCCTTGCCGTCCACGTGAACGTCTCGTCCTTCCTCAGCATGGAGGTTAGTGGCTTGACTAGTTCAACAAAATTAGGGATGAATCTCTTAATAAAGTTTATTTTTCCAAAGAAGCTTTGCAGGCCCTTCTTTTGTTTAGGCAAGGACAATGCTAAGATGGCGTGCACTCTTTTTAGGTCAATGGACAATGCTTCTTTTGAAACGACATGGCCCAGGAGTTTGCCTTCGTGGACAACAAACACACATTTTTTAGGGTTGAGAGAGATGCCGAACTCTCTACCTCTCGAAGATTTGCCTCAGGTGCTTCAGATGTTAACTTGCTTCCTTGGAGAAGACTGTCACATCATCAAGATAAACCAGTACAATGTCATTTATCAATCCTTGGAAAGCCATATCCATAGCGCGTTGGAAGGTAGCTCCAACATTTGACAATCCGAATGGCATCTTCCTGTAGGCGAAAGTTCCCCACTTGGTGGTGAAGGCTGTCTTGTACTGGTCGCAATCTTGCACCAGAATTTGATTGTATCCAGAGCATCCATCCATAAGGGAGAATCTTTCACTGCTTGTCACCATCTGAGGAATCTACTCCATACTTGCGAGGGGATAGTGATCTCTTAATGAGATTTTGTTCAGGTCTTTGAAATCCACACAATCTGATCTCCCCATTCTTCTTCCTAACGGGGACCAAATTGGCTAGCCAAGAAGAGTGTTTGATAGGAAAGATGATCCTGGACTCAATCAGCTTGGTGAGTTCCTTCCTCATGAGAGGCTCAATCTTTGGATTGATTGGCCTTTGTTTTTGCTTGATGGGTTTGGCACCTTCTTCCAACTCAATGGTATGTTGGGCTAGGCTTGGGTCAAACCCCTTCAAATCGCCATACTCCCAAGCAAAGGCATAGGCAAACTTTTGGCATAACATGATGAAAACATGTATCACTTCATTGGTACATACCTTCCCAAGTGCAAGCAACTTATCCTTGTAGATCTCTACCCTTTCATAATTTTCTTTCTTGGTAGACATGCTTGCTTTGTCATTCTTGAGTAGGTCATCCTAATTGAAGATGCTCTCAAGAGTGACCAAACCTTTAGAAAGTTTGTTGGTCTTTAGCTGAACAATCTGCCTATCATGCTATTGTTGTAGCTTGGATTGATTCCTAGAAGCGAACTCAGCTTCCTCCTACAAGAAAAGTGCTATTTGCTAGTCACTTTCGAACACTTGCCAATTGGTGACATTGTCTGGTATGGAGGGCCTCACTATCACCGTCAAGTGGTGTTGATTCTTGTCTTGTCTCACCCCCTTTGGAATGTCAAACTGAGCACCAACTGCTGCTAGTCTGTCTGCATGCTTGTTCTCCTCTCTTGTGATGAAAGTGATGTTGAAAGCAGTGAAACTCTCCATTAGGTCCCACACCCTGTGCTTGTAAGACTTGAGTAGGGAGTTCTTGGTTAAGTTTTGACCCCTCACCTGGTTCGCAATCAACTCGTTGTCTCCAAACATTTGCAATTCCTTGATTCCTCTTTTCCTTGCCCACTCTAGACCATGAACAAGAGCTTCATACTCCGCTACGTTGCAAGTGCAAGAAAACTGGAATTTGAAAGCTGAGAAATATTTCTCCTTTGAAGGTGAAACTAGCATTGCTCCACCTCCAACTCCCAACTTGCTTCTAGATCCGTCAAAGAAAAGCTGCCACAAACCAAAGGTCTCTTGGTTTGCCTTCACCAAATTTGGCATGAAAGCATCTTTCTCATGCATACAGTAAACTCCAAGACCTGCCTCTTCGGTGAATTTGTAAGGATCATGCTCAAAATTGTCATTTCTCCATTCATCTAGGAATAGGTCAACAACTCCTACAAGGGAAGATGGAGATTGGTCTCCCTGGTGTTCATCATCAATGATGGCGTAGCTGACATTTGCTACTTTGGACGAGTATGGCTCCAGGTGATCTTTGTGGATGGGCTCCGACTCAATCTTCACGTTAATTCCATACTTCGTCCTAAAAACCATGTAAGACCAATTTGCTGCCAAGTACCCACCTATCTTGGATGTGAAATCCCTGGATAAGCAAAGAGCGAAATAAGGGGGAACATCTGCCACTACCACGTCATGGGGAATTGAGAAGGTCAGACAGGCATGGAGAGTTAGATTCAAGCCTCTTACCACTCCCAAGGTCTTGGCTGGTGATCCATCCAACTGCAGAACTCCTTTGGTCATTTGTTCATATTTGAGTCCTAGCTTATCAGCTATGCATTTGGGCATAACTGAGGTGCTTGCTCCACTATCAATAATGCAATTGTGGACCAAGAAATCACCAATAATCAAAGACAGATAAAAGGAGGAACCTTTTCATCCATCTTTGCTTAACCTCCCATGAGAGGAGCCCCATTCACTATCAACACATTATCATCCTCGCTGGGACAGCTCGTTCACCTAGCCCATGCAATTCCTTTTGGAGTATATCCTTTTTCCCTGGTAGTGCTAAGGAATCCCACAATGAAATGTTCAAGTGCAGCTTCTTCATTTGGTCCACTACATTAATTGAAGGATTGCCCCCTTTGGAGGTCTCTTTGGGGACATTTGTAACTTGTGGTGCAACCAAAGGAGTTGAAGCCGCCACTAGCGGTCTGTAATTGGGAAACTTCTGATTTGCTTGTGATGAAAAAGATACTGCAGGTGCTTGAGTAGCTGCTTGAGCTTCATCCATAGCTCTCTTTTTGGATCTAGTGTTGGCTGCAACACAATCACCCTGATTATTTGTGCTTTTCACATAGTTGACTACGTAGAACTCCCCTTCCAAGTAGTTCATAAGAGTGGAATCAGATTGAGCCTACCTACGTCCATCCCAGGTTGTGTTGACACCTCAAAACTTGAGAATTGGGTTGTCTGATCACCTTGTGTGGTCATACTTTGATTTGGTAGCTGTGAAAGGATTCAACTGGGGTCTCCTTGTGTAGGTGTATTTTATGGCTGGTTTGGGAAAGTGGCTTGCTACGTAAGGATGAATAGTTGCAAACCTTAGCCTCTTTGCTGAGTTCAGAGGCAACTCAACGAATTCGAAAGGGACACCCTTTGAAGAAGATCTTGTGGTGACCTTAGGCATGGGATACCAGGCTAATCACTAACCAGAGACTAAGTTCCTAAAATGGAGTCACCAAATGCTGGATTATAGCTCCTTTTTTTGGATTTTTTACAGTAATAGGACCAACACCAATCCTAGAATCACAAGACACAAATTTCATCCCACTGGGCATGCCAAAAACTATTGACGTTGTAGATTGCACCCTCTGAAAGGATACTCAGCTCCCTTCCTCCACGCGGCACAATGGAGACATTCCTCTTGCTGTGAGTGGAAAATTTGAGGAATGAATCTCTAGATTAGGGGTTAGCTCCCCTTGATACACCTTGAGGCCCTGAATTTTCTACTGCTAACAATGGGGGGGGGGGTGAAAAGAGAGAGAAGTACTATAAGGAAAAACATAACCTAACTAAAGTGGTGATGCACCAAAACTGATTGATCTACTCAGTTTTCACCTACACTTTACACCAAAAGAAGCAAACAAACACTTCATTCGAATAAGAAACTGATTGCATCAATGTTTCAATAGGGGGTTCTATGGAGGTATAAGGAGGAAGAAACTACCAGAGGTGTTCTAAAGACACTGTTGGACAGCTGCTCACCTATGCCTATACTTCAATCTGGACACTTCTTGTTGACCTGCAGAAAAATATTTACGATACACTAAATATGCTGGTATAAACTTATGAAAGCATAAATTATTGAACATAAGACAAGACCATAGGCATATGCAAAAGTGCAAGCTCAAATGGAGGTAAAACACTTCTTTTGATTTAAGGTAAATTTCTTCAAGGCTTCGCCATACAATGCTGAGAGATATCTTTCTCAAAATGAGAAGTTAAAATATTTAGAGAACTTGGAAAAAGATCATTGACCAGTCAAGGAATTGAGGCCCATGCTGCATTAATCAATCCTGCAGCGACCATCAAAGCATGCTACTGTCGTCTCTCTTTAAATGCGTCTGTGAAAGCCATGTTGTAGGTGCTTAAGTCGTTGCCCTTGTTGTCCAGGCCTGCAAGAACATGGGTTACTTCTCTTATCAACCGACAAGGCCAGCCCTCCTTATGTTGACTGGGCCATGCTCTCTTGAATGCTCACGCAACTGGCTGCTCATTAGTGTCAAAATAAGGAAACACGGGCCGCTCCCTTCAATGTTCACAACTGACCCTTTTAATGGTTTTTGGTGGAGACTATTCCACCTGAAAGCATTTATTTCTCCTGCTGACGACTCCTGTGCCACCTGTCCTGGTCTGGTTTGTCCCAGCGCTTGACTCGCTACGCCACCTGGAGCGCTTTGAGCTTTTGTCTTATATGCACGTGGCCATGTCCTGGGTTACTTGCTTTGCTTTTCTCTTTCCTTGCTATTTCTTGTCCTTTTTTTGGCAATTCGGGCTCTCAGGGCTTACGAAATTTCTTCCAGTCTCCTTTTTTTGGCGGGTCGCTGAGTCTCCCCTTGAGCTTTTGAATTCCTTTGAACATTTTGTCCGAAGGAAATCTTCTTTTTGATCTTTTACAACGGCTAACTCACCACTTTAAATTTGACATTCGCGGCCCTGTCACTAGACATTTGAATCCCAATGGCTAGCTTATCACCTTTAAATTGACGTCTGCGGGCCTGTCACCCCCTTTGGCAATTCCTTTGGCTTTTTCGCAAACGAACTTTTCCGAAGGGAAAGTGACCCTTCGGAAAAGTTGAAAAGGCCCTGCTTGCCACCTAAGTGCCCTCCGCAAGGGTACCTGCCCTTCCGGCTTTCATCTTTCGAATTCTTTCGAACTTTCTTCAACCGTTGAATTTTTTCAAAAAAAATGTTTGAAGGAATTCGTTCGGACATTTTGTCCGAAAGAATTCACTCTTTGGGTTTTCCTCTTTGGATTTCATTCAAACAAAATGTCTTAAGGAATTTTGTCCTTGGATTTCCAACTTTTCCGAAGGGCAAGTCCTTCTCGGGCTTTCTGCTTTGCCCCTTTGCTTCGACCATCTGCCCTCCGCAAGGACATCTCGAGCTCAAAGTTGCCCTTCGGGCTTTCATAAAGGTCCATTTTGTTGATTCCCTACCTCCCGCAAGGGCTTCTTGGCCTCTAAGTCGCCTTTCGGAAGAATTGCAAAGGCCCTGTTTGGCACCTAAGTGCCCTCCGCAAGGGTACCTACCCTTCGGACTTTTTGTAAACAACCCCTGGCCCTTTGAACTTGGTCCGTTTTGCCGATAAAAAGCCCTCCGAAGTAACTTACTTTCCCTATTAAGTATCCAAGATCAAAATGAGTTTCAAATCGACTCATGCTTGTCAGACCCAAAGCACTAGGCAACCAGAAGAAGAAAACACTTGGTTTTTTCATGGAAAAAGGCTTGTCAAAGAAAAGTCTACACAAGGCAGCTACGGGATGAACTTGTTAGAACCTGGGTAAAAAGACCCTGCAAGGAAAAGGAAAGAGGGGTGCCCAATTTTGGCTTGCAGGACCAAAATTGGTCAACAATATTTTTGGAAATGTGTTGTATACCTTTCATGATTTATACTCTACAAATTTACACTTGTCTAGACTTTATATGCAGAATGGGGGAACCACCTTTTGAAGGACTATGATAGGAGTCCCGGGGTTTAGGGGTAGCGCTTCTGAAGTTATTTTTTGGGACTGTTATCTTGGCAGTTTCTTATTGATGTGCCTACAAATACTCACACGTGAATTATGGTAAAAAACCATGAGATACACTATTGTATTGTAAATGGTTGAGTTGATGCAATAGTAAAAATGTTGCTTTGTTGATGTTTTTATTGAAAGGGTTTTCTTAGGTGAAAATTTCATGTATTGTGTGTGCCATTTGTTTATTCTGATATAGTTTAAGTCTTTATTAGCATTGATTATCCTACATAAGTTTATCGGTATTTTCGCTTCATTTGGTATCAGAGCTAGGGTTTAGCTATTTCTAAAGAGCTAGGGCATTTTGGCCTTGTTATAAACTTTTTCTTGAGTGGGAGTTTTGCGCAGGACAATCTTTTGTGTAAAGGAAAATGACAGCAAGTGCAAGGATAGAGATAGACAAATTTAATGAGCATCACTTTGAGTTATGGTCTTCTTGTGGACAGAGATCAGTGGGTTATTTTGTTAGGAAAACAACCCACAAGTATGAAGACCGAAGATTGGGAAAATATGGAACAAAGGCGACTATTTCAATCAAGTTGTGTCTTCAAGACTTAGTGTTGTTGAATGTCTCGAGAGAAGGCACCAATAAAAATCTAGGGGATGAGTTAGGGGATTTGTATCAGACAAAGTCTCTCGTAAGTAAACTTTTTATTTGAAAAAAAGTTGTATTCTCTCAAGATGAGTGATGATGACTTTGTGGAAAAGCATTTGAATGCTTTAAACATTGTGGTGAGTTACTTTCAGCCAAGATTAAAATGGATGAAGAGGAAAAATGTATTACTTTGGGATCACGTTTTAGGTTGGTAAGTCCATGATGGGGACAAGCCACACAAAGTGCTTTCAGCATACATAGAGCTTCAAGGGACAGTTTTTCCAAACCATCAATGTGATGGGAAAATGACATGCAGTATAGTTTCTTCCTTTTTCACTTAGCCTCTACTCTTGACCATACGAAAAATGTCTCATGTCGAGTAGCCATCTAGACTATAAGAAGTATTAGCCTTTGATCTTAGAGTAGACCTAGCATCTTGTTCCCTCAACTTAATTCTTGACTATCACCATTTTACAAAATTGCCAATATAAAGTTGCAATGTATTTGATCCCTTTATGTGTGAGTAGTTGTGTGTTTTATGTAACTTGAGTAACATTGAGAATGCAATGAGAAAAAAGTGTTGAAGAATACTCTTTGTTGGGGTATATTAAATATTCTAAAGTTGTGTATTATCTATTCCCATATGAATTTTCAATTCATATAATCTAAAGAATGTGAGGTGGCATGTAGTTTTCACTTTCTTTGTCCCATTAAGGATATTCTTCATTATAAGGAATATTAGAGTTAAATTTTATATATAACTCCTTTGCCACTTTTCACCCACTTCCCTTCTCTACATTGAAAATAGGGACAATAGGCACAAACTTGGAAGTTTAACTAAGGCAATGATTGGAGTTTCTTTGAAACTTTTTTTTCTCTATTAATTTCATTTAAAGAGTCCATGGGTCTCGTGCTTTTACACTTCTTTTTCATTTTTTCTAAGTCTTCTTCTAGTGCTTCTTCAAGTATCATTGTTGTTGACATTGTGGATTGCACCCTTTAAAAGAAGGCTCAGCGTCTTTCTTTCGTGCAGCACAATGGAGACATTCATCTTGTTGTGGGCTTGGCAAAATTGAGGAATGAATCTCTAGATAAGGACTAGCTCCCCTTGATGCACCTTTGAGGTCCTTAATTGCTACTATTAATAATGGGGGGGGGGGTGAAAAGAGATAAGGATATTACAAAAGCAGAACCTAACTAAAAATGGTGATGCACCAAATGATTCGATCTACTCAGCTTCATCAACACTTTACATCAAAAGGAGCTTAATGGAGATACAATGAAAAAGAACCTACCATAGGTGCTCCAGAAGCACACTATCAAATAATTGCTCTTCTGTCTTTATGCTCCAACTTGGGCACTTCCTGTTAACCTGCAGAAATGGTCTTGGATATACTAGATATGCTGGTGTCGATCTATGAAAGCATTAAGATAAAATGACTAAACACAATGTTGATACACAGACATATTCAGAAGTATAACAAATCAGATGGAGGTAAAACATGTTTCTTCTGATTAAAAGGTAAAATTGTCAAGGCTTCGCCATACACAAGTGAGAGATCTTTTTTAGCTAAGAGGTTAAAATATATAGAACTTAGAGAAAGATCCTTAGTCATTTCAAGGAACCAGCGGCCCATAGTGCATTAAACATCTTGCTAAGAGGAATCCACTCATGCTATTGTCATCTTTCCATCAATACATCTGAAAGAACCATGTTGTATATGTCACAAACATTGACTTTTGCTGCTCAAACTGCATTTAATATTCCTGCTAAAGCATGGGTCACTTTATTCTTTGAACGACAAGACCGCCTCCCCTGAAAACTCGTGCAACTCTCTACTCATTAATGTTAAACAAAGAAAAAATGGGCCGCTCTATTGAATGTTCGTGCTCCCTTTGATGGCTGTTTGGTGGATACTATTTCATCTACAAGAAATAACTTCTACCGATGCCTCTTTTGCCACCTGGGCTGGTCTGGTTCGTGTCTTCTGGAATGTTCTAAGTGTTGTTGTATGTGTGCGTGGCCGCGTTCTGGATTTACTGTTTTGTTCTCTCTTTCCTTGCTACTTGTCTTTTCTGGCAATTCGAGCTCTCGGGCTATTCTTTGCCTCCTCTTGGCTCCTTTCTTGGCGGGTCGCTCAACCTTCGAATTCCTTTGGGCAAAATGTCCGAAGGAAATGTCCTCTAACTTTTCCTCCGACGATTGACCCATCTTCTTGAATTGGACATGCGCGGGCCCATCCTTAAATATATGAAAAAACAATGGCTATCTCATCACCATAAAATTGTCGTCTGCAGGCCCGTCACCATTTGAAAACTAACGGCTCTTTTGCTGCCTTGAATTTGACGTTCGCGGGCACATCACCAGACGTTTGAACCTTCAATGACTAGTTCACCATGTTGAAGTTGACGTTCTCGGGCCCGTCATGATCCTTTAGCAATTCCTTCAGCATTTGCAAAATGAACCTTTCCGAAGGGAAAATGACCCTTCGAAAAAAGGAAAAGATCCTTTTTTGATAGCCGAGAGCCCTCCGCAAAGGCACCTGCCTTTTGGGTTCCTTTGGGTTCCTTTGTCTTCCAAATTCTTGCGGACAAAATGTCCGAAGGAATTCCTTCGGACATATTGCCCGGAGGAAATCGTGCCTTCAATGTCTCGGCCTTCTTTTGGTAAATTTCTTTAGACAAAAGTCCAAAGGAATTCGTTCAGGCATTTTGTCGAAAGGAATTTGGCCCTTGGTTTCTTCATGGATTTTCTTCGGACAAAAAATCCGAAGAAATCTTTTGTTTGACTCGTCACTTTTTTCGAAGGAAATTCCCCTTTCGGGCTTTCTGCTTTAATATCTTACAAATGCGCTTTTTGCCCTCCGCAAGGGCACTTTGGGTCCAAAGTTGTCCTTTGGAGCTTGCTTGAACGGTCCCATTTGTCACCTTCCTCACCTCCGCAAGGGCACTTGACCTTCGGAGTTTTGTAAAAGACTTGCATTTCTTTGAAATTGGCCCATTCTTTTGCCGATAAAAGGCTTGTCCGAGGTAATTTGTTTCAAGTGAAATAAGCCCCAGATCAACTCGAAATACTTACAAGACTCAAATCACTTGGTTCTATATAAAAAACAGGTCTATTACAAGGGGAAAACCCACAATTGCAGTAGGGTGAAGACATCAAAGACTGACTAATCAGGACAGCAAGGAAAGAAAAGGGAGCTCGATTTTTGGCCTGCAGGACCAAAATTGGTCAACATATTTGGCAATTCACAGGGTAATTATGCTTGCTATGCTTAAGAAAACCGGTGGCCTACAAGTCCGTTGGACATGGAGTCAGGATACAGCTTGAAAGACCGGCAATAACCTTGAAAAACTTAAGAATCAATATGAAGCTTTTACCCCAAAAGGTAAAGAAAACACACACAAGGCTAAAAAACTACAAACATGCACAAAAGCGCTTAGGGAAAACATGGGAAAAAATAGAGAAAATATGTACATAACAAGAGAGTGCCTAGTGACAATGTTTAAGATATTTCCCATTGATTGGGATATCTAGTTCTCCACCATCCAACCTGGAGAGTTGGAAAGCATTATGTTACTTGCATTGAGTGATGACATATGGACCACTCCATAAGACATTGAACTTCGTGTGCTTTCTAGGTTTAGCCCGGTCTTCATCTCGTTTCAAGACAATGTCGCCTTCCGATAAGCCTTTTGATGAGGATTTTTTGTCAAAATGTTTCTTTGTTTGTTGTTGACAGCTAGTCATGGAAACCATGGCTTGGTCTCTTACCTCTTGAAGCTCCATTAATTCACAAAATCTGACTTCCATGTTGTCGCTTTCTTCCAATTACAACTAGTGGGCAAGATCCAAGACTGACAATTCAAATGAAATAGGAAGTCTAGCTTCCCTTCCATACACAAGTGTGTATGGTGAATTACCAATTGCTCGTTTTGGAGTGACTCTGTCTACCCACAGGATTGTTTTCAATTTGGCGTGTCAAGTCCTTTGATTTTCTTCCATTGTCTTAATGATCCTGATCAGATTCTTATTGGACTCAACCAACCCATTTCCTTGTGGGTAGTAGTTGGAAGAAGTACTAAGATAAATACCGTATCCTAACGTCCACTCTCTTGTTTTGGTTCCCAAGAAAGCCAATGCGTTATCTGAGATGATGGTAGCTGAGACTCCAAATCTTGTCACCAGGCCTTCATAGAAGTCTAGGACTGCACTTTCGTTGGCTTCTTTCAAAGCAATAGCTTCTACCCATCTCGTGAAATAATTTGTAGCAATCAAGACCCACTTGTGGCCAGCACTAGGAGGGTTGATCATCCCTATGAAGTCTAGACCCCATTGCATGAACGACTGTTCTATTTGAATAGGTTGTAGAGGCATTGCAGCCAGCCGTTGTTTTCCATCAAAGAGAGCACATTTCTGGCACTTCCGTACCCAGGCATGAGTGTCTCTAAATAAAGTGGGCCAAAAGTAACTAGCCCTCATAATCCTTACAGTTGTAGGCTTAGGAGCAAAGTGACCACCAGCCGGTCTGTCATGAAATTCGGATAGTACCCTGTTGACTTAATTTGAGTCTATGCATCTCAATAGTACCCTTGAAAAATCCTTTCTAAACAACACTGTCAACCAGGACATAAGGAAGCGACTGGAGCCTGAAATACCTCCTCTTAGTCCTATCAAGGCCTTGTGGGCACTCACCAGTGAGAAGGAAATGAGTCATGTCTTGTGCCCAGTTCTTTACGACTACAGGTTCTTCTGCTGTAGCTTCATCATGGAGTAACAAAATGCCCTCTTTCAACTGTTTAAGGTTTGTAGCGAGGTGTTCACACAGTCCTCTTCCTCTTACCAACTTGGTGGTTTTGATCTCCACATCATATTCCATTACCTTGGTGATCCACCCTGCCCTATTCTCATTTAAATCACGGCTAATCAAGAAATCCTTGACACTAGGATGTGGTACCATGATATGAATCTTGCTGTTTGACAATATACGTCTGATTTTTTTCAGACTTCGTATAACTGCAAGTGCTTGCTTTTCAACATATGTGTACCTAACTTCAAAACCTTCTAGACCTTGGCTAAAAAATGCGAGAGGCTGTTCAAGGTTTTCATCATTTGCTTGAGTGAACATGGCAGAGATTACCTCTTCATTTTCGAAGGTGTAAAGGTTGAAATCCCTGGAAAAATCAGAACTGATCAAAGTGAGAGCCTAGGCAATAGCTTGCTCAATCCCTTCAAAACTATCCTTCCTTTGTGTTGTCCATGTAAACTTCTCATCTTTCTTCAGCATGGAAGTTGGTGGCTTGACTATTTCAGCAAAATTAGGGATAAATCTCCTATTAAAATTTATTCTGCCAAAGAAGCTTTGCAGACCCTTTTTGTGTTTAGGTAAGGACAGCGCTAGGATGGCGTGCACTCTTTTTGGATCAATGGTCAAGCCCCTTTTTGAAACGACATAACCTAGGAGTTTGCCTTCATGGACAGCAAACACGCATTTTTTTGGGTTGAGAGATATATCAAACTCTCTACACCTCTCAAAAATTTGCCTCAGGGGTTTCAGATGTTGTCCTGCATCCTTGGAGAAGATTGTCACGTCATCAAGATAGACCAATACAATACTATTTATTAGACCCTGAAAAGCCATATCCATGGCTCGCTGAAAGGTAGCTCCAACATTTGACAGTCCGAATGGCATCTTCCTGTGGGCAAAAGTTCTCCACTTGGTAGTGAAGGTTGTCTTGTACTGATCGCAGTCTTGCACTAGAATTTGATTGTACCCTGAATACCCATCCAGAAGGGAGAAATGTTCATTGTCTGTCACCATTTGGAGGATCTGCTCCATACTTGGAAGGGGATAGTGATCTTTTAACGAGACTCTATTGAGGTCTCTAAAATCAACACATAGTCTGATCTCCCCATTCTTCTTCCTAATAGGGACTAGATTGGCCAACCAAGAAGAGTGTTTGATAGGAAAAATAATTATGGACTCAATCAGCTTGGTGAGTTCTCTCTATATGAGAAGCTCAATCTTTGGATTGATGGGCCTTTGTTTTTGCTTGATGGGTTTGGCACCTTCCTCTAGCTCAATGTGGTGTTGAGCCAAGCTTAGGTCAAAACCTTTCAGATCACTATACTCCCAAGCAAAGACATCGGCAAACTCTTGGCATAACAAAATGAAAGAATGTCTTTCATCATTGTACATACCTTCCCAAGTGCAAGCAACCTATCTTTGAATATTTCGACTCTTTCATAATTTTTTTTTTGGTTGTGATACTTGCTTTGTCATTTTTGAGTTGGTCATCCTCATTGAAGATGCTTTCGAGAGTGACTAAATCTTTAAGAAGTTTGTTGTTCTTCAGCTGAACAATCTGGCTGTCGTACTGCTGTTGCAGCTTGGATTGATTCTTAGAAGCAAACGCAACCTCCTCTTGTAAGAAGAGTGCTATCTGTTGGTCACTGTCAAACACTTGCCAATTGGTGACATTATCAGGGACGGAGGGTCTTATTATCATTTTTAAATGGTGTTGACTGTTGTCCTGACCTATTCCCTTGGGAATGTCAAACTAAGCACCAACTGCTGCTAGTCTGTCTGCTTGCTTATTTTGTTCTCTTGGAATGGAAATAATGTTGAAAGCCAGGAAACTTTCTATTAGGTCCCACACCCTATGCTTGTAAGACTTAAGCAAGAAATTCTTGGTCGAGTTTCGACCTCTCATCTGATATACAATTAACTCGTTGTCTCCAAAAACTTGCAATTCTTTTATTTCTCTTTTCCTTGCCCACTCTAAACAATGAACGAGAGACTCATAATCTACAACGTTGCAAGTGCAAGAGAATTGGAACCTGAAAGTTGAGAAGTATCTATCTTTTGAGGGTGAAACTAACATTACTCCATCACCAGCTCCCAATTTGCTTCTTGATCCATCAAAGAAGAGTTGCCACAAACCACAGCGCTCTTGGTTTGCCTTCATCAAATTTGGCATGAAAGTACCTTCTTTATGCATGCAATAAACTCTAAGACCTGCCTCTTCGATGAATTTGTATGGGTCATGTTCAAAATTGTCATTTTCCCATTCATCTAAGAGCAGGTCAGCAACTCCTTCAAGGAAAGAGAGTGGGGATTGGTCTATTTGGAATTCTTCCTCGTCAATGATGGCGTAGCTGACGTTTGCCGCCTTGAGTGAGTATGGCTCCAGATGATTTTTGTGGATGGGCTCCAACTCAATCTTCACTTTAGTTCCATATTTGATTCTAAAAACCATGTACGACCAATTTGCTGCTAAGTAACCACCTACCTTGGATGTGAAATCTCTGGATAAACAGAGAGCAAAGTAGGGGGAATATCCGCCACTACCACATCGTGGGGAACGGAGAAGGTTGGACAGGCATGAAGCGTTAGATTCAAGCCTCTTACCACTCTTAATGTTTTAGCTAGTGATTAATCTAACTGCAGGACTCCTTTGGTCATTTCCTCATATTTGAGTCCTAGCTTATCAACTATGCATTTGGGCATTACTGAGATGCTTGCTCCACTATCAATAATGCAATTGTGAACCAAGAAATCTCCAATGACTAAGGATAGATAGAAAGGAGGAACCTTTTCATCCTTCTTTGCTTGACCTACCATGGAAAGGGGCCCATTCATAATCAACACACTATTAGCCTTTGTTGGGACAGCTTGTTCATTCAATCCGTGCAATTCCCTCTAGAGTATATCATTTTGTCCCGACATTGCTAAAGAATCCCACAATGAGATATTCATGTGCAACTTCTTCATTTGGTCCACCACATTGATTTGAGGGTTGCTCCCTTTTGAATTTTCTTTGGGGGCATTTACAACCTGAGGTGCAAGGCCGGGAGTTGAGGTTACAACCGACAGCTTATAATTTGGAAACTTTTGGTTCACTTGTGATGAAAAAGATGTTGCAGACACTTGAGTAGCTACTTGAGCTTCCTCCATAGCTCTCTTTTTGGACTTGGTATTGGCTGCAACACAATCACCCTGGTTATTCATACTCCCCACATAATTGACTACATAGAATTCTCCTTCCAGGTGGTTTATAAGAGTGGAATCAGAGTGAGTCTGCCTGTTGTCCATCCCAAGTTGTGCTGACACCTCAAAACTTGGGAATTGGGCTGTTTGATTGTCTTGAGTGTTCATACATTGATTTGGCAACTCATTAGTATAAGCCACCTATTCTTGACCATACCCCAGGGGTGGGCAATTACGCTATTCCTGTACCAAATTATTTTGAATGGGAACAAGAGCTTTGGACGATGAAGGGGCGCTTGGATTATAACCTTGATATGGTCTGACCTGGGTAATCTGACCCTGTCCTTGGTTATAATTTTGGAAAGGAGGTCTATTCGTTTGTCCGAACTGCTGGTATCCTTAATTTGGCCGATAGCTTTGAGCTTGTTGCCTCTTGAGAGCCACTAATTCATTTGTAACACTTTGTAACAAACTCTTAACTTCATGGAGGTCATTTAGCGAAGTAGCAGTTGACTTTTCTACACCAGGCAGAGGAGCTAAAGTGGGTGCAGCAGTCTGAACTGAGGGTTGTAATTCAGGAAAAAGCGGCATATGAGCTCTAGGGGCTATCTTTCCTGCGTGCACCAAACAATTTTTGGTAGCTATGGCTATTTCATAGGCAGCGGGTAACACTTGTCCTCCCATGGACTGTATCATGACAACAATATCACTGTTCAAAGCCTTTAAGTAGTAAAGGAAAGCATAGCTTGGGTTCGGCCTCACTAAAATGGAGATTCTGTCCCAAGTCTTTTGGAACATGGTATTAAAATTTTGCATAAATTCATGTGGAGCTCTTTTCATAGTGATTAATTGCTCAGCTAGAGAGAGATGGTCACTCTTCTCTCCAAATCTATTTGTCAAGAGAGTGCCTAATTCGTTCCATGAGCCAACTGAATTCATAGGCAAGGTCCCATACCAGTCTAAAACTTTACCCTTAAAAGACGATGCCAATAACCTGATGGCTATGTTCTCTTCAGTGACATTATGAATGTTGCGGAGGTTGGCTATATTTCTGATATGCTCAATAGCAGTAATAGGCCCCTCTCCATTAAAAGGAGGAACACTCTTAAGGGCCATCCCTGGGATTGGGTCGTACTGCAGAAGGTTTAAAGGGCTCTGACCATTGAAGGCTACAAAAAGTAAAGCCATGGCGATGACAGGGTTCACCCTGGGTCTTCTCGTGTAGGTATGTTTTATGGCAGGTCTGGAAAATTGATTTGCTGTGTAGGGATGAGTCCTTGCAAACCTTAGTCACTTTGCTGAGTTTAGGGGCAGCTCAACGAATTCAAAAGGAACACCCTTGGAAGAAGATCTTGTGGTGACCTTAGGCATGGGATGCCAGGATGATCTCTGACCAGAGGCTGAGTTCTTAAAAATGGAGTCGCCAAATGCTAGGTGAGTTTGCTCACTCTTGCAATAACAGGACCAGCACCAATCTTGAAACTTCTCAGAGCATCAAAAAATGATTCCATCGGGCATGCCAAAAACTATTGACGCTGTGGATTGCACCCTTTAAAAGAAGGCTCAGCTTCTTTTTTTCACACGGCACAATGGAGACATTCCTCTTGCTGTGGGCTTGGTAAAATTGAGGAATGAATCTCTAGATAAGGGCTAGCTCCCCTTGATGCACCTTTGAGGTCCTTAACTGCTACTGTTAATAATGGGGGGGTGTGAAAAGAGATAAGGATATTACAAAAGCAGAACCTAATTAAAAATGGTGATGCACCAAATGATTCGATCTACTCAGCTTCATCAACACTTTATATCAAAAGGAGCGAACAGACACTTTATTTGAACAAAAGACCAGACTGCATGGGTGTTTTAACAAGGGGCTTAATGGAGATACAATGAAAAAGAACCTACTATAGGTGCTCCAGAAGCACACTGTCAGATAATTGCTCTTCTGCCTCTATGCTCCAACTTGGGCACTTCCTGTAACCTTGCAAAAATGGTCTTGGATATACTAGATATGTTGGTGTCGATCTATGAAAGCATTAAGATAAAATGACTAAACACAATGTCGATACACAGACATATTTAGAAGTATAACAAATCAGATGGAGGTAAAACACGCTTCTTTTGATTAAAAGGTAAAATTGTCAGTGCTTCGCCATACACTAGTGAGAGATTATTTTTTTAGCTAAGAGGTTACAATATATAGAACTTAGAGAAAGATCTTTAGTCATTTCAAGGAACCAGTGGCCTATAGTGCATTAAACATCTTGGTAAGAGGAATGCGCTCATGCTGCTGTCATTTTGACTTTTGCTGCTCAAACTGCGTTTAATATTTCTGCTAAAGCATGGGTCACCTTATTCTTTGAACGACAAGACCACCTCCCCTGAAAACTCGTGCAACTCTCTACTCATTAATGCTAAACAAAGAAAAAACGGGCCGCTCTATTGAATGTACGCACTCCCTTTGATAGATGTTTGGTGGATACTATTTCATCTGCAAGAAATAACTTTTCCTGCCGACGCCTCTTTTGCCACTTGGGTTGGTCTAGTTCGTGTCTTCTGGAACGTTCCAAGTGTTGTCGTATGTGTGCGTGGCCGCGTTCTGGATTTACTGTTATGTTCTCTCTTTCCTTGCTACTTGTCTTTTCTGGCAATTCAAGCTCTCAGCTATTCTTTCCCTCCTCTTGGCTCCTTTCTTGACAGGTCGCTCAACCTTCGAATTCCTTCGGGCAAAATGTCCGAAGGAAATGTCCTCTAACTTTTCCTCCGACGATTGACCCATCTTCTTGAATTCAACATGCGCGGGCCCGTCCTTAAATATTTGAAAAAACAATGGCTATCTCATCACCATAAAATTGACATCCACAGGCCTGTCACCATATGAAAACTAACGGCTCTTTTGCTGCCTTGAATTTGACATTCGCGAGCACGTCACCAGATGTTTGAACCTTCAACGGCTAGTTCACCATGTTGAAGTTGACATTCTCGGGCCCGTCATGATCCTTTAGCAATTCCTTCGGCTTTTGCAAAATGAACCTTTCCGAAGGAAAAATGACCCTTCGGAAAAAGGAAAAGGTCATTTTTTGATAGCCGAGAGCCCTCCGCAAAGGCACCTTCCTTTCGAGTTCCTTTGTCTTCCAAATTTCTTCAGACAAAATGTCCGAAGGAATTCCTTCAGACATTTTGCCCGAAGGAAATCGTGCCTTCAATGTCTCGGCCTTCTTTTGGTAAATTTCTTCGGACAAAAGTCCGAAGGAATTCTTTCGAGCATTTTGTCCGAAGGAAGGCCCTTGGTTTCTTCATGGATTTTCTTCGGACACTTGTCACTTTTTCCGAAGGAAACTTCCCTTTCGGGCTTTCTGCCTTAAGCTCTTACAAATGCACTTTTTGCCCTCCGCAAGGGCACTTTGGGTCCAAAGTTGTCCTTCGGAGCTTGCTTGAACGGTCCCATTTGTCACCTTCCTCCCCTTCGCAAGGGCACTGTACCTTCGGAGTTTTATAAAAGACTTGCATTTCTTTGAAACTGGCCCATTCTTTTGCCGATAAAAGGCTTGTCCAAGGTAATTTGTTTGAAGCGAAATAAGCCTCAGATCAACTCGAAATACTTACAAGACTCAAATCACTTGGTTCTATATAAAAAATAGGCCTATTAAAAAGGGAAAACCCACAATTGCAGTAAGGTGAAGACATCAGACACTGACTAATCAAGACAGCAAGGAAAGAAAAGGAAGCCCGATTTTTGCCCTGTAGGACCAAAATTGGTCAACAATTGTCTTCTCTCTTGTTCTTTCTTGGAAGAAACTTAATGCACATTGTGATATCTTGTAATCTTTTTGAATCAACTCTCAATAACGTTTGGAGTTTTCTTCCATTGTACCCATTTCCCTACTTGACAAATCTTGTGTCTCAACACTTTCATTGTATGCATTTATTATGACTATTGATTTTTTTTTGTAAATATTCAGTTATGATTCATTGTTTTAGTAGTTGATCTGGAATTACCTCTTTGACAAAGTTTATTTTTTTAGTCCCATGCTATTTCATTCACTAGAGTTGTTTCAGATTTTTCTTCAGTAAGAGAAGTTTTCTAATTATGCTGGCAATGGAAACTTTTCCACCTATAAGATGTTACTTCAATGTAGAGCTAAATGTGCAGGGTGTATTGCTTGGCTTGTCAAACACTGCTGGAGTTCTAGCGGGCGTTCTTGGTACAGCAGCAACTGGCTATATTCTACAACACGGTATGTATCTTATAATATTGACTATCATTTATAGGGATCTTGAGATGAATTTTCTAGTAATGGTTCAAAACTAAGCTCAACATCCATGCCTAATTTTCTTGATTGTACACCTTGGAAATTTTGAGTTTTCTAATTGGTGACCATTTTAAAAGTTTGCAACTACTTATAATTTTTTGTTCTGCAGGATCCTGGGATGATGTATTCAAGGTGGCAGTTGGCTTATATCTTCTTGGAACTGTAATATGGAACACATTTTCAACAGGAGAGCAAATCTTTGACTAGCACTAATCCTGAAAAGTGATCTTGATTAACAATTGTTAAATGAAAAAGAAAGGTAATATGCTCTGAAGTATAAATCTTCTCTTTCTTGCCCTTTGCTAGATGCTATGGCTTGAATTGCCTAGTAAATTATCCCTTTTTCCTCCTTTGATTTCTCTATTAAAAAAAATGAAAAGAAGAGAAGGAAATGGTGGTTTGAGGAATTTACATTTATCTATACTATAAATTCAAATCAATCCCTACGGTGTAGTACAGGCCACTGAGATAAATAAATTACTTTCAACATGTGGGAAGCTGTTGATATGTTACTGTCCCAGTGGCTTATCCTCTCAGCCAGTGTCGAAAAATAAAGATCAGATTGGAACGTTGAATATGGTTTGAATTGAACTGGTTCTCGGTATGACTTACTGTATTTGGTCTAAATATAACATAGACACAATCAAAACCAGCTAAGCTAATAACCATCCAGAAGACATCAATTCCAGTGGCAGGTGTTTGGACTATCAATCAAAGCTTGGAGCAAAATTAATTTTTTTTACAGTTTTATATGTTTCAAAGTAATTCTAATCAGGTGAGATTAATGAAAATAGGGGATTCATGATCCCTTCTTGAAAAAAAAATAACACGTGCTATAATGTAATCGTTGGTCCATGCTACGGGATTTAGTTTCTAAGTACATTTTTATGTTAGAAAAGCTTTCACAAAAAACTCACGCCAGCACCAATTGTGGTTTAAAATGAATAGTTATAGCTCCATTTAGTTCCTATTCTTGTGCTATACCATTTCTTACAACTAAAGAAATGGTATACATGATAATCACATAAGAAATAGATGTAACTGTTGTCAACCTGAAGTTGCACCCTGAATTGAAGACGTGCTAAAATGGTTAATCCTCTCTCCGGTTGAAACAATGGGATATTTTCATGAGGGTGGGTGCCTCAATGGTGAGAAGAACCTCCAGAGAAGGCTAGATCTTGTAAGATGTATCAATGAGGATCTCTACTCTGCGCTGCGGACTACCATGGAAAAAGGAGAAAGAAACTTGAAGGGAAAATCCTACCTAATGACGGTGATACACCAAAATGTTGATCCACCATACTTGGAACCTTGAACACTAAACAAAAAAGGGAAAAAGAAGACCTTTGATTTCAATTGATCACTATGCATAAGTATTTCATGAGAAGGTTTGATCCAATGACAAAACGTGAGGGAAAACGATGGAAAAAGGTCTGATACAAGACACTATGCAGCCACCTAACATCCACTTACAACTTCAACAAAAAACCTATAAAACACTGAACATGACCTGCATAATATGATAAGCTAGCAACTAGGTATGAATCAGAATTTTGGAAGGGAGAGAAATCTACCACGTATGCAAATTGTTGAATGAATGTACACTATGCCAGCACATGAAATCTGAAAGTACAGTCTTTCTTCTGATTGAAGAGGTTACACAACTCACCAATGACAGAGTTTGGTCTTACCAACAGAGGGATAGATTGTACAAGGATGAAAAGCCATTAATATAGAAAATTACAAAGAGCCAAGAGATTGGCGTTGGAAATAGGAGAGGAAGTTAACTCTTCATTAGCCCAAGTCCAAATTGCAGTGCATGCATCTTCCGAATTTGTCTTTCCTTGGCTTATACCTGGTTGTCTTGCATGAATAATCCTTGGCATTGAAGAAGAAGAAGACAAGCTTTGGATGCACGACACCTAGGAATAGATGTCTTGACTTGAAAACTAGTCAACTTCAAAACAAGAGTAGTCAAATTCACTCAAACTGCTTGAACGTTTGAAAGTCTCCCCTTTGCATGAAATCAATTCAAATGCCAAATTAAGAATTGCGTTTGAATCGTCAGAACGTTTTAAGCTTTGAGACAAACGAAAGTGCGTGCATGGAATTTCTAGTTGTTTGAAATGTTCAATGCTTTGCCCGTTCATCATGCAAGACAACTCTATTTTCAAAACTGAAGCATGCTTGTTTTCTTAAATGCGTTCACTTCGTTGGAGTCACTCACGTTAGTTTGTGCATGATCTTTGTTCATCCTCCCTTTGTCTTTATTCTGCGTTTGTTTTATTCACTGTTCATGTTTATGTCCATGTTCAGTTCTGCTTCAATCATGTTTGTATTTTCTCTGGGTTTTCTCGTGTTCTACTTTAATTTGGGAATCGAGCTTTATTTTAGCTTTCGTCCTTCGGACAAATTGTCTGAAGGACTGTTTGTCTCTTCTCTTTCCCGAGCTTGGCATTTCCTTCTCTTTTTTGGCTTTGGCTTATGCCCTTGTCTTTTCTATCGGGCTTTTGTCCTCCCGAATTCCTTCGGACTTTTTGTTCGAAGGAATTCCTTCGGACAAAAAGTCCGAAGGAATTCGTTTCCTTGCCAATTTTCCTGAATTTGTTCTTTTAGGCTCTTTGGTTTTCTTTGGGCTTTTGTTGACTTCATATTCCTGCGGATTTCCTATTTGACAATTATTCCGAAGGATTTCCTTAAATTTTTTCGTTTCCTTCTTTGTCTATATCCTCCGTCGGACCTTTTCCTTGAATTCCTTCGGACTTTTTGTCCAAAGGAAATTCTTTTCCGTTTGAAGTGTCCCTTGCTTTTATGAAGGTGCCCTCGGCAAGGGCTTCTGCTTCCCAACATTGCCCTTCGGGCTTTTTGATTTGGCCCTGTTAGTCGCCTAGGTGCTTTCCGCAAGGGCGAGGTTCTTCCAGAAGTGCCCTTCGAAAGAATTGTAAAGGTCCACTTCGCCGACCAAGTGCCCTCCTCAAGGGCTTTTTGTCCTCAAAAGTGCCTTTCAAAACTTTTGAAAGGGTCCTGCCACCGACCAAGTGCCCTCCACAAGGGCTTTTTGTCCTCAAAAGTGCCTTTCAGAACTTTTGAAAGGGTCCTGCCACCGACCAAGTGCCCTCTGCAAGGGCTTTTTGTCCTCAAAAGTGGCTTTTGGAAGAATTGTAGGGCACCCGGGCTTTTTGAAACTATCATTCGGAACTTTTGTCTTGACTTTAAAACCATAAAGTGAACCAACCCGAAGGGTTACATACCCTTCGGGACTTTTGAATTGGACCTTCTCGAAGGGCACGTGACCTTTGGGTCTTCTCAACTGTGCTTTTCACCTGCCCTTCGGGTCTTCTCAACTGTGCTTTTCTCCTTTCCTTTGGACAAAAAGTTCAAAGAAAATAAACTTTGAACGACTGCCACTTAGTCATTTTTTCGGACTTTTACGCAATCCTTTGAGAGCTCTTTCTTTCGGACAGAATGTCCGAAGAAATAGTCCGCCTCTTATAGCCCAAAAAAATTCATTGGGAAGACAAAATAACTAAACTTACAGCTTGTATGTCTTGGCTGTATTTGCACATTTGGCTGTAATCAAGAAAGCTCCTTGGAAACCTCTGCATGACTAAAATTCCCCTGGCTGTAGATGGCCACTTGGGTGGTTGTAAATGCTCATTTAAGGACCCCAAAACTGATTCATAAGACAAACTTAGCACCATAGCAAATGTCCAAAGTGTAGGGGTGACAATTTGCCCTGTGGGAGGCAAAATTGTCAACATTTTTGGCGACTTTGCTGGGAAGCATGCCTGCTATGCTAGAGAATTGAGACCATATAGATGCTATTCGAACTCCTAAATGGTGAACCTAATTTCTGACTAAAAATCTCCTCCTAACCTTGGCTGAAGTAACCTTTCTCCCTCAAAAAGGAAGGGAAAAACACGAAAGCAAGAAAACTAAGAAGCAAAATGTGCAAACAAACACTCATTGAACAAAACTGAAGCAAACTATTGTGCTTGAACAACACTTGGAGGAAAGCAAAAACAACTATGTACATAGAGCTTTGTTCTTCAATAGCAATGTTTCAAATGTATCCCATTGACTGGGATTGGAAGCTCTTGGCCGTCCATCTTGGCAAGTTGAAAGGCGTTGTGGGATTTACAGCTGGAGATCGTGTATGGGCCACTCCAAAGGGAATCAAACTTCGTGTGCCTTCTTGGCTTGGCTCGATCCTAATCCCACTTGAGGACCAAATCTCTTTCATTGAAGCTTCGTGAGGAAGCTCCTTTGTCAAACGTTCTTTTCACCTATACTTGATGACTTTCCATGGCTAAAATGGATTGATTTCTCATCTCTTCCAACTCCATAAGCTCTGCATACTTGATTTTCATAGGCTCATTCTCCAACAACTCAAGTTGATGCATTAGTTTTAAAGCTGGAAACTCAAGAGAAATAGGTAACCTTGCTTCCTTACCATAGACTAGCTTGTATGGAGAGTTGGCTATTGACCTCTTGTAGGTGATCCTATCAACCCATAGAACTGACTTCAACTTGAGATGCCATGACCTCTGATTGTCTTCAATAGTCCTTCGTATAATCCTTAAGAGGTTCTTGTTTGTAGATTCAGCAAGGCCATTTTCTTGTGGATATTAGTTCGATGAAGTGTTGAGATAAACTCCGTATTGGACAGCCCATTGGCTGATCCTAGATCCCACAAAAGCAATTGCATTGTCAAAAATAATGGTTGGAGGAACTCCAAACCTAGTAAGCAGACCTTCATAGAAATCAAGAACGTTATTTTTGTTTGCTTCTTTCAATGCAGTTGCTTCCATCCAACGTGTGAAGTAATCTGTAGCTGTTAGAATCCACTTATGCCCTAAACTCGAAGGAGGATTAATGAGACCAATAAAGTCCAATCCCTACTGGACAAAAGACTGATCCAATGCAATTGGCTAAGGAAGCATGGCTGCAAGTTTAACTTTTCCTACAAACATAGCACATTGTTTGCACTTCCTAACCCATGTATGGCAATCACCAAATATAGTAGGCCAACAGTACCCGCCTCTCATGATTTTAAGTGCTGTAGTTCTTGCGAAAAAGTGTCCACCATGTCCATCATGGAATTGTTCAAGTAATTTTTGAGTGTGGCTTGGTTCCACACACCTTAGTAACATTCCATTAATATATTTTTTGAACAAAACACCATCAACGAGTAAGAATGGAATTGATTGCAATATGAAATACCTTCTTTTTGAAGCACTTAGGTGAGAAGGGTAAAAACCATCTTGCAGATAGCTTACCATATCACGAAACCGGCTGGAAGGTGAGGTGTGAACAGCAACAATCTCTTCATCATTTGACATTAAACAGCTTCATTAGTTTCTTGTAAGTCCTGAGCTAGATGCTCACAAAGTCCTTTGCCTCTAACCAGATTTATAACCTTAATTTTCACGTCATATTCCATTACCTTGGTTATCCAACCAGCGCTCTTCTCATTTATGTTTTTGTTCAAAAGAAATTCTTTGATGCTTGGATAAACAACCATTAGATGTATTTTATTATTAGACAACAAGTGCTTAAATTTCTTCAGAGATCTTATAACTGAAAGGGCATGCTTTTCAACCAAAGAATACCTTGTTTCATACTCCTCCAAACCTTGGCTGTAGAAAGCTATTGGCTGCTCCAAATCTTTATGATTCTACTGCATAAGAATGCCTGAAATGGTGTCCATATTAGCGTACGTATACAAAATAAAATCTTTCGTAAAATCTAGATTTAAAAGCGTAAGAGCACTTTCTATGGCTTTCTTAACATCTTCAAACCCTTTTACTCCCTCCTTGGACCAGCTGAAGTTCTGATTCTTCTTTAGCATGGCTGTAAGTGGTTTAGCTACAGTAGCGACATCTGAAATGTATCTCTTTATAAAATTGATATTTTCTAAGAAACTTTGCAAAGCCTTTTTGCTCTTAGGCAAGGAGAGTGCAAGAATGGATTGAATTATTTCAAAATATATGTTTAAACCATGCTTTGAAACAATATGTCCAAGAAGCTTACCTTTATGAACTGAAAATACACACTTTTTGGGATTTAGAGATATCCCAAATTGCCTACACCTTTCAAAAACTTGCTTGAGATGAACCATATGATCTTCTGCATCTTTTGAAAATACTATTATATCATCCAAATAAACAAGCACAAACTTGTTAAGAAGGCCTTGGAAGGCCATATCCATGGCTCTCTGAAAGGTTGCTCCAGCATTAGACAAACCGAATGGCATCTTTCTGTATGCAAATGTCCCCCACTTAGTCGTGAAGGTTGTCTTGAATTGGTCCTCTTCTTTGACCAAAATATGATTGTAACCACTATATCCATTCAAAAAGGAAAACCTCTCTGAACCTGCAACAAGCTGTAAAATTTGTTCCATTGATGGCAATAGATAGTGGTCTTTAAGCGAAGCCCTGTTTAAATCACGGAAATCAACACAAACGAATCTCACCATTCTTTTTCTATACTGGAACGAGGTTCGCCACCCAAGTTGAGTGCTTGATTGAAAATATAATAGTTGATTCTATGAGCTTGTGAAGCTCAGCTTTCATCAAAGGCTCAAGCTTTGGATCGATTGGCCTTTGTCTTTGTCTCACTGATTTAGTTTCGTCTTCTAACTCAATAGTGTGTTGAGCCAAACTTGGATCAAAACCTTTGAGATCACTATACTGCCATGCGAATATATCATCAAAACTTGTGCATAAATCAATGAAAGCTTTCTTTTGTGGAGGAGTGCATACCTTGCCCAATTTCAAAATTTTATCAACTGCAATCTCTACATTGGCATAGTGTTCTTCCTTTGTTGACAAGGATGGTTTCTCTTTCCTTAGCTCATTATTTTCACTTAAAATATTTTCAAGGGTGACCAATCCCTTGGGTAGCTTATTAGTTTTCAGTTGTATAATCTGATCACCATACTATTGTAAGTGTTTTGACTGATTTCTTAAAGAAATTTCAGCCTCTTCCTGCAAAAACTCACAATTTGATTGCCATTTTCAAGCCCCTGCCAATTCTCTTGGTTATCCGGAACAAAAGGCCTTAAAACTACCTTTATATGTGACTGAAAAATGTCACTTTTTACATCAATTGGAATATTAAATTGTGCTCCAACAGCAACCAACCTATCAACATGTTTATTCCTATCTCTTGGTATTCCCTGAATATCAAAACCCTGAAAATTTTCAAGTAAATCCCAAACTCTTAAGTCTGTAAGATTTAAGCAATAGATTCTTGCATATATTCAAACCTCTTACTTGGTGGACTACAAGTTCACTATCTCCAAACACTTGCAAACAATTTACTTTCATCTTTCTAGCCCACTGCAAACCGTGAACTAGTGCTTCATATTCAACAATGTTGTTTGAACAGCCAAACTGAAATTTAATAGAGGAGAAATAGCTTTGTTCTATAGGAGAAATTAACATCATTTCAGCTCCGGTTCCATGTTTATTTCTTGATCCATCAAAGTACAATTGCCACAAGCCTTCATTAGATTCGTCTTCTTTGACCATGGCTGGAATTGGTACATCGTTCTCATGAAGACAATACACACCAAGACCTTCCTCTTCAATCAGCTTGTAGGGATCATGCTCATGCAAGGTAGAAGTCCGCTCATCAAGAAACAAATCTGGAACTCCATCCAAAGGCGAGTCCTTTTTTACATCACTAGTTTGTAATATTTCATCTGAGATGATACAATTTGCATTGACCACATTTGGCGTATAAGGCTCCATATGAAAACGTGCAATAGGCTTTGAATGAATTGTTACCTTTGTACCATAGCTGGTTTTGAAAAGCAAATAGAATATCCCCCAATCTTTGAGGTGAAGTCCCTTGAAAGGCACATAGCGAAATAAGGAGGCAAGTCCACCGCTACAACATCTTGCTGAATAGTAACGTTAGGACAAGCATGTAATGTCAATTTCAAATCTTTGATAATGCCTACCGTCTTTGTTGGTGAACCATCCAACTGCAATACCCCTTTAGTATTTGGCTCATAAACAAAGCCGAGCTTGTCTGCAATCTGTTTGAGTATTACTGTACTGCTAGCTCCACTATCCACCATACAATTATGAACCAAAGTATCACCCACTATCAAAGAAAAATAAAAAGGAAGAATTTTCTTTGTTTTTACTTCAGTTTTGTCCACTTTTGACATCTTATCACCTTGTTGCACTTATTGCTTAGTTGGCTGATCCGAATTGGTCAAGACAACACCTTTCTCAATTGGTTTTGGAGACAATTCAAGAGCTGAAAGTTTTTGAATGAGTTTCCTTTTGCCCTGGAATTGAAAGAGAATACCACATGCTAATGTTGATGTTAGACTTCTTCATTTGATTTACAATATTGAACTGAGATGCACTAACTTTTGATTGCGCTTTCTGTGGTGTTTATTGTTCATGAATTATAGGTATTTGTTGCACTTTACTAACCTCTATATTCTGACTTTTTGGGGCTGTGAGAACAGCAAGCTGCTCTTTTGTACTTTGGGCGACAATACTAGGAGCACTTGAAGTATTTGCTACCGCCTGGGCTTCCTCAACAACTCTTCTTTTAGTTCTCTAATAGGTTATAGCTGCAACTTGACCACTTGAATTGTTAGTTTTAACACCCTAAGTAAAAACAACATGGTCATCGACCTGCCAATTTACATTAATAGCATCAGGCTGCTCTTGAACTTGATGAGTCACTCCTTGTGATGGCAAACATGTATCTTGATATTGACTTCTTTGAAAAGAGAACTCTTCTTGTGTCATCTGTGGCATGGTGATGTTCAGTGATACCAAGGCTTGGTTTTAAGCATCATTGAGATTTGAGGACTGCCAACTAGAATCCTGCACCAAATTATTTTGAGGTGGGATTGGAACAATGGCTTTTGAAGTGGAAGCAGCATTCAGATCAAGAGCAACATATGGCTTAACTGGAGTTATGACTCCTTGTACTCGATAGGGTGGTCTATTTTCTTTGAAACCATGATAAGGAGACCTTTGATCTTTGAAGGACTGATAGTTGTTCTGATTTTGCTATTGATAGGGCCTATTTGATTGAAATTGTTGTCTTTTGAGTTGTACTATTTCATTTCCAAAAGATTGTAGCAAACTTTTCAACTCTCCTATCTCACTAGCTTGACCAGTAGGGGTTGCAATAGGAACTTGAGGTGCTGAAATAGGAGCTAAGGATGGATTTTAAGGAACTTGAAGGGATGGTACATAACTTATTTTTGGAAATATGGGCATTGGAGGTCTTGGAGAAAGCTTACTTGCTTGTATCAAACTATTTTATGCCCTTATTGCAACTTCATAAGCATCTAGCAAAGTAGTACCACCCATTGACTGTATCATCACACTAATGTCAGAATTAAGAGCTTTCAAAAAATATAGAAATGCATATTCAGGTGATGCCCTAATCTAAACCGGTATCCTGGTCCATCTCTTCTAGAATCTGAGATTAAAATCGGACATGAACTCATGAGGAGCTCTCTGTATGGCAGTTAATTGCTCAACTAAAGACAAGTGATCAGATTTGTCTTCAAACTGCTTGACGAAGGTTGCATCCAATTCATCCCAGGTGGAAACGGATCTGAGTGGAAGGGTTCTATACCACTGTAATGCTTTTCCTTTGAAAGAAACAACAAGCAATCTAATAGCAACATTATCCTCAACAACATTGTGAACTGAACAAAGATTAGCCACATCCTAGATATGCTCAGTAGGGGTTGTCTGATTTTCTCTTGAGAAGAATGGAATACTTTTGAGCGCAGATACATGAATGTCGTCTAACTATGTTAGATTCAGTGGACTTCCCCTATTGAATGGAGCAAACACTTGATTTCTAGCGACCATTTGATTGGTAGGGATTGTAGTGTTTAGAACAATAGGATGAGGGGGAGGTAAATATTTCCTTTGAGGATATGGATTTGCCCTCCTAGACCTTGCTCTTTTATAAGTTACAAGTTCAAAAGGAATACCTTTACTTGTTGATCTTGTGATAACCTTTGGCATGAACGGATTGCCTGAATAATGCTATGAACTCTGCAACTGGATGTAGATGAATATCCTCTGTTGCTGCGAAAACTCTATGCAAAGAACTTTTTCGTTGTCCCATCGGGTGTGCCAAAAATTGTTGTCAATTTGGAGTTGCACCCTGAATTGAAGACGTGCTGAAATCGCTAATCCTCTTTCCGATTGAAACAATGGGATCTTTTCACGAGGGTGGGTGCCTCAATGGTGAGAAGAACCTCCAGAGAAGGCTAGTTCTTGTAAGATGTATCAATGAGGATCTCTACTCTACACCATGGACTACCATGGAAAAGGGAGAAAGAAACTTGAAGGGGAAATCCTACCTAATGACGGTGATACACCAAAATGTTGATCCACCCTACTTGGAACCTTGAACACTGAACAAACAAGGGAAAAGGTAGACCTTTGATTTCAATTGATCACTATGCATAATTATTTCATGAGAAGGTTCGATCCAATGACAAAACGTGAAGGAAAACGATGGAGAGAGGTTTGATACAAGACACTATGCATCCACCTAACATCTACTTACAGCTTCAGCAAAATACCTGTAAAACACTGAACATGACCTGCATAACATGATAAGCTAGCAACTATGTACGAATCAGAATTTGGGAAGGGAGAGAAATCTATCATGTATGCAAATTGTTGAATGAATGTACACTATGCCAGAACTTGAAATCTAAAAGCACAGTCCTATTGATTGAAGAGGTTACACAACTCACCAATGATAGAGTTTGGTCTTACAAAGAGGGATAGATTTTACAAGGCTGAAAAGCCATTAATATAGAAAATTACAAAGAGCCAAGAGATTGGCATTGGAAATAGGAGAGGAAGTTTACTCTTCATTAGCCCAAGTCCAAATTGCATTGCATGGATCTTTCAAATTTGTCTTTCCTTGGCTTATACCTGGCTGTCTTGCATGAAGAATCCTAGGCGTTGAAAAAGAAGAAGAAGAAAAGCTTTGGATGCATGACACCTAGGAATAGATGTCTTGACTTGAAAACTAGTCAACTTCAAAACAAGAGTAGTCAAATTCACTCGAACTACTGAAACATTTGAAAGTCTCCCCTTTGCATGAAATCAATGCAAATGCCAAATTAAACGTTTCGAGCTTTGAGACAAATGAGAGTGCATGCATGGAATTTTTGATTGTTTGAAATGTTCAACGCTTTGCCCGTTCATTATGCAAGACAACTCTATTTTCAAAACTAAAGCATGCTTGTTTTCTTAAACGCGTTCACTTCGTTGGAGTCACTCACGTTAGTCTGTGTATGATCTTTGTTCATCCTCCCTTTGTCTTTATTCTGCGTTTGTTTTATTCGATGTTCATGCTTATGTCCATGTTCAGTTCTACTTCAGTCCTGTTTGTATTTTCTCTAGCTTTTCCCGTGTTTTGCTTTAATTCGGGAATCAGGGTTTATTTTAGGTTTCATCCTTCGGACAAATTGTCCGAAGGACTCTCTGTCTCTTCTCTTTCTTGATCTTGGCATTTCCTTTTTTCTTTTTTGGCTTTGGCTTATGCCCTTGTCTTTTCTATCGGGCTTTTGTCCTCCCGAATTCCTTTGGACTTTTTGTCTGAAGGAATTCCTTCGGACAAATAGTCCGAAGGAAATTCTTTTTCGTTTGAAGTGTCCCTTGCTTTTATGAAGGTGCCCTCCGCAAGGGCTTCTGCTTCCCAACATTGCCCTTCAGGCTTTTTGATTTGGTCTTGTTAGTCGCCTGGGTGCTTTCCGCAAGGGCAAGGTTCTTCCAAAAGTGCCCTTCGAAAGAATTGTAATGGTCCACTTCGTTGACCAAGTGCCCTCCGCAAGGGCTTTTTGTCCTCAAAAGTGCCTTTTGAAACTTTTGAAAGGGTCCTGCCACCGACCAAGTGCCCTCCACAAGGGCTTTTTGTCCTCAAAAGTGCCTTCCGAAACTTTTGAGAGGGTCCTGCCACCGACCAAGTGCCCTCTGCAAGGGCTTTTTGTCCTCAAAAGTGGCTTTCGGAAGAATTGTAGGGCACCCGAGCTTTTTGAAACTGTCCTTCAGAATTTTTGTCTTGACTTTAAAACCATAAAGTGAGCCAACCCGAAGGGTTACATACCCTTCGGGACTTTTGAATTGGACGTTCCCGAAGGGCAGGTGCCCTTCGGGTCTTCTCAACTGTGCTTTTTTCCTTTCCTTCGGACAAAAAGTCTGAAGAAAATAAGCTTTGAATGACTGCCACTTAGTCATTTTTTTGGACTTTTACACAGTCCTTTGAGAGCTCTTTCTCTCGGTTAGAATGTCTGTAGAAATAGTCCACCTCTTATAGCCCGAAAAAATTCTTTGGGAAGACAAAATAACTAAACTTACAGCTTGTATGTCTTGGCTGTATTTGCACATTTGGTTGTAATCAAGAAAGCTCCTTGGAAACCTCTGCATGACTAAAATTCACTTGGCTGTAGATGGCCACTTGGGTGGTTGTAAATGCTCATTTAAGGACCCCAAAACTGATTCACAAGACAAACATGGCACCATAGCAAAGTTCCGAAGTGTAGGGGTGACAATTTGCCCTGTGGGGGGCAAAATTGTCAACAGTAACGAACCTTGCACTATACAACATATTCCAAATGTATACAATCATCTCATTTGTTTTAAACATAAATGTCTCCTTGGAAGGTACTTGTCACAAATTATGAGGGCAACTTCCCTAGAAATTTATTCAAGATTCATCAGTTGCCTTCTTAACTATAAGAGGTTTCAGTTCAGTTCCCAATTGAGAATGTTGGAAGACTTTTGAGACCACCTCTTAGCCACTGTTATTGAGGAGATCATCATTCCTCGAAATCGAAATCTCATTTAGAACTTATTGTCTCTCAACAAGATAAGTTTTCATGGTAACTTATTTTAACACAAGTTTTTACATAATCATATCTTAAGATCTTAAACTCAAAGATCAATAAGAGATTTAAATTATTTTCTTATAGCATGCCACATCAAGATCTTGGGTAAGCCAATGCAAATCAACTCATACAATAAAGAGAAATGGCTAAAGAGCCTTAATCAAATCAGTCAAGTCCTTACATCATCCAACATAGTTTAAGGTAGCTTTAGACTAGTTCTTCAATGGGACACCTCCACCACAATTCAAATACTAGCTAAAAGTAGGAATGTTAAACTAGTTGAACCTTACTCTTAGGAAACTAATGTCTTAAACATTGAGTCACGCTTATTACTTGTTTGTCAAGAGAACAAAGTCCTAACTTGAACACACTGAGTTTTGTTACAAGGATAATTTATGAAAGGACCTCGAGACTCAGCTGAAATAAGAGATTAACTTGTATTTCCACTTTTATTCCTCAATTTCTAACAAGTTTAACAAACCATGAAACACCACAGTGTACACCCATGCGATCGGTCTTGGTCTAGAATTACAAGTCATGAACTTGACTAATGATAAACAGTTCACTGTACATCTACTCTTAAATCTTGGTACATGTTGTCAACCTAGAGCTGCGCCCTAATTCGAAGACGTGCGCGAAACGGCTAGTCCTCTATCCGGCTGAAACAATGGGATCTTCTCACGAGGGTGGGTGCCTCAATAGTGAGAAGAACCTCCAGAGAAGGCTGGTCCCTGTATGATGTATCAATGAAGATTCCTACTCTACGCTGCTGACTACCGTGGAAAAGGGAGAAAGGAAACTTAAAGGGGAAATCCTATCTAAAGGGGGTGATACACCAGAATTTTTGATCCACTCAATTTGAAACCTTGAACACTGAACGAACAAGGGAGAAGGAAGACCTTAGACTTCAATTAATCACTTACGCATAAGTATTTCATGCAGAGGTTCGATCTAATAACTAAAACCTGAGGGAAAACAATGGAGAGAGGTCTGATAAAAGACACTTTGCGGCCACCTAACATCCACTTACAGTTTCAGCAAAAGACAATAAAGAACACTTTAACATGACCTGCAGAAGGATAATATAGCAACTAGGTATGAAACAGAATTTGGGAAGGGAGAGAAATCTACCACTTATGCAAATTGCTGAAGAAATATACACTATGCCAACGCTTGAAATCTGAAAGTACAGTCCTTATTGATCGAAGAGGTTACACAACTCACCAATGGCAGAGTCTGGTCTAACCAAGAGAGATTGGATGATTTTTAATCAAGGCTGAAAGCCATTATATAGAGAGAATTACAAGAAGCCAAAGATTGGCATAGAACTTGAAGAGAAAGATTCACTTTTGTTAACTCCAAGCTTTACTTGGCCTTTCAATAAAATATATTTTCATTTTTGTCCTTGCATGAAGATTTTTCGTTTGATGAAGCAAAGTTATCTTTGTCATGAGCCGCCCACCACTTTTTTGCATGAAGATTCACGCAGATGTCAATTTTAGAACTCCACGTGAGCTGCTTGATGCCGAGTTGTAGTGTTTGAAAGCTGAGGTAAACGTTATTTAAGCCGAGTTGGACGAAGAGATCATTCTCTTTCGCATTGAAATCTTCTAGTGGATGTGGCGTTTAATCAATTAGTAAACTCTAAATCAGGAATAGTCAACTTGTCGTTCGAATTTGGAACACCTGTTGAAGCTGAGTTAGACTTTCAGATGCATGAGCTGGCTGGAGATGAAAAAGACTTTAATAATCAGTCAATTGAAGCTTTGACTGATTATTCGAAAATAGCTCCGATGTTTGCATGTATTTCGTTCTATTCTGGTCTTCCTGTTCGTATCTATTTCTGGCGGGATTCTGTATATTCGGATGGTGTTAGTCTAATTATACCCGGTTTATATTTTCTTGTAGAATTCTGGCTTTATCCTTGTTCCAACGGTTACTTCCCGCAGGTAAAATTGACGGCCTGCGGGACGTCACCCTTAGTTTTCTTATTCCCTTCGAATTTCTCTGCTTGGCAATTTCTTTCGGGTTTATTTCCGCAGAATTCTTTCGGCTTTATTTCCCGCGTCCCTCTTCGAACTTTTGTCTCGCCTCTTTCCCGCGGCTTTCTTCCCTTCGCATCTTTTTCGCGGACAACAAGTCCGCAAGAATTATCTTAGTCTTTGGCCTTCGGAATTCTTTCGGGTTTTTCGGTCAGTCTTTTCTCCGAATTCCTTCGGACAAAAAGTCCGAAAGAATTCCAATTGTTTTGTCTCTGCTCTTTGAAATGTCCTTGGTCTTCTCTGTATATATATTTCCGAATTCCTTCAGAATTTTTGTCCGAAGAATTCCTTCGGACAAAAAGTCCGAAGGATTCTTTCCGTTGCCTTTCCCTCCGAAATGTGCCTTTCGGGATTTCAAATGTGCCCTTCGGCAACCGACCAAGTGTCCTCTGCCTGTCCAAGTGTCCTCCGCCAGTGGACTTCGGAAAAATTGGAGGGCACCCAGGGTTTTTGCAAAGGTCTGTGAATTTGGTCTTCTTCCTGCTCGAAGGGTAGGTGCCCTTCAAGAATATTGAAAGTGACCCTTCCGAAGGGTACCCTGCCCTTCGGAAAAATTGGAAATGCCCCTTTTTCCGAATTAATCTTTGGCTTGCCTTTTGCGGACTTTCTTTGTCTGTGGTCTTCCGAATTTCTTCGGACTTTTTGTCTGAAGGAATTCCTTCGGACAAAAAGTCCGAAGGTTTTCCTTATCTGATTGAGTCCGTAGAAAATTCCCTGCTTGAGTCCGTAGAAATTTTCTGCTTGAGTCCGTACAAAATTTTCTGGTGGCAAGAGAAAATCTGATTTGTGGAAGATTTGTCAACAATACATTGCAAACATTAGTGACATGAGTTTTGCTATGTATATCAAAACCCAAAGGAAATAGTAACTGCAATCATATTCCATTCAAAACAAATGATTTCCCTTCAGAATTCTTAATCAACCAAACAGTCAATACTTGCAAGGTCCAAACATCCTACCACAGTTAAGAAAGAGTGCAATAATCAAATCATCAACACGTCCTGTTCCAAGTGGCATATCCTAATGCATTCTTATAAATAAGCTTACTTAACCTGATTCCTATTCAACACATCCCATCTTCTGACAAACCCTTTGCAAGACTAAATACACCAAAGACTAAACATGATTACTGCAATCAACAAAGGACTGCCATAGCCATCAAGTGAACATTCCATCACCAAAATAAACAAAGCTAGTGATGGTCCACTTTCATTAGATAACAACATTTGTTAGCTAATGCCAGTATGCTATTTATTAGCCTCCAAAGCCATACCATGTTCACAATTGGGTAACACACCACAATAGGTGCCAACAAGAGAGTCCCAGCCAAAGTATTGTGTTTAGATTAATCATTTGAAGACAATATAAGCAACAAAAAATCTTTTGCATGCTCTTAGAGATCAGCATGTGATCCTTCACTACACCAAGAATCATAAGATTATGACATGAAAACCACGTCACAACCTTGATGGCAATCTTATCTCATCAATGTTTCAACGCAGTACTTTTGAGGACTGTGTTGGCACATTGATGAGGAATATTTAACATTCTCTTCACCTTATCAAATGCCAAACCATAAGAATTAATCATGGCCTTTTTTATTTTAACATCAAGAGTAAAACTACAACCAACTTGGTAATGAACCAAGTAAAGGGCAGTTTCCATGACATGCAATCATATGTACAAACTATGAAAAACACATAAGGCTGAAATACCTTCTCGACATGAGCAGAACAGTCATTTTTGTCATAAGAAAGCAACGCATTTCACAAATGCAAATCATTAATTAACAGAAGTCTGAAGCTTCAAGCTATAACAAATGTAAAATATTTTTATCATGAAAGAAATGGCCCATTATCATTTCAAGTTTGACATATCAGACAACTACTAATTTCAATTTTATAATACATACATATGTTGAAGAACATGTTTCTAGATTCAAAACTGTTTTCAGAATTTCTAGTTTTCTAGCTTGCCACAAATCACAAATGTCACATAATTATAGAATGGCCTTAAGTATCACTTACTGTATTATCTGAGAATCCAAGCTAGTCCTTGCAGTATTTCAAATAATGGTATAAAAATACAATCATAGAATAGCCATTCAATTTTTTTGTGTTTTAAAAAAAAACAAAAAAAAAGCTATCTATTATCAAGAAATCATAAATGTAGAAATTTTTCTATGCCAAGCATGGAAACTATCACTCCAAGTCTAGGCATTAGAAACAAGTCTTATCATAACAACATCAAGCATCAATAAACATTAAGTCCGATCTAGAGCTAAAATTTGACTAAGTTCTTGAATTTTAGACGACCACCATTTCAGTGGAAGACCATAACACATATTATTGTTGTTATCAAGGGTCCAATTTGCCAACACATTTGCCACTTTATTTTACTGTTGAGGGACATGGCTAAAGTGGCATTCCTCGAAGTTTGCTTTTCATCCTTTAATTTCTTTCCACCTCCCTTAAATCTATCAATTTCTAACCCTTTCCAAGGTGGAAATGAACATAAGGTTAGTAATCAGTAAAGAATCTGATTCCACCTGAATCCTTATCCAACCTACTTTGAGTGCTTCTTGAAGACCACTAACAACAGCCTTAACTTCAGCAAGATTATTAGTAGCAACTCCCAACTCGTTTGAAAAAAAGAAGGCAACATAACCATCAGAATCTCTACCTATCACCCCATACTTACATTACCAAGATTCCCTCTGGATGTGCCATCTATATTCAACTTGCCAACCCCATGTAGAGGATTTATCCATTTTACATTAACATGATCTTTTCTTCTTAGTGACCTATCAGCCTGGATATTCCTAGACATTTCAATATGCAACCTTCTAAATAAGATTAACCTTTTTGGAGAAAGATATTGTGGAATTTGTATTTTATATTTGATGGATTCAACTATATTCCTCATAGTCTTCTCCCAAATAAAGAAAGTATCCCTGCATTCCTGCTGAAAGATTCTTCTATTCCTTTCTTTCCATATATTCCTTAACAAAAGTGTAATCCCACTCCATAATACCTGCAAAAGATTTCCCTCATTCTTAATGTGAGTCCTCACTATTGAAACAGTGCTTACAGATAATGAATGCCCAAACAAGGAATATCAAATAACTAGGCCAAATGCTGCCATAATTGATTTGCAAAAGGGCATTCTACGAAAAGATGAATGATTGCTTCTTCATTCTGCAAACACATCTCACATCTAAAAGGGCCATGAAGTCCTCTCTTCATTAACCTATCTCCTAGTACTAACAACCAAACAATAAAGCCCACTTTGGGACAAAAGAATTCTTGCCAAAGATGTTTTAAAATATCCCTTAAAGGATGAGAATTGGGTCTACTAATAGATTCATATCCATCTGAGACAATAAGATTCTGTAGATTTCTTTCCCCAACTTATGGAATCAGGCCTTTCAGAGCTTGAAAGGGTTTTTTATTGTAAAATTTTATGAACCACCTGTTTTTTTATCTTCCCCTAGTCTAATTGGCGATTCATGTGTTGGGGTTCATTGTTTACCAACTTCCCATTGATAAAGACCAGGTTTACAATACTTAACCACCTTTATCCATCCATGTTCATGAAGGGTTTCCATAACCAGTTGCATTTCAGGAAATTGAGATATAATAGGCGGTTGTCCATCCCATGAATCTATGCAAAAGTCTGTAGTTTTTCCATGTTGATTATCCAAAAAACATGTTTCTTTATAATCTCATCATCTACTCTCAACATCGAAAGAACTAGGGAACTGTTATAGACTAGATTTTACACCCTTGTGAGAGAGTTCTTCATGCTCTCTCACTTCCAGCTATAAGCATGGGAAAAACCTCAGGATGTGGGTGTCCTATGATGAAATTGAACCTCTAGAATTTTTTATGAGGCTAGTTCCTCAGGTGCTTCACTTCAACTCTTTGGGTTTTTACGCTAAATTCTACTAATGGCCAAGGAAAAGGGGAAAGAGATTACTTGAAAATAAAACTAAGCTAAGGAAGGTGATGCACCAAAAGTAAGTGATCCACCTGGCCTGGGAAAGACACTAATTCAACATAAGACAAGTTGGCTTACACAACCTCCTAACCATCTAACTTGCATAAGTATTTCTTAAGCTAGGCTTACTGAACCACACATGAGGCAAAGAGGAATTATAAAATTCACACCAAGCATCCATTAATCACAAGTTTATACCTGCAATTAACTTAAAGTACCTAAAAACAAGCAAGAAAAAAGGGCAACAAAGTTGGAAGGATGCTTCTTCACAACGCTATTAGTGCACAAGCTGACTCAACGCAATTTTCAGACAAAGAGATAGGTAAAAACAATCTTTATTGCTTCAAAGGTCCATTACACAGCGATTTTCGCAAAGTGATTTTATCACTAGTCCGGGGATACATTTCTAGGCTCCAAGGCCTCTATTTATAAAGAAAAAGGGGGAAGAGAGAAAGGGAGGAAAGAAGAAGTCGCAGATGGCTATCACCTCCTGTTGTCCTTCCCTGATGTTCATAAATACGCCATCCCAGATCGCTGCCCAATACTCTTGAGCCCCTCCTGTCTTTAAGACTTTCTTTGGCGCATCTAAAAAGTCATGCTGTGAACAGTTGGAATGCTTCTTCTTGGTGTGACACATTTAAGCGTCGAACGGCAATTGCGGGCAATGAACCATTGTAGATGGGAGCCTTCATAACTTCCAGCTACTAACTGCTCGGACTCTCCCATGTTTATTGAACATTCTTGTGTCGCTTGTCCTTTACTGATTGGCCCTTTCTGCTTCAGTTACGCCACGTAGTAGCCTTCCATTTGTTGCATCATGATTCTAACTCTATCGGACCAAGCTTAAGTCAAGCCCTTGGAAAATCCCGATTTACTCTATGTAGAGTAATTTGGGTTCTTTGGCCTCTCCAACTTCAGACTTTCCCAGATCCTTCGCTTAAAAAGCCTTTGAAGTAGAGTACTTTGAGAAACCCAATTTACTCTATGCAGAGTAATTTGGGTTCTCTAAGCCTACTTACTTCAAGCTTGTCCATCTTGATTTCTTCTCACTTTGCTGCTTCCCAAGCTTTAAGACTTCAGTCTTTTCAAACCCGGTTACTTCCAACGGCTAGTCACTTATCCTGATTTTGACGTCCATTGGCCCGTCATTTCCTTCGGACACTTGGTGTCGAGCTTCTCTCTCGGCTTATTCTTTCGAGAAAATCTCCCGAAGGAATTTCTTTGGACAATTTGTCCGAAGGAATTCCTTCGGACTTTTTGTCCACGTCTGTCTTTGGAAACTACCCTTCGAGCTTTTCTTAATGGACTTTCCCAAAGGGTAAGAGACACTTCGGCCTTTCTGCATTTCCCCTTGGATTTCCACAAATGATCCTCTCGAAGGGAAAGATACCCTTAGGGAATTTTGAAATGGTCCTCCCGAAGGGTAACATACCCTTTGGAAAAATTGCAACTTTCCACTTGGAGAGGAAAAAGCCCTTCGAAAAAGTTGAAGTGTACCTTCGAAAAAGTTGACTGGTCCCTTTTGCCCTAAAAAGACCCTTCGGCATTTTGAAAATGCCCTTCAGATTTTTGAAAAAGACTCGTTTCTTGAAGAACCTGAGAAGCACCATTTTTCAAGACCAAATCGGGTTTGTCATGCCCCTTTACTTATTTCGGGTTTCTGACTGCTCACAACTTATGAAGTAACCAAAAGTAGTGCCCCTTGGAGAACCCGAAATACACTGTCTATGAGTAATTTGGGTTTGTAAACCCGAATTACTTCTACTTATGAAACATTTAGAAGCTAAGCACTGTTGGAAACCCAATTTGCATTGTGCTTTCAAAAACTCGAAGTTGTCACTGCTGGAAAACCCGAAGTTCTCCCAAAGACTTACCATTTTCTTGTCTGAAAGCTCCCTTTCCATACTTAGGTAAACTTTGACATGTGGGCCAAAAAATGGCCAACAGGAACCCCTAGATGTTAGAGCCAATCTAATTATCCATTTCGGAGGGTTATTTTCTGCATATTTAGCTATGATATTAGCTGCCCATAACTCATCTAGTCCTTCCAATAACCCTTAGTATAATTTGGCTGCCAATGTACTATTTTGCTGTATGCTTGAGTGAAACCCTAATCCACCATTCTTTTTTCGCTGACAAAGAGCCTCCCATTTATCTAAAGACCATTTTCTTTTCTCTTGTACTCCACTCCAGATAAATATTTGACAAAGAGACTCCACCTATTTTAATACTCCCCTCGGGTTATTCAATATAGAGGAAACATAAATCGGCAAAGCTTGGAGATCAGTCTTAACCAAAGTCATTTTGCCTCTTGAGGATAGCCATCTATTCGTCCATTTCTACAATTTGGCTTTAACTTCATTTATCAACTAGTTCTAATCCTTTAATTTCCTTTCTGCTAATGGAACCCCCAAATAAGTGATTGGTAATAGACATTTTCTAAATTTAAATTTGTCCAGAATCAACAATTCTTATCTCTGAGAGTAGTGTAGAAATATGATTTTGGACTTGTCTTCCTTAATCAATTATCCTGTACCTCTAGAAAATAACTGAAATCTTTTGCAATTTTGAGGCTTCCTTCTGTGTGGCCTTGTCTAAGAGAGTGGAATCATCCACAAATTGTAAATGAGTGGGATCGCTCCCTTGGCTAGCTTAATACCTCCTAGTATTTGATCGTTATGAGCTTTAGTCACCAATCTTCCCAGACATTCTGTCACAATAATAAATAAAAAAGGTGAGAGCGGATCACCTTATGTAATACCTTTTGTAGTTGAAAAGATCTGAGTTGGGTTTCCATTTACTAAAACATAATAGGAAACTGAGGAAAGGCAAGCTTTAATCCGCTCAGTCCACTCTATGGAAAAATCAAAGTGAGTCAAGACCTAGAAAAGAAATTGTCAATCAACGCTATCATACGCTTTTGAGAGATAAGTCAAATAAACATTGATGGGGATTTCTGCAATAGAATGTAAAGCTTCCTGGGCTAAAACTATTTCATCATGAATTTTCCTTGAACGAATCTCCCTTGTTCTAGTGAAATAATCTTATGCATCAATGGCTTCAAATGTTCTGCCATTATTTTGGACACAATTTTATAGAGAACATTACAAAGAGAAATAGGCCTAAATCCTGAGATAGATTCCACTTCTAAAGTCTTTGGAATCAAGGCTATAAAAGTTTTATTTATTTCTCTCAATACAGTCTTGGTTGTTCTTGCCTCTTCCACTACCCCAGATATTTAAGGATATCCCAAAACACCCGATAGAATTCTATAGGAAATCCATCTGGCCCTAGTGTCTTCCCTTTCTTCATAGTGAAGACAACCCTCTTCAATTCACTCTCAATCATTTGTGCATTTAAACCTTTGTTATCCTGTTTAGAAATAATCCTTGGAATATTTTCAAGGACTTCGTTTTGTGCATTGACATCTAGAGATTCAACTATAAACAATTGTGAGAAATAGTTTTTAGCTATATTCCACATACCTTCCAATGTGTATTCTTATTTGCCATCCACTACTTTTAAGAAATTGATATAATTATAAGCTCTTCTTGCCAGCAATGATTTATGTAACTTTATCGCATTAGAGAAGATTAGGCTATGGAGTTAGACCCTTATCTCAAAGGTGAACAATTATTCAAGAACATTAATGGAACAGTTAAAATATGTTCAATATAGCAACGAGAAGCACATGAAAATAGGTTGTGTTTTTATCCCCCTCCTTGAGCCTTTGTATTCTTGATTTTTGTTTCCAAAGAATTTCTTCCCTTCTTTCCCACTCTTGAAGGTCAGTGTTTAGATCAATTTCCTTTTTACCCAAGTTTGTAGTAAGCCCTACAGTTCATATTTGTACATTTACCTCCTCTAATTGTTTTAAGACGTATTTATTTTTTTCCTTCACATCCCTAAACTCCTGCCAATTCCATTTTTTCAATTTGTTTTTTAGGTAATTCAATTGTTTGATGAAGATATACATATGTGCCCCATACTTTGGCTTACTTCCTATCCACCATTGCTTAATTAATTTTCAGATTTTTTCATGGTGAAGCCACATCAATTGGAATCTAAAAGGAGCATGACAAATAACATTCTTATTAATGCTAAATGAGCCAAAATTGTATCATTCCCTGGACGAGCTTATCCTAGATAATCACAAATCTCCTTTTCAAATTTGTCAAGACATAAGGTACATAAGCATTTCGTATAAACAATTAAAGCATGAGCTCTTGCACAAGCTTCTTTCCATTTAAGAATTGTCAGCAGGGTCTATATATCAAACTTCCACAATCTCATGATTTCCCAAGCATGATTGATCATTGGATCAAACATTAGTTTCAAGGTAGACCTTGCATGTACAATAATCTATCAAAATTTAGGTTTCTATACAAAACGAGCCAATCAAGCTTACTCTAATGATTTTATTATGTATCTCTAACCATGATAACTTTTTTATAACACAAGTCTATGCAATACAAGATTTCTTAATCAATCATTTACATTTGCAATAGTGATAACTTTTGTTGGCATCTCATAATGCCCCTAAATGAAATTTTATGGTTAGGGAAGAATTTCGTAACTCTGAAGATTGTTGGAATTTTAAAAGCTTAGTGTTGTAAAACCTCCAAATCATTTGTCTATCCTTTATAAAAAATTGTCTAAGTGTAGCAAATGTCTAAGTAAATGCTTGTTTTAAGGACTAATGTATTACAAATTGAAAGAAATTTCTAAGGCCAAACAAAGGGAACATAAAATTTGAAGTGAGACATATTGATCTCTTGTTCAGAGATTGTTGTGGACAAATTTCCATTTACGGTCCAAACCCATTAAGCAAAGAAATGTGTTGAATTGATTTAATCGGGGGTTGACTTATTCATTCACAATAAGGGTTTTTTTAAGTTTGAAAGATTAAAGCAATAAAGAAGTGAGTGGAGGATTATTCATGTGTTCGCTCTTTCATGCTTGAATAAAATTGAGTTAAGACCACTAGCCCGAAATAGGAATTTGAGTTAAAGAACATTATTCGATTGTTTGAAGCTGAACTTAAAAAAATGTGATCACATTGGTTATTTAGAGGTTTGTTGAAAAGAAGGCAAAGAACATTAAGCTATACCGGAAGATTCAAATCATCAAAGACGAGCAACACATGTTCACTAGTTTGGGAATGAGTATGAAAGGATTGTTGTGATATACCTGAAGGCCCAAATATGGTTAGTTTAATAAAGTTATTGTTTGTCTATTTGGAGATGATTGACAAGTTAAATTAGGTTAACTATGAAAGCCCAATTAGCTGACATTCCTTGTGTGATTGGATGTTAGACTAAGACAATGAAATCATTAAGAATGATCACAAAAACAAGTGGAAGTTATTAGAAGGGGTTATTTGGATGTTCGTTGGTCAACAAGCAAATAAATTTAAGCTAATGTCGATGGCTGGAATCATTAAAAGTAGGTAAAATGTATTATACACTTGTTCAGTGGTAAGAGTGAACAAATTGTTCTGGGATGTACAAAGGCCTAAATAGGGTATGACAACACAGAGTCATTGTTTTCCCATTTGGAGGTTGGCTCAAATAATTCGCCACATTATGTCGAAAGGCTCGAAGGAAGAAAGTGGTAAGTAGGGGTTGTTCAGGTGTTCATTGTTCCAATCAAAAAGGAAAAGTACTAAAGCCTAAAAGGCAAAAATTGAAAAGGTGGCACAAACCAATTATGCTTTTGTTAACAATTGACTTAAATTAACACATTAAGTATGAATGTCCAAATCATCAAAATATATTGGAATGTATTGTTTGTCGATTTAGAGAAAGGGATATAGAAAGAAATGTCATATGTTGGAAGGTTTGAATCATGGTGCTTTAAAAAGAAAGACCATTTGGATGTTCGCTCATGAGCAAGCTAACACAGGCTATCAAAGTCTGAAAGTCCGAATAAATATAATTAAATGTTTTCTATTGTTAGGTTGTTTGCCATTCCATTGCTGAAAGAAAAGGGCCAAATCCCAAAGATTTGAATGGCAAAGGAACTGATAAAAAGAGGCATTTTTATGGGTCACATGTTTGTCACTAATTGATATTATATTAGACACCGAACCCTGAACCCATGAAATGGAGGAATTAAATAAATAAATATTGTATTAATTACTGTGTATTAATGGAGCCACCTGGATAGCCTTGAACACCATGTAACAATCATACAATATTAATCCCTCTTGTAGCCTCAACGTATATCAATAAACCATCAAGTTGTTGAAGAAATCAATCCATTTGCATTGAACAACTCAAAAGGAGTTGTAGGCAAAAGTGAAAGTTACAATTGACATCCAGTATTGTAAGCTTCACTATTCAAGGCCAACAATTATTCCCTAGATGAAAGAATTTTGAAGAACGCTGAGGGGAAAGTTATGGTGGATGTGAGCGTTGATACTATAAGGAAGATGTTTGGTCTCAACACAATGTTTGAAACCACTAAGTATGAAAACAACATAGCTGAAGTATAGGAGCTATTTCTCTACGGATAGAGATTTGGAGCTTCAAAAGCATGTCAATGGTCTTGAAAATAGGCCTAATACAGAGATATACACGGAGGATGATATCCTTGATCCATTTGACATCACTATCTTTGTAGAATATTTATAGCATGCCATGTCCATTATGTCTCAATTATTTGGCAATAAAGATGATAAGTGGGTCGATAGGGACCATTCCATAGTGTAGTTGATGTCCTCCATTATCATCACCCAATTCTATATGACTATGCCACAATTATGTCTGACAACATACATGAGCAAATGGTTGAATACAGAAATACATTAGGGTCTAAGAAATTCAGGTACAACTTGAACATGTCAAACGTATTTGGCCCCACATCACAAATTATAGCCAGCTAAATTAGAAGTTAATAGGTATGCCACTGATTGCAAGACTAAGCAAAGTTTTTAAAAATTAGTTCTAGCATGGACAAGACACCTTGTCATACATCATGATTGGGGGAGAATACAAGTGCTTTGAGGATTATTTTGTTGAAATGTTGCACAAGTTATTCCATGGAGTAGAGAGACCAAGGTTAAGTTCTACCTCTATCAAAATATTGAGACCATTACAATATGCCCCTAAAGTTGGAGCAACACATAATTGGGTTGATTGGTGGCTAATTCTTGGTGCTACTTACATTTGAGTGTACGTGAATAATGTTGACCACTTCATACTCGTATTACATGTGCCCCTCAATCCATGTGCGTTGATTTTGTTAGACAACTTGCCTCTTTTTTATGAGGACTTTGTTTGGATGGCAAAACAAGGCCTTTTTTGCTTTCAAATTTTAATTGGGAGATGTGTAACAATCCTTGCCCGATCTGCCCTTAATTGTCTCAATTTGCTGCCTTGTAATTTTTTCAAACACTTTGTATGCAAAGTGCTTCTTGCTGGTTTTTGTCACAGTTTGATGGTTTGTTTGAATGATGATGGATTAAAGCTTCAAGTGTTTATAGAACAATGCAAGAATGACAATGCTAAGTTCTAGATGCAAGAATGACTTCTTTTTGTTCTTTTCTATGCAATTAGATGAATTCACAAAGCAAACTAATCACCTACAGCCAATGGACATTTGGTCGAACAGTTGGCATGCAACTTACTATCTCAATTCAAATGCTCAAAAGATAACTATAAATGACCAGCAACTTGTGATTTTTACTTGTATTGATGATTTGATACAATGCTTCCTAGACTAGCCAAGACTCTTGGCATAAACAAGAATTACAATTATATGGTATGCTGGTATGAAAGATGCACACCTACAACTGCAAATATAAATTATACTAAATGATAAATTGTATGCAACGAAACCTGGTTGGATTAAGGCGCCCTTGAGAATAGATGAAGGAGCAAGCAATTTCCAAGTGAAAGGATGATTTCCCAAGCCAAATCAAATTTTCAAAGCCAGCTGCCCATGTTCTGGTCTGATCTCAAATTAAAATAATATGCAATGAATATGCACTGTCTCAAGCATCTAATATCATCTCCATGCTCCAAGGAAGTGGGCGCACCAAGCCAAGCAAATAATTGATGCAAATTGGAACCCCCACAAGCAAAAACGTCCCTCCTAATGGCGTCCTTCACTATAAATATCTGATTTTTATATCAGATTTCTTCACAATGCAATCTACTCTCTTGACGAAGGAAAATCGATGCCAAGCTATATAGAAACCAACACCAAAACATAGCTATGCAACCTCCACAAATTCACCAAATCGATTTCTACAAAATTGGCCAATGGCCACAAATTTTGCTCCAATTGAGATGACTGAAATATCACCTCCAAAATGCAACCCTTCAAGAGATATTTCACTCCTCAATTATGCTATCAATGGGAGTTATCGTTCTCAAAGACAAATTGATTCATTGCAGAAAATTCTAGGCTCCACAAGCATACCACAACAAAGACAACATCAAATCCAGATGATTCATAATGGCAGCCCACACATCCCTTTATACTTTTTTTCTTTCCTTCATTTGGGAAGCTTCTAGAAACATCATAATATTTTATTATTATTTTTTCCTTTTAATATATTATATTTGCACTTTAATATAAAATAATGAATTATAACATAAAGTACAAATATAACATCATTTTATAACATGAGGTTTTCTAAAATTAGAAAAATTCTAATAAATCATTAGAAAACCTCCAGAATATGTCGAAACTTCCCCAAAGAAACCAACTGCCATTTGGGTAACTGTGGAGAAGACCCTCTAACCATGCCGTATTAGCCTACGAGGGCCATTGATAGGCTAATCATGCCAAAAGTACAATGTCTAACTAGAAGGGGACATTGCAGTCCGTCCCTCCTGAAATTGCTTGTCCCTAAGCAATCTCAAATCTAGATGTTGTAGAATCTCTTCACTCTCTCAAGTAGCATCCTCAACTGGCAAGTCCCTCCATTTAATTAAGTATTCCCTAATGATCCGTCTCTGCAAAGTCCTCTCTCGAACATCCAAGATGGCCTCGGGCACTAGTATCAATTTCCCCTCATCATCCAGGGGTGGCAAAGTCATGGAAGGAACCACACGATGTCCTAACACCTTCTTGAGGCATGACACATGGAAGACATTGTGTACTCTGCTGTCGGTTGGCAACTCCAACTCATAAGACACCTCGCCCACTCTCCTGATAATCCTAAATGGCCCATAGTATCGTGGCTTAAGCTTCTTGGCTCCCCTTTTCTTAAGAGAAGACTGTCTGTGTTGTAGCATCAAATACACCATATCACCAACCTCAAACGAGCTTTTAACTCACTTCTGATCTGCATACTGCTTCTGTTGGTTTTGGGCCTTCTGTATGTTTTCCCGCAATGCTCTCATAATGTCCTGGTTCTCCTGCAACAGATCACCAGCACAAGGCACTCGACTATCTCCAAATAACAAATCCAGAAAGCTCGACGCATCATACCCATACAGCGCCATGAATGGTGTCATCTGAATGGAGAGATGGTAAGTTGTATTGTAACAATACTCACATAAATATAACCACTTAACCCAACCCTTTTGCTGCCCTACTATGTATTTCATGAGGTAGCCTTCCACCCATTTATTCAGAGTCTCTGTCTGCCCATCGGTCTGCGGGTGATAACTAGTACTTGGAGTGAGTTCTGTCCCACACACCCTGAATAGCTCCTGCCAAAAATGACTCATAAAATGGCTGTCTCTATCACTGACTATGCTCTGAGGTAACCCATGCAACCTAAATACCTCATGGAAGAACAATTCTACCACTTGCATAGTTGAGTAAGTAGTCGAGATTGGAAGAAAGTGAGCATATTTAGTCAAACGATCCACAACCACTTATATGCAATCCCATCGCTGAGCTCTGTGTAATCTAGTAATGAAATCCACAGATAAGCATTCCCACTTCCTATCAAGAATCGGAAGTGGCTAAAGTAAACTTGTTGGATATGTGTGTTTTTGTTTATTTTGCTAATAAATAGGACACTTTCTAACATATCGTAGAACATTTGGTTTGAGGCCCTTCGAAGTGAACCTCTCGAATTTCCCTGTAAGTCTTGAAATAACTGGGATGCCCTGCCATGGGTGTATCATGAAAGGTCCTAAAAATAATGTTCTTCATCTCCGATCTTGGGGTCAAATAGATCCTTCCTTTGTAAATGATTAAATCATTTACAACTGTATATTTGGCATCTTGTACTGACCCCTCAACAATTCCTGTAGCCCAACTGTCCTTGGCATACTCTGCCACTATCAAGTGTTGCCAATCATCTGCTATCCCAGTCATAGAACTCAAGTGTGGACGTCAAGATAAAGCATCAACAACCACATTCTGTGTCCCCTTGACAAAGGAGATGTCAAAATCATATGATTGCAGCTTGTTGACCCATTTCTGCTGTCGATCATTAAGATCTCTCTGTCCAAGGAAATGCCTCAAACTGTTATGGTCTGTTTTCATCACAAACTTGTTGCTTACCAAATACTGCCTAAATTTGGCCAATGCATGCATGATGGCCAACATCTCCTTGTCATGTATGTTGTACCCTCTCTCTGGACCGCGAAGCTTCTGACTCTCAAAAGCAATCGGATGTTTGTCTTGCATAAGGACTGCACCTATCCCCTCACCTAATGCATCACACTGTAGCTCAAAGGGTTTGGAGAAATTTGGCAATGCAAGAACTGAGCAAAAAGTCATAATTAGTTTGAACATCTCAAAACAATCCTATGCCTCAGGAGTCCAAACAAATGCCCCTTTCTTCGTCAAATTAGTGAGTGGTGCCGCATGCCGTGAATATCCATTAACAAACCTACGGTAGAAACCACACAATCCCAAAAATCCTCTAAGCTGATTAAGGTTCTTTGGAGTAGGCCATTCAAGAATCACCTTGATCTTCTCTGGGTCCATACGTACCCCCCTCAACACTAATGATGTGCCCAAGATACAATAATTTTGTCATTCCCAAGTCACACTTGGATTCCTTGGCATACAAGGATTCACCTCCAAGAATACCCAAAACCGCATCAAGATGTGCAATGTGATCCCCCCATGTTCTGCTATATACCAAGATATCATCAAAGAATACCAACACATACCTCTTTAACTGCGAATGGAAGGCCCTATTCATCGTAGACTGAAATGTCACCAAAGCATTGGTTAGCTCAAATGGCATGACCACGAACTCGAAATGTCCACAATGGCACCTGAAAGCCGTCTTTTCTATGTCCTGCTCCCTGACACGAATCTGATGATACCCCGACTTCAAGTCAATTTTGGAGAAGTAGCAAGCACCATGTAACTCATCTATCAACTCATCAATTCTAGGGATGGGGTAATGGTTCTTGATTGTTCTTTTATTCAGGAGCCTATAATCAATACACATCCGTAATGTACCATCCTTTTTCTTGACCAAGACTAGTGATGATGCAAAAGGTGACTTACTTGGTCTAATGTGTCCCATGGCCAGCAACTCCTTAATAGTTTTCTCTATTTCATCCTTTAGCCTCTTGGGGTGCCTATATGGGGTGACCATCACAGGCTTAGCGCCTTCCTCCAACTCAATGATATGCTCAATCCCTCTGTCTGGTGGTCTTCCTAGTGGAATATCACTGAATACCTTAGTGTGCATAATTCTTAACTCCTGAATGTCTTGATGGTAAACTGGCTTTTGCTGCTCACCCTGTGTAGGCATCAAAACACACTCAGCTGCCCACTCAACCATGTCATGCCTCATAAGTCTCTCCATCCTCCTGAAAGAAATCATCCTGAAACTGGAATCTCAAATAGCCTTGAGGACATTAGTTTTTCCATCTACCTTGAATGTCATTTCCATCTCTCTGAGATCCAGGGTGAATTTCCCTATGTCATGTAACCATCTCATGCCAAGTACCATATCGGTATCACCCATATTCACCACATAGAATTAGGTCTTGAACTCATAGTTGTTCAAACACATAGGCAAGTCTGATATACTCCTTTCGCACTTGAGGGTTTAACCATCTGCCACCTTAACTCTTATTCCCTCAAATTCCTCTGCCTTGATTCCATGCCTCTCAACCAATCGGACATCAATAAAGTTATGAGTTGCCCCTGTGTCAAGAAGAGTGATAATCTTTTGTCCTGCTAGAAATTCACACATTCTAAATGATCCCTCTTGTTGGATGCTAGTGATGTGCTCATCACGTTGCCTCGCTGCCCCTTCATGCTCTCCTTCACTTTCATGCTTATCTTCCTCATGCTCAGTACCTGAATCCTCAGGATCAGATTGCTGATCCGATTTCTCCGACTCAGAGTCCTCATAATATGCCCACATCACTCTATTAGCTTTTCCTTTAGGTCGTAAGGGACAATCATGGTTTGCATCATAGGGCCCCTTGCAATAGAAACATAACTTCTTGCGCAAATCATTAAGTGTATTCCTATCTAGAGGTGTTGATGATTTGCCCTTAAAATCCAGTTTGTTCTTTTTAGAGAAAGATTTATTGTCTCGATATGAAGAAGATCCCTTTGATGAGTACTTGTTTTGCGGGGCTACAAGTTCCATGCTCCTAGCCTTCTTCATTGCCTCCTGAAGTGTGGGAGGATCAAAGGCTTTAATCCATCCTCGCATAGGCTCCAATAACCCCTCAATGAATAGCACCACCAATCGTCTCTCTGAGATGTTGGGCACCATTATTGATAGTTTCTGGAAGTCTCCAATATAGTTTTCCAAACTACCAACTCGCTTGAGTTGGGCCAAATCCCTGAAGTATGATTATGGATCCTTCCTATCGAAACACTCAATCAGTTTATCCACAAACTCCTGGTAAGATGTGATCTGACTGTGTTGCAATGTAACTAGTCCATGATACCACCATTCGTCTACTGCTCCCTCCAGATGCAAAGTGGCATATTTGATAGCTTCCTCTTTTGTCATGGGTCAAAGAGCCAAGAAGGTATCCAACTTATGAATCCATGACTGTTTCGTAGTCTTGTCACTGCCATCAAACATGGGTAATGTAAGCTTATTAGTAGCGTGCTTGAGTTTCTTATTATGATTCCTAGGTCTTCTCTCCTGCCGAGACCTATAGTAATCCATCCTTGATTGTACAAACCGATTAAAATGCATAAGCTCTTGTGCTTGAGGTGTCAATTGTTGCCATTCATCATGGGCAACCATGTATGCATCAGCATAGGTTGGATTCTCAACCTCTTCAATATTCTCCTCAGTTGGTTCATTTCTCAGGGGTGCGGGCTGAGTAGGCCTATCTGTAGTGCAGGTTGGCGCCCTCTGCACTCTTCGGGACCCAACTACACTCCTATCATCTTCCTAGTCCTGACAATATCTTCTAGGTAAATTCAACTGCTGCAAAGTATTTGCCAACTACTGTAAGGACCCAGCTACCTGTTGTTGACCAACTCATAAATCTCTCAAAGTGCCTCTCACTTCTCTGTCACCATTTCTATCATTGTCTCTTCTCTCATCTCTGTGTGGACCCACGTCTGCTCGGTCACCCATTTCAGCCAAAGGTACCTCTGTAAATGAATTTTCTTCTTGCCAATTCCCTTCCTCTTCTACTCTTTTGCGGGTATAGTACCTGTGATGACCTCTCATGTGATATTTTAACCCTCCAGGATGGCAAAATCAGGGCTCTGATACCACTGTAACAATCCTTGCCCAATCTGCCCTTAATTGTCTCAATTTGCTGCCTTGTAATTTTTTCAAACACTTTGTATGCAAAGTGTTTCTTGCTGGTTTTTGTCACAGTTTGATGGTTTGTTTGAATGATGATGGACTAAATCTTCAAGTGTTTATAGAACAATGCAAGAATGACAATGCTAAGTTCTAGATGCAAGAATGACTTCTTTTTGTTCTTTTATATGCAATTAGATGAATTCACAAAGCAAACTAATCACCTACAGCCAATGGACATTTGGTCGAACAGTTGGCATGCAACTTACTATCTCAATTCAAATGCTCAAAAGATAACTATAAATGACCAGCAACTTGTGATTCTTATTTGTATTGATGATTTGATACAATGCTCCACTAGACTAGCCAAGACTCTTGGCATAAACAAGAATTACAATTATATGTGCAAATATAAACTATACTAAATGATGAATTGTATACAATGAACCCTGGTTGGATTGAGGCGCCCTTGAGAATAGATGAAGGAGCAAGCAATTTCCAAGTGAAAGGATGATCTCCCAAGCCAAATCGAATTTTCCAAGCCAGTCGCCCTTGTTTTGGTCTGATCTCAAATTTAAAATAATATGCAATGAATATGCGCTGTCTCAAGCATCTAATATCATCTCCATGCTCCAAAGAAGTGGGCGCACCAAGCCAAGCAAAGAATCGATGCAAATTGAAACCCCCACAAGTAAAAACGTCCCTCCTAATGACGTCCTTCCTTGACTGTAAATATCTGATTTTTATATCAAATTTCTCCACAATGCAATCTACTCTCTTAATGAAGAAAAATCAATGCCAAGCTATATAGAAACCAACACCAAAAGATAGCTATGCAACCTCCACAAATTCACCAAATCGATTTCTACAAAATTGGCCAATGGCCACAAATTTTGCTCCAATTGAGATGACTAAAATATCACCTCCAAAATGCAACCCTTCAAGAGATATTTCACTCCTTTGGTTATGCTATCAATGGGAGTTATCGTTCCCAAAGACAAATTGATTTACTGCAGAAAACTCTAGGCTCCACAAGCATACCACAACAAAAACAACATCAAATCTGGATGATTCATAATAGCAGCCCACACCTCCCTTTATACTTTTCTTCTTTCCTTCATTTGGGAAGCTTCTAGAAACATCATAATATTTTATTATTATTTTTTCCTTTTAATATATTATATTTGCACTTTAATATAAAATAATGAATTATAACATAAAATACAAATATAACATCATTTTATAACATGAGGTTTTCTAAGAATAGAAACATTCTAATAAATCATTAGAAAACCTCCATAATATGTTGAAACTTCCCCAAAGAAACCAACTGCCATTTGGGTAACTGTGGAGAAGACCCTCTAACCATGTTGTATTAGCCTACGAGGGCCACTGATAGGCTAATCATGCCGAAAGTACAATGTCTAGCAAGAAGGGGACATTACAAGATGCTCCAGTTGGATTTGATATCTAAAGATGAAAGAAATTGTGATCATGATAGAGTTATCAATGATAAAAGAAAGACTACAATAAAGAGAAGTGGATCTCCACATGATTTTAATGGATGGAAGGATCTATGTCGGAATTGTCTTGATTATAAAATAATAGATTTTTTTATTATCATGGAGTAGGTCTAAGATGGCACAAGAGAGAGATAAAGACAAACCCATCTTATGTTGGAGTTGTTTAACCCTAAATTTAGAAATATGTGGGGATAAGATTAAGAATATAGAAATAGTTCAAGCACAAGGGTGATAAACTAATCTATAGAAAACCAATTGATTACAAACTCAGATAAATGAATATTTTGAATTATAATATTGAGATATGCTAAATATAGAAATTACTAAATTTGAAATATGTTCATTTGATTTCCATACTCAAGAGAAATGATAGTTGGGTTTACAATGCACAAGCAGATCTAGACTTGAAATAGGAGGAAATTATGCAAGGTCAGTATTATGGGCTAGTCATTAGATTTTAAAAATTGTACTTTTGTAGTCGAGAAAACTACTATCGGATCTGGACACTATCGTTGACGTTAGTGTCTGGCTATGACGCAGGTGGCCAAGTATGGAATAATGATTGAATCTTGATGCAAGCAATTTCGTTGTTTTGGGTTTTTTGTTGTCTTTTTGATGATATATTCAAATTTGTGATACATGTCGCTCTTAGCTAATTGATTAAACCTTAGCTCTTCACCCTTAGAGAATGAGTTTAATAAAAATGGGTTAGTGGGCTCACGATGTCGAGCTGACCTCAAAAACCCCTATGTTAATGAGTATTGCCTACATAGCCAATACTTTAAATAAGGCCTTAGACTTATGTAGTTTTCCTCTATGTGTGAGGATGTGTGTGCATAAGGGTGCAATATACTATATGCAAATGTATGCAATGATATAACTTGTAATTTGAATAATATCACGCATGAATTGTTTTTTTAATGCTTTAGACCAGTAATATGATTGTTCATATGCTTGATATGCAAATAGGGATGAATGGGAAGAATAACTTGGTTATGCAATTGATTGATTGAGATTTTGTAGGTGTTTGTTTGGTATTTACTAGATGAACAATGAGAAAGCCTGGACTTATATTTATACCACACATTTTGAAAATATCTCATAGTATAGTTCCATAAGACAAATATGCTGACCCATAGGTTTCAAAACATTTGCAATTTAGATGATTGTAGACAATTGAACACTAGATTTGGACACTACCATCAATAGTAATGTCTCTATGTGGTCGGTAGTGTCTAGAGGTCTAGAAAATTGGTACATATCTGAAATTGACAATGAATGATGTTTATTGTCAATTTCAAGCTTTTTGTGCAATGCACGAGACCTGAGTCATCAAAATGATATGGATCAGATTAAGAGATAAGCACTTAGGCATAGTGAGATGGTGAATGCAAGCCTTTCGATAACAGAGAAATATAAAATTGAATGGTAGAGCCCTATTGATATTTGTCAAATGTACAAGATTGAGATGTTCTAAATATTTAGTTTTAGTATCTACATTTTCTTCCTCCCGTCTTTGTTCCTCCCCCTACCCCACACTTTGCCTTTGCTTGAGCCTCCTTTGAGTGATTTGTTGGTGTATGATCTATAATCAAGAGCATGTTACAGTATAAATCAATGCATATAATATAAAATTTGAAATAATTGAAATGATTGAAATTAAAGAGAGCAAGCAAGAAATCCACCTATATCTCGATGCAACCATATTACCTATTGATGCTTTTACTTGGTAAAAATGCTTCCTTATGAAGCATTGGAGTTGGAAGAGGTTCAGACCTAAACCTTGGAGATTTTTAAGAGGGAGATTGGAATATATTATGCCCTCAATCTGGTGCAAGGATGAGTTGTGATATGGCCATTGAGATCATTATATCTCAATCGCACAACTCAAGTATGAATACATATAATCTGGTGAGGGCGATTTATTTAATCAACTCACTGTATAAATATGGTGAGATTGGATGATTTAATTACTCAAACTTATAAATCTGGTGAGCTTGAATGATTTAATCACTTCAATCTATAAAATGAACCAACTGTTGCAATAGAAAAAACTTGATAACAATACATCTTGGTGTAATCCATGCATCCTAGTGAATAGTATAATTGGTAAATTTTGTAATTTTTGGTGCAATAGCATGACATATGTACTAATATGTTTGAGTTTGAGTATATGTGTCATAAATATGAAAAAATCTATGCAAAATTAGTGCAATGTGTAGGATTCTGATCAAAGTGTATATTTGAATCATGAAATTGAATTGAAGATTGTGCAAGTGTGGAAGTCATGTCTTTATGACATGCCCCCACTAAAATCTAAAAATAGTAAGTGTGGAGGTCATGCGTTTATAGCATATCCCCACTGAAATCTAGAAACTATGAAAAATGTGCTTGTGCTTCTATGACATGCCCCACTGATATGCCCCCCTTTTGAGGGGAGAGAAATAGAGCGTGGTAGGTACCTTCAAAATGATAATGTAACTATATATTTCGTGTATGAATCATGTAGCCTATAGGGATAACATGTCGAAGTAGATATATTAATGAAGCTCACAATATGTGATCACATCAAGTCCTACGATGCATGATTAAAATCATGACAATGTCTAGAGAATAAGAGTACAAGCTCAACAAACAATCAAACACACACAAGATCACTCAATGTAATACAAAAGAAGGCTCCAAGGAGACTTCATACAAGGTGCATGTTCAAATGCCGCACAATCGATATGAATAACATATTCGAATGTCCAATCAATATACAATGGCACAAGGGCCAACAAACAAAGAACACATTCAAATGTTTCACAAGCAAGACAATAGAGAGCAATGTAATATATTCAAGGTAGTGAAAAATAGATGAAGCATAAATATATCATACTAGTCCTTGCATATGTGTTAGTAAAAATCATTATGCTACATAGCATATTAAGTACAATGTGTAAGATATGAGCATGGATATATACATATGTAAGAGTTAGTATATAAGCTCAAACATGATAATGTAGAAATGTACATAAAAGATATGTAACATGTATCAATTGTGATCAAATAAGCAGATGCCCCCAACGTATTATATGATGTAGGTAGAGGACAGGTTCAACATTTGTAAGTGCATATATCATGTGTTTGGGTATGCTTGTATCACACTCAAATATGCATAAAATATGTGTATATAGAAATGAAATGATATGGTATCTACTAACATAAAAAAAAAAAAAAAACATAAATGGCAAGCTAATAAACATCAGAATGTTGAATATTTGTGTAGTTTTGAATTATTTGAATGTTTTTGTATTTTTGGAATATTTGATTTTTTGAGAATTCGTATTTTTTTGAATTTTTGGGAATGTGTATAAGCAAAAGTGAGATGTATCTAGTGTAGTATCACCACTATCAACTGTGTTCGTTCTTTTTCTTTAGAGCCAAACAATTATTTTTGTGACGTCCATGCATTCTATGATATTGGCAATAATATTTTGTTCTTAGAGATTTCAAAAGATGTAATGTGATCAAGTTGTGTCTAAGCATACCCTTAGAATCTCGCTTGGACTTCTATTATCCTTTTGCATATTATGTAAATCAGTTATTGTAAATAATCATAATAGTATGTTTACTAGACTTGTGAGTCTCACATATACTAATTCCATTGCAAGCCAACCATCTCTTGTGAAGACTAAGGCTGAAAATATGAGTTATAAAAAATCTTACTATATTTCTTTTTTTTTGAACTCTTGATTTTGAAATGATCCTTTGTTGGGCACAACATTGGTAGAAAATATTGTTGTCAACCTAGAGTTGCACCCTGAACTTGAAAACGTGCTAAAATGGTTAATCCTCGCTCAGTTGAAACAATGGGATCTTCTCACGAGGGTGGGTGCCTCAACGATGAGAAGAACCTCTAGATAAGATTGGTTCCTGTAAGATATATCAATGAGGATCTCAACTTCTATGCTACAAACTGCCTGGAGAAAAGGGCAGAAAGAACTTGAAATAAAATCCTAGCTAAAGCAGCGATACACCTAATTTGTTTGATCCACTCAAATCGAGCGTCTAAAAACACTGATTCAAACAAAGAAGAGGCAGAACTTCAACTCCAATTGATCAATACACATAAATATTTCACGAAAGGTTTTGTCTAATGATCTAAGCTTGAGGGAAATGTAGAAATAGCCCTGATTGAAGGCACTAACAGCCACTAATATCCACTATAAACTCGGCAAAAGACAATCAACACAGAATGTGACTTACATAAATGATCAGCCAGTAACTAGGTATGAATCCAGATTTGACAAGGAAGAAAAAAATCTATCACTTAGACAAATCTATAACAAAAATACACTATACCAGCTGCTGGAAAAAAAAAAAAAAACAGTCCTCTTTTTATTGATTTTGAAAAAGGTTACAACACAATCTTTGGCAGAAGTTTTCTTGCCAAAAGAGGGATGATTTTTACAAAGCTGAAAAGCCATTAATATAGAAAATTATAAAAAGTTAAGAGATTGGCGTTTGAAAATAGAGAGGGAGTAAATTCAAAGTAACTCAGCCTTTACAAAAGTCTATTTTGTCTTGCATGAAAATTCCTTGTGTTGAAAAGTGGACGGTGGGCTCAAACGTTTGACTTGCTTATGCATGATCGGCTGAGCCATGTCTAAAAGTAGAGACTAGCTCTTTGGCGTTTGAAAGTGAACAGTTGGGCTTGTTGAAACGCCCACCTCTCTTTGCATGGAAATCCACGCCCACCTCTAAATTTGGCTTCTTCGTCTGGAGCTGTTGAAACATTTTGAAACACTGAGCTGGAATGTTTAGAGGGCTGAGTTGGACGACCAGTCAACTGAAAATAGCCCTCGCTTTGCATGGATTTCTCTTATTTTGGTCTCCTTGTCTAATATTTAGTCTCGGGATTTATTTTGTTTAACTTCCCGCGGATTTCTTTCTGTTGACTTTTGTTTCACACGGACTTTCTCTCGAGAATTTGGATTTCCTTGGTCTTAGATTTCTTCGTACCTTTTGTTCTTGGCTGCATTTGCCTCTGGTTATATTTTCTCGGCTTTTCTGTTTGGCAATTTTTCTGAATTCCTTCGGAATTTCTGTCATCTCCCCTTGGCTTTCTTTCAGAGATTTGTCCTGTCCTTTTCCTGCGGACATTTTTTGTCTTGTCTTTTTCCTTTGGCCCTTATTTCCTTCGGACAAATGTTTCCGAAAGAATTCTTTCAGACAATGTCCAAAAGAATCTTTTGGACTTCCATTTCGCCTTTTGAACTCTCCCGAAGGGTACCTACCCTTCGGGATCTCTGTCTTGGTCCTTTCCGAAGGGATTCCTACCCTTCAGGCTTTCTGCTTGCGTCCTCTCCGAAGGGAAAGCCCTTTTTATTTTCCGAAGTGAGCTTTCCCGAAGGGAAGGTGCCGTTTGAGGTTCTTGAATGGCCCTTTTTCCCTCCTGGAATGACTTTTGCTGAAGGGCACCTGCCCTTCGGCAATTTGGAAACGCTCCTTCCCAAAGGGCAAGTGCCCTTCGGGATTCTTGTTTGTCCCCATCTGCCAAGTGAATCTCCCACGGACAAAAGTCCGTGGGGATTTTCCCTTAGCCTTCGTGGTCTTAGCCCTTCGAGCTTTTTGTCATGATCTCCCGAAGGGCAAGGGCTCTTTGGGCTTTTCGTAAAGCCTTTGAATTTCGTGAGATGGACCTTTCCGAAGGGCAAGGGCCCTTCGGGTTTTTTGCAAGCATCCATGCCGAACCTGCAATGAGCCTTCCTGAAGGGTACCTACCCTTCGGATTTTTTGTCAATGACCCTTTCGAAGGGTACCTGCCCTTCAAGTTTTTTAAACAACCCCTTGGACTTTTCAAACAGCGCCTTCCTGTCAAATAGTCCTTAAGAAAAAGGCACTCGGGTTTTTTGAGGGCACCTAGGTTTTTTGGAAACGTCCCTTCTAAAGGGTACATTGCCCTTCGGATTTTTTGGAAGTGTCCTTCAAATATTTTGACTTGTCTTTTGAACTTTTTCGAAGGAATTCCTTTTTGTCTAAAGTCTATTTTCTTGTTCTTCAATGTATGCAACTTCGGACTCTTCACTGACAGCTACTTCGGATTCTTCATTGCTTGTTACTTATAAAACAAATAAGTCATTCACCCTGAGAAACCCAAAATGTACTACCTTGAGTAATTCAGGTTTTCCAACCCGGATTACTTCTGCTGATAAAACTTTCATAAGCAAAGCACTTCTCAAAACCCGATTTGCACTGTCAAGAGTAATTCAGGTTTTCCAACCCAGATTACTTTTGCTGATAAAACTTTCATAAGCAAAGCACTTCTCAAACCCGATTTGCACTGTCAAGAGTAATTCGGGTTTTCCAACCCGGATTACTATTGCTGAGGGGTATCAACTCCCGATTACTCATAAAGTGAAATAAGTTCTCTTGTAAAACCCGAAGACTTTTCCTTCTAAATCCTTCCAAAAACCCAAAGTCTTCTGTTGTGTAAAACACGAAGTTTTGCTTGAATGCCCACCCTCTCACACTTAGACAAAATTTGTTGGAATAATTGTCATTGATGTCAAAGGAATTGTAACGGATATGAATGGAAATGTCAAATGGAATTATTGCTGGAAGTGAACGGAATTATTTCCGGAAGTGAATGGAAGTGTTGCTGGAAGTGAACGGAATTGTTGTCAGAAGTGAACAGAATTGTTGTCGGAAGTGAACGGAAATGTCAATAGAAGTGAACGGAATTGTTGTTGGAAGTGAACGAAAATGTCAACGGAAATGTCAACGGTCACATCTTTTGGTGAAGAGGTATCTCTTGGATGTGACACATCCTTTAAAGGCTATATAAGGGAGAAGAGATGTGGAAGTATAACAAGCATTCGATTTGAATGAAGATCATAAAAGTGTGAGAGAGAAGGAAGAGAGGAAGAGCAAAAAATGAAATAGAATATCTCTTAAGAAAAGAAGTATGAAGGGTAGATCTATTTTAATGAAGAATATTCTTTGAGAATTGTGAAAGAGAGGAGAGCAGAAAGTATATAAGAAAATTAATAAGAGAGAGTGTAAGAGAAGCAAAGTCATCATTCGATTGAAGAAGCAATCACAGACGATGGAATCGATTTGGCTTGGGGTCGGCGCCTCATAGTCTAGGGGCTGGTGCTCCTGTGGATTGGTGCTCGCAAATTGGCCAAGTTGGTGCTTGGCGAAGGGGATCGGTGTCTCCAGTGAGTGGGTGCTCACAAATTGATCGAGTTGGTGCTTGGTTTGGGAATTGGTGTCTCCAGTAGGTTGGTGTCTGCAAACATTGTAAAAGAGTTATATATATATAAAAAGAATATTTCTCTGTGGTTTTCTCCCGAAAGGGTTTCCATGCAAATCTGTGTCTATTTGCATTGTGTGGTTTTGCATTGCATTCTTTGATTGCTTTGAATATATTAATTGCGGAGTAATTTGAGGTTTTGGATTTAAGATTAATAGTCGAAAGCAAAAAAATATCTTATATTGATTCACCTCCCCTATCAGTATAAGCTTGTGCTTAACAATTGGTATCAGAGCCGGTTCCTTCGGTGTTAGCACAATTGCTAGAAGGTAGATCTTGGAAAGCACATATGGCAGGATCTCAAGTGCTGGATGGTTTCTCCACTAACAAGGCTCTTTTGTTCAATGGAATGAATTACGCATTTTGGAGCATAAGGATGAAGACTTACTTGATGGCCCTAGGTTTCAATATTTGGCAAGTAGTGGTAATAGGATACACAATGCCACAAATTGCACCAACGGATGCCACCGGAAAAAAGGCCAGTGAGAACAATGCGAAAGCTATGAATTCAATTTTATGCGGGCTTTCAGAAAATGAGTTTGTTAAGGTTATGCATTGTGAATCTACAAAAGAGATTTGGGATAAACTCAACACTATTTATGAAGGTGATAGTAAGGTGAGAAAAACAAAACTCCAAACCAACCAGAGGAAGTTTGAAAGTTTAAAAATGAAGAATGATGAAAACATTGTTGGGTATCTTCTTTGTGTCGATGAGATTGTTAATGTCATTCGAGGACTCAGAGAGAAAATTGAAGAATCTATAATCGTTTAGAAAGTCCTGAGATCCCTACCTTTGAGATTTGATGTGAAGGTCTCCGCCATTGAAGAAATGAAAGATTGAGACATGGTGAAAATGTATGAAAGGTAGATCTATTTTAATGAAGAATATTCTTTGAGAATTGTGAAAGAGAGGAGAGAAGAAATTATATAAGAAAATTAATAAGAGAGAAAGTGTAAGAGAAGCAAAGTCATCATTCGATTCAAGAAGCAATCACAAAGGATGGAATCGATTTGGCTTGGGGTCGGTGCCTCATAGTCTAGGGGTTGGTGCTCCTGTGGGTTGGTGCTCGCAAATTGGCCAAGTTGGTGCTTGGCGAAGGGGATCAGTGTCTCTAGTGGGTGGGTGCTCACAAATTGACCAAGTTGGTGCTTGGTTTGGGGATTGGTGTCTCCAGTAAGTTGGTGCCTGAAAACATTGTAAAAGAGTTATATATATAAAAGGAATATTTCTCTGTGGTTTTCTCCCGAAAGGGTTTCCACGCAAATCTGTGTCTATTTGCATTGTGTGGTTTTGCATTGTATTCTTTGATTGCTTTGAATATATTAATTGCGGATTAATTTGAGGTTTTGGATTTAAGATTAATAGTCGAAAGCAAAAAAAATCTTATATTGATTCACCCCCCCCTCTCAGTATAAGCTTGTGCTTAACAAAATTTTGGTATGTAGGCCAAAAAATGGCCAACAAATACAAATGTATGCATATTACTAGCACATTTTGAATTTTGTATATATGAAAGTGATTTTGCACCGATGTGAGCTTTGAGTTCAAATATTGGTTTTGATTTTGGAGCTCTTCTTTAATGATGGTGAGTTGATTTAGAAAGGCTTGACTAACACAAACCCTAGGTACCACAGATTGCCTAATCATACCCCCACCATCAAGAGCAATTGTGGGTAGTGAAGGGGTTTGAGGAAGGGCCACTTTACATTGTAAGGAGTAATATCATGGACCTAGTTAGACAAAAAGTAGCTACCACCTTCTTCAGTGTTGGGAAGAAGAAGAGGTTCCATTTTATCCATTTGAAATGTTCTAAATACTTAAATAAGAACTAGATAAGAGAGGCACACGAACTCTAGGGAACAATCCATTATGTTAATGTATTCTTTTGATTTGGAAAGCAATCTGATTTTTGAAATAAATTTTTACAATTTAGAAATCATAAAAAACAGAAAAGCCCTAGAGCACATTAGGAGTTCCACGGAAAGACACAGAAGTCAGGTTCACAAAATGTTTAACCCTAAATTTAGAAATATGTGGGGATAAGGTCAAGAATATAGAAATAGTTCAAGCACAATGGTGATAAACTAATCTACAACAACCCAATTAATTGCAAACTCAAATAAATGAATATTGTGATGCATGTGAAAAGTATGCAGGATTAGTATTCTAGATCAGTTGTTAGATTCTAGAAATTGTACTTCTATAGTTGTGGACACTACTATTGGATTTTGACACTACTGTCGGTGTTAGGATTTGGATGTGACACAGGTGTTCAATAAATAATAATGATTGGATCTCGATACGACTAACTTTGTTGTTCTAGGTTTTTTGTTGCCTTATGTTGATATATTCAAATCTGGGATACAAACTATCATTCTTTGCTAAGTGATCAAACCCTAGCTCTTCACCATTCTTCACCATTAGAATAAGTTTGCTAAAAATAGGTTAGTGGACTCATGGTGTCGAGCTGACGTCAAAGACCCCTCTGTCAATGAGCATTGACTACATATCCAATACTCCAAGGATGGCCTCAGACTTATGTAGTTATCCTCTATGCATGAAAATGTGTGTGCACAAAGGTGCATTATACTATATGCAGATGCATGTAGTGATCTAACTTGTAATTTGACAAATATCACACATGGGTTGTTTTTTTAATGCTTCAAACCTATAATATGATTGTTCTTATGGTTGATATGTAAATAGGGGCAAATAGGGTAGAATAGCTTGGTTGTGCACTTGATTGATTGAGCTTTTGTAGGTTTTGCTTGGTATTTGCTAGATGAAATGAGAAGGGTTGGACTTGGTATTTGCTAGATGAAAATAACTCATGGTAGGATTCAATAAGACAATAAGGCTGACCCATAGGTTTTGAAACATTTGCAATTCGGATGACTTTACGCAATGAGACACTAGATAAGTATTTGGGCATTCCCTGCTAGTGCTAGTGTCCCTATGTGGCCGGTAGTGTCTAGAGGGCTAGAAAATAGGTATATATATGAAACTGATAGTGGAGGATGTTTCCCAGATTTTAAGCTTTATGTGCAGTGCAGGAGATTTGGGTCAGCATAAGGATATGGATTTGTAATACCCTCTTGGTGAGACAGTGATCCCTTGTTGACCTTAGATTATTCATTGCTTACATTGTGCCTTTTTTCTTTATTTTACACACTAGTTGCTTGGAATGAGTTTTGTAGGTGGAATGGTCAACAGGTTCTATCAAAGAGCCGTCAATGGCATAACACCTATAATGCATCTTAATACCTTACAAATGTCCTTATGTTAAAATGATACATAAGCATAGTTTTATTGTAAAAGTTAGTAATGGTGAAAATTTAAGTCTTAAGTATGTCTTAATTCACACGTAGGTTAGTTTATAATTAAACCTAGGACTTAGGTCTTGGTCAAGCCATGTGAACTAAGCATAAGTTTATCTAATTGTAAACTTATACTTCAAATATAGAATAAACATTTAAGTATAAGTTTATCTAAATTTAAACTTGTATTTTATGTTATATTTTATATTTGTACTTTCAAGATGTTTGAGGGTGGTTTCAGACCTCTAGGAGCTATAATGCGAAATCTAGGTTTTGAAAGGATCCTATTATATTTTAGACTTAGCTAGACTTAGTTAGAGTTCAAAGTTTTCAGGATTTCAGATTCAATCAGATTTCAGAGTATCTGGATTTCAAACTGTTATGATTAAGGGACAAGCTTAAAGTGGGATGTCATAGGAGGCTTAAACACTACATGAAGTTTTGTAGGTACGATAAAATGATATGAGTCTATCCCTCATAGATGCCACAAGTGAATTTTGTTTCATTATCGATCCATGCCGGGAGCTTTGATGCCCCTGGAAGCCCTTCAGATTAGATATTTCATAATTCATAAATGATAAGGTTAAAATAGTGGTAGCAACATTCATGATTTTGAGGGAAATCTAGTTGACTTATTTTGGATTTGGAATAAGTTTTCTATCCTTGAATTAATGCAGAATTGAATACTATTTATATTCTCTTTGTGTTAATCTTTTATAGACTAAAAATGAGCGTTTTGCTTCAAACTTATTCTTAATCTTGACCATTATTTTTACTCATTTGTAACCAGTGATAAGAACGTTAATTAATTTATTGTATTTTATTTAACATGTTTATTGCCTTGAATAACATAATGTATTGTGATAGGTAATCACTTGTGCAGCGTAAGCTGACATTTGTTGTTGTAAATTTTAGTGCAGGTTGCTACAAAGTGTATGGCCATTAACTAACAGAGTGTGGAATATTGCATGCCTTTGAGTCAATTTTATTTGGACAATATTAAATTACATAGGTTTCAAATGAAATACTATGTAGATGAGACACCATGTAATAGCTCGTAACTTTTGGATTTTGGAAGAAAAACAAAATTATTGTAGTTTTTTAACTTGCTTGTAACCGTAAGATATCAATTGTATTTTGTAGCAGTAGATAGATTGGTTTGGCCTTATTTTATTGTAATGGATAGTTTAAGTAATTGTCTTCAATTAAAATTAGTAAGTGTTACCCAAGTCAATGTGACTATAACATTTAGTTTATTGGGTTCCACACATTTTAGTGTTATAATCATAAAATAAAGTATAGAGAAGAGCCAAGAAAAGTGTTAGAGAATGAGTTTCTTTTTTAAATATGTCATACCTTTACATCATTGAATACAAGTCCTTGTTCGGTGGAATCATGAATACTTAAAACTCTTTGCATTGCTGATTGAATAAATTAAATTCTTCCATACCTCACTACCAACTTAGCTTGGGGTTATTGTTTAGAACATGAATCTTGACTATTGGCATTGCCTTGAAAAGTAATTATAGGAATCTTTGGTTATCTCAATATGGAATGATAGAGGAATTCAATGGTTTTAGAGGGTAATTTAAAATTGTACAAATGATACTAGGAGTCGAGAATTGAAATTACCATGCATTGACGTTATAAGGAGGATGGTATGAAGTAATAATACATCAATATGTTACAAGTGGAAGTCATATTTCATAGTGATGTTATTAGGATAAAAGTTGTGGTTTAACCACAATGAAAGGTGCAAGGAAGTTTGTGAGTATTTATAATACTAGTAACTTTCTACATATGACATACTGGGATATGAATAGAAAATCAAATAAAGGATATATATATATATATATATATATATATATATATATATATATATATATATATAAACTTTGTGAGTATTTATAATACTAGTAACTTTCTACATATGACATACTGGGATATGAATAGAAAATCAAATAAAGGATATATATATATATAAACTTTGTGAGTATTTATAATACTAGTAACTTTCTACATATGACATACTGGGATATGAATAGAAAATCAAATAAAGGATATATATATCCTTTAGTATTAACAATGGTGTAGGCTTCTCAACCAAGGTACACTTTCACAATTATATATATATATATATATATATATATATATATATATATATATATATATATATATATATATATAACCTTCAAATAATTATTTACAAGTTTGGGCAACCTATATATATATATATAACCTTCAAATAATTATAAATAGGTTGCTCAAACTTGTAAATAATTATTTGAAGGTTATATATATATATATATATATATATATATATATATATATATATAACCTTCAAATAATTATTTACAAGTTTGGGCAACCTGGTATAGACTTCTCAACCAAGGCACACTTTCACAATTATATATATATATATATATATATATATATATATATATATATATAATTGTGAAAGTATGCCTTGGTTGAGAAGCCTATACCATTGTTAATACTAACATGATATTATAAATAGGTCTCCCAAACTTGTAAATAATTATTTGAAGGTTTAAGATAGTGTATAGGTTAGATGCTTCATTCTCTAGTAATAATTAAGGTGGTAGCAAACCATGATCATAACTTGTCTTTTTGAAAGATTATATCAAGGAGAAAGAAGGCGCTACTTGGGAAAGGATCTTATCCAAATACAACAAACTTCTTCCATGATAGAGACTTAGTTCCATAAGTTGGTTTCTCTTGATGTATATATGTTGCCCTAGTTATACACTTTATATTTTCAAATGGTTATATAATGGAGCCAATCACCTTTTAAGGTTCAAACCATTCCCTTGAAGTAAGACAAGCTTAGGGTAAGACATCTCTCTCTCCTCTTCTTTTAAGGAAGTTAATTGTTTATTTTTTCCCAAAGTTCAATTTGTAACTTGTTAAACAATTGTTAAGGTTTAGTGTATATAGGTATAAGCAAAGTATAAAGAGGTATGAGTATAATTTTTCACATTTGAAGTGAGCACCTTGCAAGTGTTAACATTGATGCACAAAGGATAGCAACGAGAATGTCGTTTAAATATTGCAAATGGTAGAAGTATGATAGCATTGCTTTGAAAAAGGTACATTGAAAAGATTAGAGTAAATTAATTAATATTAATAAAGTAATTATGAGAGCTATGGCTTGGTTTAAGGAAATGCGATCAAATATTAGTATGATATAGATGAATACAACATGGGACCAACTAGAACACCAAGATTATTACAAATGAAGACAAGGATCAAACTAAGGTGTCTATTGATATTAGGTTATCCCCATGATGCTATTAAATTTTGGAAATAATTAGTGCTGGCCCTAGTTGTCTTAGTGGTGTTCAACATTGTCATTGATTGAGGGAGAGATTGTTGAGCATTGTCAATAAGTGTTGAGCTTTGATATTTAATGTTGTCATTGATGTCAAAGGTTCTTATGAAGATGCATAGTTATTTCATTGATGTCAATCTAATATCATTGATATCAAAGCTTTTTGTGCAAATGCTTGGTCAAGAGAGACTTGAGGTATGTGTATGATGAGTTATGATTATCATCATAGTAAGTATTGTTGTTGTGATGAAAGAATACTGTTTGAAGAATGTTCTATGTCAGTTTACGTGAAATAATTGAGAAGCAGCATGAATGAGTACATGTCAGTATAGCAAATATAAATCACCTTGTAATGCTTTGTCTAGACATTATGAGATGGTATTTGCAAGTGGCAAGATGAAATGAGCGAGCTCCAAAGAAGCAGTGTGCTCTAAAGATTTGTGTAAGTTGTTTCGAAGATGCTCTAAATAAGCTCTAAAAATGAGAATGCTTCGAAGAGAATGCTCCAAAGAATACCTGATAGTATTGTTGACGTGGATTGCACCCTTTGAAAGGATACTCAGCTCCATTTCTCCACGTGGCACAATGGAAACATTCATCTTGTTGTGGGTGGCAAACTTGAGGGATGAATCTCTAGATTAGGGGCTAGCTCCCCTTGATGCATCTTGAGGCCCTGGATTTTCTACTGCTAACAATGGGGGGTGAAAAAAGAGAGAGAAACTGAAAAATAGAACCTAATTAATATGGTGATGCACCAAACCAGTTGGTTTACTTAGCTTTTACCTACACTTTACACCAAAGAGAAGTAAACAGACACTTCATTTGAATGAGAGACTAACTACATCAATGTTTCAACAGGGGATCCTATGGAGGTATAGGGAGGAAGAAACTATCAAAGGTGTTCTAAAGACACACTATTAGACGGTCTGTTCATATGCACCTATACTTCGAGCTGGACACTTCTTGTTAACCTGTAGAGAAGAATTCAGAATACACTAGATATGTTGGTATAAACCTATGAAAGGATTAAAGAAAATGACTGAACATAAGATGATATCATAGACATGCAAAAGTGCAAGCGCAAATGGAGGTAAAATGCTTATTTTGATTCAAGGTAAAAAATTTTAGGGCTTCACCATACAATGTTGAGAGATGCTTCTTCAAATGAGAAGTTACAATTATGTAGAGAACTTGAAAAACAGATCATTGACCAGTCAAGGAAAAGAAACCTATGTTGTATTAATCACTCTTGTAGCGACCACCAGCCCATGTTGTTGTCGTCTCCTCTTAAATGTGTATGGGAAAGCCATGTTGTAGGTGCTTAAGTCATTGACCTTACTATCCGGGCCTGCAAGAGCATGGTTACTCTTAGCAATCGACAAGGCCATCCTCAAGATATGTTGATTGAGCCATGCTCTCTTCAATGCTAAGCACAACTAGGTATTCATTAATGGTAAAACAAGAAAACACGGGCTGCTCTTCTTCAATGTTCACAACTAATCCTTTTATTAGTTTTCAGTGGAGACTATTTCACCTAAGTGTATTTACTTCTCTCACTGACAACTCCTGTGCCACCTGCCTTGGTTTGGTTCATCCTTGGGTATGCGCTTTACTTGCTATGACACCTAGAGCATTTTGAGCTTTTGTCTCATGTGCGCATGGCCACGTTCTAGGTTACCCGTTTTGTTTTCTCTTTTCTTGCTATTTTCCCCCTTTTCCTGGCAATTCGGGCTCTCGACGCTTATGAATTTCCTCTTGGGCTCCTTTTTTTCGCTGTTCACTGAGTTGTTCCTCGGGATCTTAGGCTTTTGAATTCCTTCAGACATTTTGTCCGAAAGAATTCTTCAATTTCTGAATTTGCACTCTTGGACTTTCTTTGGCGGGCCTTCGGGCTTTCTTTCCTTCGTCCCTTCAGACAAAATGTCTGAAAGAATTCTTCTTTGATTACTTCCCAACGGCTAGCTTACTACCTTGAATTTGACATTCGTGGCCCTGTCACCTGACATTTGAATCCCAACGGCTAGCTTACTACCTTGAATTTGATGTTCGCGGGCCTGTCACCCCTTAGGACAATTCCTTCGGCATTTTGCAACCGAACTTTTTCGAAGGGAAAGTGACCCTTCGAAAAAATTGAAAAGGTCCTCTTTCCAAGCCAAATGCCATCCGTAAGGACACCTACCCTTCAGACTTTTGATCTTCCAATTTTTTTTGGACTTTCTTCAACTGTCAAATTTTTTCAGACAAAATGTCTGAAGGAATTCCTTTGGACATTTTGTCTGATAGAATTCTTCCTTGAGTTTTTCTCCTTGGATTTCCTTCAGACAAAAAGTCCGAAGGAATTCTCTTTTGGCTTGTTACATTTTCTAAAGGGCAAGTTCTTTTCGAGCTTTCTGCCTTGCCCTTTTGCTTCGACCAGTTGCCCTCTGCAAGGGCAATTCAAGTCTAAAGTTGCCTTTCGAAAGAATTGTAAAGGTCCCGCTTGCTGCCTAAATCCCCTTCGTAAGGGCACCTACCCTTCGAACTTTTTGCAAATGACCCTTCGGCCTTTTGAACTTGGTCAATTTTGTCGATAAAAAGTTCTCCGAAGTAATTTACTTGCCTTGTGAAGCATCCGAGACCAAATTGAGTTCCACGAAGACTCTTGCTTATAAGACAAATGAGTAAAGTCATTTAGAAAACCTGATTTGATCTACCAAGACCAAATCAAGGTTTGCAAGTGGCTTCACTTACAAATTTTTTACAAGTCACCTGTCAGACCCGAAAGCACTTGGCAAGCAAAGAGGAAAACACCTGGTTTTTTCATGAAAAATGGCCTAACAAAAAATTTGCACAAGGCAGTTGAGAGATAAACTAGCCAAAACCTGGATCGAAAGACTCTTGTAATAAAAAGAAGAGGGGAGACCAATTTTTGGCCTGCAGGACCAAAAATTGGTCAACACATTTGGCGATTCACAGGGGAAGCATGCCTGCTATGCTTGAGAAGACTGGTGGCCTAAAATTCCATTGGGCATGGAGTCAGGGTGCAACATGAAAAGATGGCAACAACCATGTAAAAACCTAAGAACCAATAAATATTTTACCGCAAACGATAAGAAAAACACACACACAAGGCTAAAAACACTACAGACATGCATAAAAGCACTTAGGAAAAATGAGAAAAAGATAGAAAAACTATGTACATGACAAGAGAAAGCTAGTGACAATGTTTAAGATATATTCCATTGACTAGGATATGTAGCTCTTCACCATCCAACTTGGAGATTTGGAAAGCATTATGTTGCTTGCATTGGGTGATGACATATGGGCCACTCCACAAGGCGTCAAACTTTGTATGCCTTCCAAGTTTGGCTCAGTCCTCACCCCACTTCAAGACAATGTCACATTTTGAGAAGCTCCTTGACGTAGACCTCTTGTCAAAATGCTTATTTGTTTGTTGTTGGCAACTGGTCATTGCATCCATGGCTTGGTCTATTAGCTCACAATACCTGACTCCCAGGCTATCGCTCTCCACCAATTGCAGTTGATGGTCAAGATCCAAGGCTGGTAACTCAAGTGAAATATGAAGTCTAGCTTCCCTTCCATACACAAGTGTGTGTGGTGAATTCCCAATCGCCCCCTTTGGAGTGATCCTATATGCCTAAAGTGTTGTCTTCAACTTGGCATGCCAAGTCCTTTGATTTTTCTCCATTATCTTTTTAATGATCCTAATCAAGTTCTTATTTGTGGACTCGGCCAACCCATTCCCTTATGGGTAGTAGTTGGAAGAAGTGTTGAGATAGATGTCATACTTTAACGCCCACTCACTTGTCTTTGTTCCCAAGAAAGCCAATACATTGTCTGAAATGATTGTGGCTGGGACCTCAAATCTCGTCACTATGCCTCCATAGAAGTCTAGGACTGCACTCTCATTGGCTTTTTTCAAAGTGATGGCTTCTACCCATCTTGTGAAATAATCTGTAGCAGTCAAGACCTACTTTTGGCCAGCACTAGAAGGAGGGTTGATCGGTCCTATGAAGTCCAACCCCCATTGCATGAATGGTTGTTCCACTTGAATAGGATGAAGAGGCATTGCAGCCAGTCATTGCTTCCCATCAAAGAAAGTGTATTTTTGACATTTTCTCACCCAAGTGTGAGTGTCTTTGAACAAATTGGGCCAAAAGTAGCCAGCCTTCATAATCCTTGCAACTGTGGCCTTGGGAGCAAGGTGGCCACCAACTGGTACATCATGGAATTCAAATAACACCCTGTCGACTTGGTCTGAATCAATGCATCTCAAGAGTACCCCTAAAAGGTCCTTTCTGGACATCACTCCATCAACTAGGACATAAGGAAGATATTGGAGCCTAAAATACTTCCTCTTGGTCTTATCAAGACTTTGTGGACACTCACCAGTTTGAAGAAAATGAACCATGTCTTGTGCCCAACTCTTCATGATTGTAGGTATTTATGTTGCAGTTTCATCATATAATACCAAAACGTCCTCCTTCAACTCTTTGTAGTCTGTACCGAGGTGTTCACACAACCCTCTTCCACTTACCAACTTGGTGGTCTTGATCTCTACATCATACTCCATTACTTTGATGATCCACCCTGCCCTTTTTTCATTCAAGTCTTAGCTCAGCAAAAAGTCTTTTACACTAAGATGTGGCACCATGATGTGAATCTTGTTGTTAGACAACATATGTCTGAATTTCTTCAGACTTTGTATGACTGCAAGCCCCTGTTTCTCAAAATACGTGTATTTAACTTCATAGCCTTCTAAGCCTTGGCTAAAAAAACAAGAGTTTGTTCTAAATTCTCACCATTCGCTTGGGTGAGCATAGCAGAGATTACCTCTTCATTTTCAAAGGTGTAGAGATTGAAGTCCTTGGAGAAGTCTGGACTAGTCAGGGTGGGAGCTTAGACGATAGCTTGCTTGATGCCTTCGAAGCTTTCTCTTCTCCTTGCTGTCCACATGAACGTGTCGTTCTTCCTCAGCATGGAAGTTAGTGGCTTGACCAGCTTAGCAAATTTAGGAATGAATCTCTTAATGAAATTTATTTTGCCAAAGAAACTTTGCAAGCCCTTCTTGTGCTTAGGAAAATATAATGCTACGATGGTGTGCACTCTTTCTAGATCAATGGACAAGCCTTATTTTGAAATGACATGGCCTAAGAGTTTGCCTTCATGGACATCAAACACACATTTCTTTGGGTTGAGAGAAATAACAAACTCTCTACACCTCTCAAATATTTGCCTTAGGTGCTTCAAATGTTCACTTGCCTCTTTGGAGAAGACTGCCACATCATCAAGATAAACCAATACAATGTCATTTATCAAACCTTAGAAAGCCATATCCATAGTGCGTTGGAAGGTAGCTCCAGCATTTGACAATCTGAATGGCATCTTCCTGTGGGTGAAAGTTCCCCACTTGGTGGTGAAGGTTGTCTTATATGGGTCACAATCTTGCACCAGAATTTGATTATATCCAGAGTAGCCATCTAGGAGGGAGAATCTTTCACTGCCTGTCACCATCTGAAGAATCTGCTCCATACTTGGGAGGGGATAGTGATCTCTTAATGAGACTCTATTCAGGTCTCTAAAATCCACACAAAATTTGATCTCTCCATTCTTCTTCCAAACAGGGACCAAATTGGCCAGCCAAGGAGAGTGTTTGATAGGGAAGATGATCCTGGACTCGATCAGCTTGGTGAGTTCCTTCCTCATGAGAGGCTTAATCTTCGGATTGATTGGCCTTTGTTTTTGTTTGATGGGTTTGGTACCTTCTTCTAGCTCAATGGTGTGTTGGGCCAAACTTTGGTCAAACCCCTTCAAATCGCCATACTCCCAAGCAAAGATATCGGCAAACTCTTGGCATAACATAATGAGAGCATGCTTGTCTTCATTGGTACATACCTTCCCAAGTGCAAGCAACTTATCCTTGTAGATCTGTACCCTTTCATAATTTTTTGTCTTGGTTGACATGCTTGCTTTGTCCTTCTTGAGTTGGTCATCCTCATTGAAGATGCTCTCAAGAGTTACCAAACCTTTGGGAAGCCTGTTGGTCTTTAACTGAATAATCTATCCATCATATTGCTATTGCAGTTTGGACTGATTTTTAGAAGCGAAATCAGCTTCCTCCTGCAAGAAAAGTGTTATTTGTTGGTCACTTTCAAACACCTATCAATTGGTGACATTGTCTGGTATGGAGGGCCTCACTATCACTTTTAAGTGGTGTTGATTCTTGCTTTGTCTCACCCCCTTTGGGATATCAAACTAAGCACCAATTGTTGCTAGTCTATTCGCATGCTTGTTCTCCTCTTTTGGGATGGAAGTGATGTTGTAAGTAGTGAAGCTCTCCATTAGGTCCCACGCTCTGTGCTTGTAAGGCTTGAGTAGGGATTTCTTGGTCAAGTTTTGACCCCTCACTTGGTTCACAATCAACTCGTTGTCTCCAAACACTTGCAATTATTTGATTCCTTTCTTCCTTGCTCATTCTAGACCATGAACAAGGGCTTCATACTCCACTACATTGCAAGTGCAGGAGAACTAGAACCTGAAAGTTGAGAATTATTTCTCATTTGAAGGTGAAACCAGCATTGCTCCACCACCAGCTCCCAACTTGCTTCTAGATCCGTCAAAGAATAGCTGTCACAAACCACATTACTCTTGGTTTGCCTTCATCAAATTTGACATGAAAGCATCTTTCTCATGCATGCAGTAGACTCCAAGACCAGCTTCTTCGATGAACTTGTAAAGATCATGCTCAAAACTGTCATTTTCCCATTCATCTAGGAGCAGGTCAACAACTCCTACAAGGGAATAAGATGGAGATTGGTCCACCTAGAGCTCTTCTTCATCAATGATGGCATAGTTGACATTCATTTCTTTGGGTGAGTATGGCTCCAGGTGATCTTTGTGGATGGGCTCCGACTCAATCTTCACCTTAGTTCCATACTTTGCCCTAAAAACCATGTAAGACCAATTCGCTGTCAAGTATCCACCTATCTTGGACGTGAAATCCCTGGATAAGTAGAGAGTGAAGCAAAGAGGAACATCTGCCACTACCACATCATGGGGAATTGAGAAGTTTGAATAGGCATGGAGAGTTAGATTCAAGCCTCTTACCACTATCAAGGTCTTGGCTGGTGATCCATCCAATTGCAGAACTCCTTTGGTCATTTGCTCATATTTGAGGTCTAGTTTATTAGCTATGTATTTGGGCATAATTGAGGTGCTTGCTCCATCAATGCAATTTTAGACCAAGAAATCACCAATAATCAAGGAAAAATAGAAGGGAGGGACCTTTTCATCCTTCTTTGCTTGACCTCCCATGGGAGGAACCCCATTCACTATCAACATGTTATCATTTAGGGCAGGGATAGCTTGCTCACTTAGCCCGTGCAATTCCTTTTGGAGTATATCCTTTTGCCCTAGTAGTGTTAAAGAATCCCATAATGAGATGTTCATGTGCATCTTCTTCATTTGGTCCATCACATTGATTGAAGGATTGCCTCCCTTGGAGGTCTCCTTTGGGACATTTGTAACTTGTGGTGCGACCTGAGGAGTTGAAGCTGCAACCGACAGTCTGTAATTGGAAAACTTTTGATTTGTTTGTGATCAAAGAGATGGTGTAGGTGCTTAAGTTGCTACTTGAGCTTTATCCATAGCTCTCCTTTTGGACCTGGTGTTGGTTGCAACACAATCATTTTGGTCACTTATGTTCCCCACATAATTGACTACGTAGAACTCTCCTTCCAAGTGGTTCATAAGAGTGGAATCAGATTGAGCCTATATGTTGTCCATCCCAAGTTGTGCTGACATTTCAAAACTTGAGAATTGGGCTGCTTGATCACCTTGTGTGGTCAGGCTTTGATTTGGTAGCTGATTGGCATAAGCAACATATTCTTGACCATGCCCCAAGGGTGGATAATTGGGTTGCTCCTACACCAAATTATTTTGAGTGGCGGCGAGAGCCTTGGAAGATGAGTGAGCATTTGGATTATAGCTCTGATAAGGCTTGACTTGTGTAATTTGACCCGACCCTTGATTATAATTCTGAAAGAGAGGCCAATTTGTCTATTTAAACTGTTGGTAGCCTTGGTTTGGCCTACAACTCTGAGCTTGTTGCCTCTTGAGGGCAACTAACTCATTGGTAACACTCTGCAGCAAGCTCTTAACTTCATGGAGATCATTTGCAGGGGTAGCAATCGGCCTCTCTACATTAGGTAGAGGAGCTAGAGTGGGTGCAATAGGCTGAACTGAGGGCTGCAAATCAAAAAAGAGTGGCATATGAGGTCTAGGAGCTATCTTTCATGCTTGAACTAGGCAATTCTCAACAGCTATGGCTATTTCATAAGTAGCAGGCAGTTTATGTCCACCCATGGACTATATCATGATAGCAATGTCACTATTCAGGGCCTTCAAGTAGTAAAGGAAAGCATAGCTTGGGGTTGGCCTTACAAGAATTGGGATTATGTCCCAAGTCTTTTGGAACCTAGTGTTAAAATCTTGCATAAATTCATGTGGGGCTCTCTTCATGGTGGTCAGTTGCTCAACTAGAGACAAATGGTCACTTTTTTTCCCAAACCTATTTGTCAAGAGGGTCCTTAACTCGTTCCATGAGCCAACTGATTTCATAAGCAAGGTCCTATACCGGTCCAAAACTTTTCCTTTGAATGACAAGGCTAGCAATCTGATGGCTACATTTTCCTTAGTGATATTATGAATGTTGCATAGATTGGCTATGTTGCTGATATGCTCAATAGCAGTGATTGGGCTCTCTCCACTAAAGGGAGGAACACTTTTGAGAGCTGTCCCTGGAATTGGGTCATACTGCAGATGGTTCAAGGGACTCTGACCATTGAAGGCCACAAAAGGGAAAGCCATGGCTGTGAAAGGATTCAACCGGGGTCTCCTTTAGTAGGTGTATTTTATGGTTGGTTTGGGAAAGTGGCTTGCTATGTAAGGATGAGTAGTTGCAAACCTTAGCACTTTTATTGAGTTCAAAGGCAACTAAATAAATTCAAAAGGGATACCCCTAGAAGAAGATCTTGTGGTGACCTTAGGCACGGGATGCCATGCTGATCATTAACCAAAGACTAAGTTCTTGAAATGGAGTCATCAGGTGTTGGATTATAGCTCCTTTGGATTTTTTACAATAACAGGACCAGCACCAATCCTGAACTTGTAGGACATAAAATTTGGTCCCACCGAATGTGCCAAAAACTGTTGACGTTGTGGATTGCACCCTCTGAAAGGATATTCAACTCCCTTCTTTTAAGGAAGTTAATTGTTTATTTTTTCCTAAAGTTCAATTTGTAACTTGTCAAACAATTGTTAATGTTTAGTATATATAGGTATAAGTAGAGTATAAAGAGGTATGAGTATAATTTTTAACATTTAAAGCGAGCACCTTGCAAGTGTTAGCATTGATGCACGAAGGATAGCAACAAAAATGTCATTTAAATATTGCAAATGGTAGAAGTATGATAGCATTGCTTTGAAAAAGGTACATTGAAAAGATTAGAGTAAATTAATTAATATTAATAAAGTAATTATGAGAGCTATGGCTTGGTTTAAGGAAATGCGATCAAATAATAGTATGATTTAGATGAATACAACAACATGGGACCAACTAGAACACCAAGATTATTACAAATGGAGACAAGGATCAAATTAAGGTGTCTATTGATATTAGGTTATCCCCATGATGTTATTAAATTTTGGAAATAACTAGTGCTAGCCCTAGCTGTCTTAATGGTGTTGAACATTGTCATTGATTGAGGGAGAGATTATTGAGCATTGTCAATAAGTGTTGAGCTTTGATATTTAATGTTGTCATTTTTTGTCAAAGGTTCTTATGAAGATGCATGGTTCTTTCATTGATGTCAATCTAATATCATTGATATCAAAGCTTTTTGTGCAAATGCTTGGTCAAGAGAGACTTGAGGTATGTGTATGATGAGTTATGATTATCAGCACAATAAGTATTGTTGTTGTGATGAAAGAATATTGTTTTAAAAATGTTCTAATGTCAACAAACGTGAAATAATTGAGAAACAACATGAATGAGTACATGTCAGTATAGCAAATATAAATCATCTTGTAATGCTTTGTCTAGACATAATGAGATGGTATTTGCATGTGGAAAGATGAAATGAGTGCTTTGAATAAGCTCTGAAAATGAGAATGCTTCAAAGAGAATGCTCCAAAGAATCCCTGATAGTATTATTGACATTGTGGATTGCACCCTTTGAAAGGATACTCAGCTCCCTTTCTCCACGCGACACAATGGAAACATTCCTCTTGTTGTGGGTGGCAAACTTGAGGGATGAATAACTAGATTAGGGGCTAGTTCCCTTTGATGCACCTTGAGGCCTTGGATTTTTTACTGCTAACAATGGGGGGGGGGTGAAAAGAGAGAAACTAAAAAATAGAACCTAACTAATGTGGTGATGCAAACCAGTTGGTCTACTCAGTTTTTACCTACACTTTACACCAAAGAGAAGCAAACAGACACTTCATTTGAATGAGAAACTAACTGCATCAATGTTTCAACAAGGGATCCTATGGAGGTATAGGGAGGAAGAAACTACCATAGGTGTTTTAAAGACACACTATTGGACTGTCTGTTCATATGTGCCTATACTTCGAGTTGGACACTTCTTGTTGACCTACAAAGAAGAATTCACAATACACTAGATATGCTGGTATAAACCTATGAAAGCATTAAAGAAAATGATTGAACATAAGACGATACCATAGACATGTAAAAGTGCAAGCTCAAATGGAGGTAAAATGCTTCTTTTGATTCAAGGTAAATTTTTTTAAGGCTTCACCATACAATGTTGAGAGATGCTTTTTCAAATGAGAAGTTACAATTATATAGAGAACTTAGAAAATAGATCATTGACCAGTCAAGAGAAAGAAACCCATGTTGTATTAATCACTCCTATAGCGACCACTAGCCCATGTTGTTTTCGTCTCCTCTTAAATGTGTATGAGAAAGCCATGTTGTAGGTGATTAAGTCGTTGCCCTTCCTGTTCGGGCCTGCAAGAGCATGGGTTACTCCTAGCAACTGACAAGGCCATCCCCAAGATATGTTGATTAGGCCATGCTCTCTTCAATGCTAAGTGCAACTGGCTATTTATTAATGGCAAAACAAGAAAACATGGGCCACTTTTTTTCAATGCTCACAACCAATCCCTTTATTAGTTTTCAATGGAGACTATTTCACCTAAGTGTATGTACTTATCCCATTGATGACTCCTGTGCCACCTGCCTTGGTCTGGGTCATCCTTGGGTCTGCGCTTTGACTTGCTATGCCACATGGAGCATTTTGAGCATTTGTCTCATGTGCGTGTGGCCACGTTCTGGGTTACCCACTTTGTTTTATCTTTCCTTGCTATTTCCCCCCTTTTCCTGGCAATTTGGGCTCTCAGCGCTTATGAATTTCCTCCTGGGCTCCTTTCTTTGGTTGTTCACTGAGTTGTTCCTCGGGCTCTCAGGTTTTTGAATTCCTTCAGACAAAATGTTCGAAGGAATTCCTTTAGACATTTTTTCTGAAAGAATTCTTCTTTTTCTGAGTTTGCACTCTTGGACTTTATTTGGCGGTCCTTCGACTTTCTTTCCTTCGTTCCTTCGGATAAAATGTCTGAAGAAATTCCTTCGAACATTTTGTCTGAACAAAATATTCTTTGATTACTTCCCAACGGCTAGCTTACTGCCCTGAATTTGACATTTGCAGCCCTGTCACCAGACATTAGAATCCCAATGGCTAGCTTACTTCCCTAAATTTGACGTTCAAGGGCCTGTCACCCCCTAGGACAATTCGTTTGGAATTTTGCAAACAAACTTTTCTGAATGGAAAGTGACCCTTCCAAATAATTGAAAAGGTCCTTTTTCAAAGCCAAGTGCCCTCCGCAAGGACACCTACCCTTTGGACTTTTGGTCTTCCAAATTTTTTCAGACTTTCTTCGACTGTCAAATTTTTTTGGACAAAATGTCCGAAGGAATCCCTTCGAACATTTTGTCCGAAAGAATTCTTCCTTGAGTTTTTCTCCTTGGATTTCCTTCAAACAAAATGTCCAAAGGAATTCTCTTTTGGCCTGATACCTTTTCCGAAGGGCAAGTTCCTTTCGGGCTTTTTGCCTTGCCCTTTTGCTTCAACCAGCTACCCTCTATAAGGGCAATTTGAGTCCAAAATTGCCTTTCAAAAGAATTGTAAAGGTCCCGCTTGCTGCCTAAGTGCCCTCTGCAAGGGCACCTACCGTTCGGACTTTTTGCAAATGACCCTTCAACATTTTAAACTTGGTCCATTTTGCCGATAAATATCCTTCCGAAGTAATTTACTTGCCTTGTGAAGCATCCAAGACCAAATTGAGTTCCACGTCGACTCTTGCTTATAAGACAAATGAGCAAAGCCATTTATAAAACCCGATTTGATCTACCAAGACCAAATCGAGGTTTGCAAGTCGCTTCACTTATGAATTTTTTACAAGTAAAGTCACTCGTTAGACCTGAAAGCACTTGGCAAGCAAAGAGGAAAACACTTGATTTTTTCATGGAAAATGACTTGACATAGAAAACTTGCACAAGGCAGCTAAGAGATGAACTAGCCAGAACCTGGATCGAAAGACTCTTGCAATAAAAAGAAGAGGGGTACCCAATTTTTGGCCTACATGACCAAATTTTGGTCAACAAGTATTTGAACATGAGAGAAATTATTTGAAGTTGTATCTAAGGTATTGAGGATCTTACAATTGATTAAAAGGTTAGCTTCAAAGAACTGTGTATATAGCTTTGAATATGCTACGAAGATCCCATTCAAGCTTTGAAGATCTATAAGTAGATCCAAAGTTCTGTTGAAGTTTTAAAGAAGATTGAGTGTATGAAGTTGTTTGAGCATACATAAGAGACATTGAAACACATGAGATTTTCAAGGTGGACCCTACAGAGTGGCTAGAAGGTCAGATTCAAGGACTAATAAGACTTGCAGGTCAAGGCTTAAGATGCCAAAAGAAAGATAGTGGTTAGATGAGGTAATAAGATCAGTTTCCATGATATGACTAAGCAGGTAAACATTGGTAGAGGTGAGTCAAGTTGTTTTAAGTATATGCATGAAGTTTCAGATCAAGGTTTGCAAGAAAAGGCTTGAAAAAGTGTTTCAAAGTTTCTTGAATGCACAAAATGAAGAGTTGTCTACCTGAGAAGGTTTTCTGAGTGCTCATTGGCATGTACAACATCTACATGAGAACCTAAGTTGTTCATGGTAGATGAGGAAGGATTTTATATCAAAGTTTTAGGGATTGGTTTTTGGAAAGAGGAGCTAAATTTTTTGAATGATTGTTAAGACTAAAAGATGGTCTAAACCCTCATAAAACCCTAATAGTGGCCCAATATGGAAGATATTATTCTAAAGAGCTCAGAATGGTGTGATATGATCAAACAAGTGATTGGGGGTTGAAGTCAACTCTCCCAGGCATATTTAGGTGTGATTGGTTTCTCAGGTGATTGAGTAGACCTTACATAAAAGTGCTTATCTTTCTGAAATTTGTTGTAGAAGACAGAGGTGACTGAGTCAAAGTTGATAAATGGATGAATATCAAAGTGTGAGACTTGTAGTTGTTGTTCATGAATATTTTTAGATAGCTTCCAGATCTCAGGTGTGCAAAGTTAGTGATAAAAATTGGCCAGTTGCTAACAGACCTAGTGATGCAGACAATAAAAAAGTTTGACAGCAGTGAAAAGATGTTCCCTGATCTATTTTCATGTAAGAGTGATGCATTGAAATGCATGATGATGTTTGGGTCTTGAATGATCTATTCATGCTTTGTAGAAGCTTGGAAGTTAATATAAGAGGTTGAAACATTGAAGCCAAAATGACTTATCTGACTGAGTAGAGTCTGAAAGAGAGAAGGTCAGAAGATTGGTCTGTTAGACCAATAGTTTTCATTAGAGCTCATGATATGATTGATTGAGGTTTCTTTGAGGATGTTATAAGATCATTTTCATTCATTGAAATCCCTTGAAAATATTCAATCATGAGTCAGAGGTTCATGTTTTCCTGACTTTGTTTTGGAGTCTATTGATATTTTTGAGTGAACATCTTGCAGAGAAATGTTTGAACCTATTTACTCTAAGTTGAAGCATCAAATGAATATTGTGATGACCTTGAGGTCATGAGGTTTCTAAATATATAATTTGTTGCCATGGTTATTTGGAGAAATTGAGTATATTCCTCAGTTGTTCAAGACAAAGTTTTTGTATATGCGCAAGCCTTTTTTATAAGTAGCGAGTTGAAGAAGGGTTTAAGTGGTAGTTGGATCTAAAAGAAGGAAAGGGCCATTCAAAAATAAGAAAATATTCTACACCAAAGAAGACAGTTCATCAGATGTAAGTGATTCAGACACATCTAACAGTGAAGATGACATGAATGAATCTGAATATGATAATAATTATTGACCATTTTTGGTCCTGCAGGCCAAAATCGGTCCCCCCTTTTTTTCCTCTTGCTATTCTGAGCCAGTACATTTTGATTTTACACAAATCTGGAAATTTCTACAGATTCTGCAGGTTTTCTATGGACTCTGCAGGTTTTCTACGGACTCTACAGAGATTTCTACGGACTCTGTAGGTCCATTTCTACGGACTCTGCAGGCATGGATTTCTACGGACTCAATAGTGAGAAATGAGTTCCCGACACTTAGGCAAAAAATGGATCATTCCAAGTGCCCTTGCGGAGGGCAGTTCGGGATTCAAAAGCCCTTACGGAGGGCAAGGAACACTTTCAAAAGAGGCCAAAGAGAAAAGCCACAAAGGGAAGTTTCTTTCGAAAATTTGTTCAAGGCAAAGAAAGTACCCTTTGGAAAGGTCGTTTCCAATTTTTTCAAAGGGCACTTATCAAAGGGCAGTCGAAGAAGCAATGGAAGAAATCCTTTGGACTTTTTGTCTGGAGGAATTCCTTCAAACAAAAAGTCTAAAGGAATTCGGAAGGGCCACAAACAAAAATCCCACAAAAAAGACTAAGGCAAAGGCTAGAATAATTTCTTCGAATTTTTTGTCCGAAGGAATTCCTTCGAACAAAAATTCTGAAGAAATTTAGAGGAAGGCTGTGGGAGGAAAAGCCGATAAAAATTCTGAAGGAAAGCAAAGTGGTCCAAGACAATTCTTGCAGACTTTTTGTCTGTGGGAAAATTGTCCGTAGGGAAAAAGCCTGAAGGAGAAACTCATTGAGGAGATAGAAGACCGCCCGAAGGGTATGTGCCCTTGCAGGGGGATCTTGTCGAACGAAGGGGACTTCTTAATAAGCAGAAGGGTCACCTCCCCTTTGGGAGGATGCAAAACAAGAAATCTGAAAGAAAGGGAGCGACAAAAAAGGTTGAATCAAGAGGAAAGTCGAAGAAAGTCCAAGGGGTGACCGGCCCAAGGACGTCAAAATCAAGCATGGCAAACTAGCCGTTGGAAGTTCAAACATAGTGATGAGTGTACAAACATCAATTTCAAGGCTCATGAAATAGCTATTGATTTTGAAAATCAAAATGGAAGAGCCCAAGGAACTCAACGACCCGCCAAAAGATAGCCCCGAGGGCCGAAGGAGCCAGAAAAAGACAAGTTGGGAAGAAGACAAAGTGTAGAAATGGACAAACAGTCCAGGTGGCAAAAGTGAGGCAAGTTATTTCTAGGTGGTCATCAAACGGTGCCTACAGTAAGCGGCACAACTTGTTTTTTCCATTTTGCATTTATAAGGGGACAAACCGCGTAAAATCTAGAAGAAGTCTTATTTGCAGGAAAAGAGGCGCGGCCTGTGCTTTCACATTAATGTTTGAATGCCAAAGTCAAGACCGGTGATTACACAACATGGTTCCAACAAGTCTCTTTTAGAAGAATGACACATCAACAATAGTGACTTCCTCTTCTTGATGCTCTCAACGCACATGGGCCAACTTGTTAAAGAGCGCCAAAGTCTTTTCCAAAGCGGCGCCTTTACTTCTTCTCCTCTTTCTATATATTGTAAACTTCTCATTTTGAGAAGGATGGATTCTCTTATCTCGTAAGGCAAAGCTCTACTCAAAAATCTCTCGAGCTTGTAAGGCAGAGCTCTGCCGAATTTTACCTTGAATCAAGACTTAACATTTTACTTCCATTTGGACTTGCACTCACGCATATGTCTATGTTTTTTTTTTGGTGTTAAGTCATTTTCTTTTATGCTTTTCACAGATCAATTCCAACATGTCTAGTGCATTGTGAAGTTTCTTCTTCTACAAGTTTGCCAGAAGTGTCTACAGCAGAAATATAGGCGCATGTGAACAGGCTACCAAAGTGTCTCTCAGAACACCTTTGATAGTTCTTCCTCCCTATATCTCTATAGACCCCTTACTCACTGAAACATAAGAGTTTCCCACATTAGATAAAGTGTATGGGCACTTCTTCTTGGTAAAAAGTGTATGTTCGGGCTGAGTGGGTCATCATTTTTGGTGTATCACCTTTTTATTTTTAGGTTTAGGTTCTATTTTCAGCATCCTTCTCCCTTTTCATCCCCCCCTTTTTTCATTTATTTATTAGTAGTAGGAAATCCAAGGCCTAAAAGATACATCAGAGGGAGCTAGCCCTTATCTAGAGACTCTCTCCTCCAGCTTCGCCGGTCTCACAGGCGAGAGAGGAGTTTCCATTGTTGCGTGTGGAAGGCAAGAGCTCGGCCTCCTGCCCAGGGTGCAATCCACTGCGTCAACAGTTTTTGGCATGCCCAATGGGATCAACTAGGACAAGTTGTGTCCAAAGAGTTGAAGAATTTTTGGTGTGTTCTTCAGCCAACCAACCTTTGGAGGCTTTTTCATCAACACCAATGGCGACTCTGAGTTGAATCAACTGGTTAAGCAGTCTAGGTGCCATCAAGAAATCTTATTTTTGTATGTATAATCCCTTCACCCAGCATCATGGACCTTGTGTTCCTTCATATTACCATGATCAAACTCATGTTTTTCATGCAATCCCCTCAAGCAACTTTCCTAGTCTTCCTCAACTCCCTCAGGTCACTGATCCTGATGGCAAGATCCTAACTTGGAAGGAAACAATGGAATCATGGGGCAGAAAAGAGGAGAAGAAAGGTTTTGCTCAAAACCTTGAAGAGGACGAACCTGCTCCTATTCATGATTATTCTTATGATCTCCAAGAAAGGCTCTTCCAAGAAGATATAGCCAGGAGAATTGCAGAGTTGGAATCTAGAGAGAGATTCCTCAGCCAATGTGTGATGGACGGTTCAGACCCAACGACACATTCCATGTCTGAACACACCCCATCTACACACTTTCAAGAGAGCTATCAGGCCACACCTGATATTGATGAAATGCTAGCCAAATGGTAGGAGGAGAATCATTCGATTCTAGCTCAAGGACTGCCTCCTCTTTCACATGGTTTTTTCACTTCACCCCTTCTCAAGGAGGACCCTATTTTGTAGGAGGCAAGTGAGGAGCAGAAGATCCAATCTACAACTTTTCAAGAGGCTATCATGAGCGAAAATGAAGAAGAAATCATCATCGATGCTCCTTATGAAGACATCATCGACAATGGAGAAGACTTAGGTCACACATACATGCAAATGTTCCAGCAATACAAATAGAAAAGTAAGCATGGTGAGCTCTCTCCTCCTTTGTTTGATGATCTTCCTTGTTGCTTCGATGAGGAGGATGACTATGCCAAGGAGCCTGAGTTGGAAGAGGATTAGATGAATGTCTTTAAACAACTAGAGACTCTGATCCTTGAGCAGGAAAAGGAGAGGTCTGTCTACCTTGAGGAAAGCCTTGAAGAAGAAAGCTTTGAACAAAAGGGTGATGTTCTATGGGATGAGCAATCGGTTTGTGATTCCATTTCAGACATCACAACAGTCACCCTTCTTCAAGAAAGCCTTGAGGGAGCAGAGGATGAGTTTGACAGGATCTTCAACGAAGCAGAAGAAAACGGGTCAAACTATGATGCTATGCAAAGGGACCATGCACAACAAAGGGCTTATGGTGATGAGCCAACAACCACAGATTTCTTGGTGAAATGCACCAGCATGAAGGACCAGTATTCAACAAGCTTCCAAGAACAAGCAGAGTACATATATGTTGGGAGCACGTTTGATTCTGATCCACTCAGATGCAGGCCAATCTAGGTGGCAAGCAAGAGGAGCAGGTCACCAACTCTCCATTTCATTCAACCACTTGTCTGGCACCATAAGTCTCCTTGCCAGGAAGGGGACTTAAAAAAGTTTTTCCTTTTATCTAGGAGGGAGGCAAATATACCTGGTTAGTTGTACATAGTAGTTTGCTTTTAGTTTCTTTTCCTGCTTTCCCTAAGTGCAGTTTGCACTAGTGTTTTTAGCCTTGTGTGTGTTTTCCTTTGTGTGTGGGGTAAAAGCTCATGATTGATTCTGGGATCTCGCAAGGCTGTTATTAACCTTTCTTCAAAGCTGCATTCTGACTCTGTGCCCAATGGATTTTAAGGCAACTGGTTTTTAAACATAGCAAGCATGCTTCCCCTGGGAGTCACCAATTTGTTGATCATTTTTGGTCTTGTAGGCCAAAATTAGTCCCCCTTTTTTTTCCTCTTGATGTTCTAAGCCAATACATTTTGATTTGGCACAAGTCTAGAAATTTCTATGGACTTTGCAAGTTTTCTACAGACTCTGTAGGTTTTCTACGGACTCTACAGAGATTTGTACAGACTTTGCAGGTCCATTTCTATGGACTGTGCAGGCATGGATTTCTACGGATTCAGTAGTGAGAAATGAGTTCCCGACACTTAAGCGCAAAATGGATCATTCCAAGTGCCCTTGTGGAGGGCAGTTCGGGATTCAAAAGCCCTTACGGAGGGCAGGGAACACTTTCAAAAGAGGCCATAGAGAAAAGCCGCAAAGGGAAGTTTCTTTCAAAAATTTGTTCAAGGCAAAGAAAGTACCCTTCGAAAAGGTCGTTTCCAATTTTTCCGAAGGGCACTTTTCAAAGGGCAGTCGAAGAAGCAAAGGAAGAAATCCTTCAGACTTTTTGTTCGAAGGAATTCCTTCGGACAAAAAGTCTGAAGGAATTCGGAAGGGCCACAAACAAAAATCCCACAAAAAAGACTAAGGCAAAGGCTAGAATAATTTCTTCAAATTTTTTGTCCGAAGGAATTCCTTCGAACAAAAAGTCTAAAGAAATTTGAAGGAAGGCCATGGAAGGAAAAGCCGATGGAAATTTTGAAGGAAAGCAAAGTGGGCAAAGACAATTCTTGTAGACTTTTTGTCCGCGAGAAAATTGTTCGTGGGGCAAAAGCTCGAAGGAGAAACCCACCGAGGAGATAGAAGACCGCCCGAAGGGTATGTGCCCTTGCGGGGGGCTCTTGTCGAACAAAGGGGACTTCTCCATAAGCCGAAGGGTCACATCCCCTTCGGGACGATGCAAAACAAGAAATTTGAAGGAAAGGGAGGGACGGAAAAGGCTGAATCAAGAGGAAAGCTGAAGAAAGTCCAAGGGGTGACAGGCCCGAGGACGTCAAAATCAAGCACGACAAACTAGCCGTTGGAAGTTCAAACGCAGTGACGAGTGCGCGAACATCAATTTCAAGGCTCATGAAATAGCCGTTGATTTTGAAAATCAAAATGGAAGAGCCCAAGGAACTCAATGACCCGCCAAAAGATAGCCCCGAGGGCCAAAGGAGCCAGAAAAAGACAAGCCGAGAAGGAGACAAAGTGCAGAAATGGACAAACATTCTAGGTGGCAAAAGGGAGGCAAGTTATTGCCAGGTGGTCATCAAGTGGATCAAATAGTAAGCGACGTGGCTTGTTTTCTCCATTTTGCATTTATAAGGAGACAAATTGCGTAAAATCTAGGAGCAGTCTTATTTTTAGGTAAAAAGGTGCAGCCCGTGCTTTCACATTAATATTTGAACGCCAAAGTCAAGATCAACAATTACACAGCATGGTTCCAGCAGGCCTCTTCTAGAAGAATGACACATCAACAATAATGACTTCCTCTTCCTGATGCTCTCAATGCACATGGGCCAACTTGTCAAAGAGCGCCAAAGTCTTTTCCAAAGCGGCGCCTTTACTTCTCCTCTTTCTATATATTTTGTAAACTTCTTATTTTGAGAAGGATGGATTCTCTTAGCCCGTAAGGCAAAGCTTTGCCCAAAACTCTCTCGAGCTTGTAAGGTAGAACTCTGTCAGATTTTACCTTGAATCAAGACTTAGCATTTTACCTCCATTTGGACTTGCACTCACGCATATGTCTATGTTTTCTTTTTATGTTAAGTCATTTTCTTTTATGCTTTTCACAGATCGATTCCAGAATGTCTAGAGCATTGTGAAGTTTCTTCTTCTGCAAGTTTGCCAGAAGTGTCTACAACAGAAATATAGGCGCATGTGAACAGGCTGCCAGTGTGTCTCAGAACACCTTTGATAGTTCTTCCTCCCTGTATCTCTATGGACCCCTGACTCACTGAAACAAAAGATTTTCCACATTAGATGAAGTGTATGGGCGCTTCTTCTTGGTGAAAAGTGTATGTTCACGCTGAGTGGGTCATCATTTTTGGTGTATCACCTTTTTATTTTTAGGTTTAGGTTCTACTTTCAGCATCTTTCTCCCTTTTCATCCCCCACTTTTTTTCATTTATTTATTAGCAATAGGAAATCCAAGGCCTAAAAGATACATCAGAGGGAGCTAGCCCTTATCTAGAGACTCTCCCCTCCAGCTTCGTCGGTCCCACAAGTGAGAGGGGAGTTTCCATTGTTGCATGTGGAAGACAGGAGCTCAGCCTCCTGCCCAGGGTGCAATCCACTGCGTCAGCAATAATGAAACTCTGTTCATAGGCATATAATCAGACAATGATGGTTGTTCAAATGGGAGAAGCTTCATGATTGATGAAAAATTAGATGAAGAGGTATACTATGACAATGAAGAAGAAGAAGCTAAAGTGGATCTTGAAGTAGTGCTGATGAGTGCCCTAGAAGAGTTGAAGATTTTGAAGAAAAATAACAAGAAATTGAAGTCATTAACTCAGGCCTATGAGGAGCAGATGGAATTTTTTGAAGGCATCTAAATATGTTAATAATGAAACTCTATTCATAGGCATATAATTGGACAATGAGGGTTGTTCAAATGGGAGAAGCCTCATGATTGATGAAAAATTAGATGAAGAGGTATACTATGAAAATGAATAAGAAGAAGATAAAGTGGATCTTGAAGTAGTGCTGATGAGTGCCCTAGAAGAGTTGAAGATTTTGAAGAAAAATAATAAGAAACTAAAGTCATTAACTCAGGCCTATGAGGAGTAGATTGAATTGTTTGAAGAAAGGTTGATCAACACTTCCAAGGAGTATGAAGAGATCACCAACAAATTGAAACCCAGATGGAGATTATGGCAGTAAGCCTAAAGGCTAAAGTGAAATATTACAACAGATATGAAATTGAAATAGAATCTCTGAGAGCTGAGTTGGATCAAGCTTCTAGCAAGGTGAAGAGTTTTGTGATGTTTAAAAAGAGCATTGAGGCTCTAGATGATATTTTAAGCAGTCAGAAGTCTACAAGTGACAAGACAGGTCTTGGATTCAAAGAAGACAAAATGGAGTCAACTCAAGTTAAGAAGAAGACTATTGAAGACAAGAAGGTCAACATGAAAAGACCTATCAGATAGCTCAATGCTACAAGGTATGCTAATTCTTTCAATGGTTACTATTTTTCATGCAGTCAGTTTGGTCATAGAGCAAGATAATGTAGAAGACCCTCCAATAATGAGTACTCATGGAACTATGGAAGGGAAAAAAATTTGTCAAAGGGAGATCACAGTCATCATCAGACAAATGATATGTATAACTTGGTCATTAAATTTTTTATAATGTAGGACATATTGCAAGATTCTATCCTAAAAAAGTTAGAAAGTCATTCAATCAAGACAAGAAGGTTCATAGTCATGTAACTAAGAAATGGATCAAGAAGTCAAACTCTATAGATAAGGTAAAGATGGAATAGAAGACTAAAAAAGAAGATTTTGTGAAATCTCAGAGTATAGATTGTGGTTGTTCAAGCCACATATCAGAAGACAAAAGAGGTCTTGGTTTTCATATAGTTGATCAAAGCAATAAGAATGAAAAATTGGCTAAGATAAAGAAGAAGGACAAGGTAAGTCATGATCAGCTCATAAATCAAGATGGGATGTTTGCTATTATAGATCATAAGTCATAAGTGAAGAAATGTTGAGAACACTTGTTATTTACATGTGTTGATAATATAGTCAAAGAAAATAAGGATGACAAGGTTGATGATGAGATCAAGTCTAAAGAGCCAATTAAGATCAGAGGAATGTTGAAGAATATTTAGTCTTATGAAAAAGATATGGAGATCTGGAAATCACTATTGGAAATATTGTCATTGATGTCAAAGGTCTAGCATTATTAGTGATAAAGGCCCCATTGTATTTAATGATGTTTGTAATAGTCATATCTTGGATAATGTGTGTTAATATTTATTTAATATTAACGAATATATTTTTGGTTACATATAAGACAAAAGAAAGGCCCATGGAGAAGTCAAAGAGTCATGGGGTAAAGACAAAAGAAGAATGGGACACGTTTTTCTATGAAGAGTCATCTTGGAGAATTCCAAGAGTCACCAAGTGAAGACAAAAGAGGAAGGGCACAATTTCTCATGAAGGGACACTTTGAGGAATACGAAAAGTCACCAAGATAAGGATAAAAGAGGAAAAAATATTTTTGCTTGTGAAGGGTCACCACATGACTTTTCAAATTCAAGGATACGAAGGGTCATGCAAGTTTGGCACCATTTTCTATGAGGATTGAAGGGTCATAAAGGGGGAAGGACAAAGGTCATTTGGAAAGCTATAAATAAAGGCTTGAGAAGCCATTTGTAATGTGTGAGAGAGAGTTTGATTTGATATTGTAATATCTAGTTCAGAAGAGCAATGGAAGAGATGAGTATGATTTGTATTTGTTATATCTAGCTTAGAAGAGCAATGAGAGAGATGAGTATGATTTGTATTTGTTACATCTAGCTTAGAAGAGCAAATGTGAGAGAGGAAAGAGATATTGTAATGAACTATCATTTTTTGAGATAGCAACATTGAGAGATAGTTATGTGGTATACACAAAGGGGTTGGTGCTCCTATGGGTTGGTGCTCACAAATTGTTGTTGTGTTGGTGCTCATCAAAGGGGTTAGTGCTCCTATGGGTTGGTGCTCACAAATTGTTGTTGTGTTGGTGCTCATCAAAGGGGTTGGTGCTCCTATGGGTTGGTGCTCATGAATTGTTGTTGTGTTGGTGCTCAGCAAAGGGGTTGGTGCTTCTGTGGGTTGGTGCTCAACAAAGGGGTTAGTGCTCCTGTGGGTTGGTGCTCATGAATTGTTGTTGTGTTAGTGCTCAACAAAGGAGTTGGTGCTCCTGTGGGTTGGTGCTCATGAATTGTTGTTGTGTTGGTGCTCAATAAAGGGGTTGGTGCTCCTATGGGTTGGTGCTCACGAATAGTTGTCGTTTTGGTGCTCAGCAAAGGGGTTGGTGCTCTTGCAAGTTGGTGCTTGCGAATATTGTTGTTTGAGTTGGTGTTCATTCATATACTTGAGATTGTTTTCCATGGTTTTTTTTCACATTGGGTTTTCACATTAAATCTGGTGTCTCTCTTTATCTTGTGTGGTGTTTATTATTTCAGTTTTATTGCATATCTTGAATGTTTGGTTAAGTGGAATTTGATTAAGGGAAAGTTTTATAAGATATATGATATACTGATTCACCCCTTCTCAGTATATCCCATGCTTAACAATTGGTATCAGAGCAGGTTTCTTCAGAAAGGGTTTAACAGCTTGAAGGTAGATCAAAGAAAAGCATAAGATGGCCAAGCAACTAAAGAAGGAGAATCAAGAGTTGAAATATGTGGTTGAGGCTCTTAAGGAATAGGTGTGTATTTTGGATCCTAAGTTGGCTATAGAAGTAAAAAAAAATAAGATATTTATTCAGGATCTTAAGAATCAATTAGAGGTTACAAATTCAAGTTTGAAATCAAGAGAAGAAGAGTGTAATCAGTTGAAGGTTGAGTTAGGTTCTTTAAAAGATAATCATGAGAAGCTTATAATCAAGGTTGAGAAAGATCATGAAATATTAGTCCAAGGAAAGAAGGATGCAAGTTTTAAAGGCAAATTAAAGAAGCCGATCAGATAGCCCAATGCTTTTAAATTTTCAAATTCTTTTCATGGCCATTGTTTTGTTTGTCATCATGTTGGTCACAGTGCAAGAGATTGTATGAGGAGAAGCAATCAATCAAAGGGAGATCTCGATCACATTCAAAAAGAAGGTATGAAAAATGTTGTTTGCTTTTATTGTCATAAGGTTGGCCATATTGCTAAATTATGTCCAAATAAAGTAAAGAGATATTCAAGGTATGTCAAAGGATATAGAGCCCCTTGAAAATATGAGAAGAGCTAAATTTAGGTTTGGAGACCTAAAATAGTAAAGGTTGATTAGGTTGAGTTTAAGAGTGAGAATAAATTACTTGCTATAGTATATAAAGAATTAGATAAGAAGGACTGTGAAAAATCTCTTGTTACATTTGAGCATGAGTCTTGTCAAGATAAGACAGTTGCAAGAGTTGAAAAGATGAAAAACATCATAAATGTTGAGGTTAGTAAGTCAAATAAGTTAGACATGCTTAAATGAATTTAAAAAAAAATACAAGAAGATTAAGGAAGAAACAGAGGAGATGTGGGAATCTCCTGAGATTTATTTCTAGGACCCTTTGTGTGGGGTGTCTCTTCCAGGCTTCAAGGAGACACTTTTAAGAAAAATTGAAGCATGGTGGATATTATTGGGTCTTGGCTATGTTGCTTGACAAGAAGGTAAGTTGACAGATTAATTTTTATATCTTTTAAAGGAATAGATTTTTGAAAAAAAAAATTCACTAGTGTTAAGGTTTGAGGCTACTAGAATGATTCTTGCATATGCAGTGTTTAAAATTTTCAAGGTGTTTCAAATGGATTTGGTCATAAGAAATTAGAATGTTGAAAAAGAGCTAATAGTTTCAGAAATAAGGAAAAGGAAACTCATGCAGATTCAATCAAGGACCAGAGTTTCAAAGCTCCATTCATTAAGAAGGTTCAGACATGTTCATGGCAGAAGAAACAACCTGAAGATTCTATGATGGTTCATATAGCTTTGCATATAAAAAATGAAGATCAGCCATGGTTTGTTGATAGCGGATGTTTGAGGCATATGACAGAAGATAAGAGTAAGTTCATAACTCTAAAGAAGATCAATGGTGGCACAGTGAAATTCAAAGATAAAACCACTACCAGAATAGAATAAAAGGTACTTTGAGTTTGGATAATGGTAGAACCAAGACTAAGAATGTTTTGTAAGCATAATCTATTAAGTGTAAGTCAAATATGTGTTTAGGGATACACATTAGAGTTTTATGCAAAAAATTGTGAGATTAGAAGAAAATATTCAAATGAGTTGATTATAGATGATCAAAGGATAGGGAATGATTTATATGTATTATCATATATCCTCTCAAAGGCATGATCAAAGGACACATTCAAAGATTTGCAAGAGGAGTTGGGAGTAATTTATTTTACTTCCTACCATTGAGGTTCAACATCAGTTGAGGGGGAGCTAAGTGTTAGCTCCAAGTAGGCCCTTTGCCATTGATGTCAAAGGGGGAGAATAAAAGGTACAAGTACATGTATAAAGAATAGGTACATGTTACTACAGTAAGGGGGAGTTACTGTATGTTTTCAGATAACAGTATGTGCAGGATTCAAGATGTGGCAATTTCAAGATTGAGGTTGCCATCAATTACAAAGAGAGAGATTGTTGGAAATATTGTCATTGATGTCAAAGGTCTAGCATTGTTGGCGATAAAGGCCCCATTGCATTTAATAATGTTTGTAATAGTCATATCTTGGCTAATGTGTGTTACTATTTATTTAATATTAACGAATATATTTTTGGTTGCATATAAGACAAAAGAAGGGCCCATGGAGAAGTCAAAGAGTCACGAGGTAAAGACAAAAGAAGAATGGGATGCATTTTCCCATGAAGAGTCATTTTGGAGAATTCCAAGAGTCACCAAGTGAAGATAAAAGAGGAAGGGCACAATTTCTCATGAAGGGACACTTTGAGGAATACAAAAAGTCACCAAGATAAGGACAAAAGAGGAAGAAACATTTTTGCTTATGAAGGGTCACCACATGACTTTTCAAATGCAATGATACGAAGGGTCATGTAAGTTTGGCACTATTTTCCATGAGGAATAAGGGTCACAAAGGAAGAAGGCCAAAGGTCATTTGAAAAGCTATAAATAAAGGCTTGAGAAGCCATTTGTAATGTGTGTGAGAGATTTTGATTTGATATTGTAATATCTAGCTTAGAAGAGCAATGGGAGAGATGAGTATGATTTGTATTTGTTATATCTAGCTTAGAAGAGCAATGGGAGAGATGAGTATGATTTGTATTTGTTATATCTAGCTTAGAAGAGCAAATGTGAGAGAGGAAAGAGATATTGTAATGAACTATCATTTGTTGAGATAACAACATTGAGAGATAGTTGTGTGGTATATACAAAGGGGTTGGTGCTCATGAATTGTTGCTATGTTGGTGCTCAACAAAGGGGTTGGTGCTCCTTTGGGTTGGTGCTCATGAATTTTTGCTATGTTGGTGCTTAGCAAAGGGGTTAGTGCTCTTGTGAGTTGGTGTTCATGAATTGTTGTTGTGTTGGTGCTCAGTGAAGGGGTTGGTGCTCCTGTGGGTTGGTGCTCAGTAAAGGGGTTGGTGCTCCTACAAGTTGGTGCTTGTGAATATTGTTGTTTGAGTTGGTCATTCATATACTTGAGATTGTTCTCTGTAGTTTTTCCCACATTGGATTTCCACGTTAAATCTAGTGTCTCTCTTTATCTTGTGTGATGTTTATTGTTTCAATTTTATTACATATCTTGAAGTGTAATTTGATTACACTTAACACCCCCCCTCTTAGTATATCTCGTGTTTAACAATCACCTGAATTTATCTTTTTATAGAGCCCTATGAAAAAGGGGTTTCTCCATTAAGCTTCATGGATCCATTCTTATATCGATAGAAGCATGAGGGTGTTGTAAAAGAAGGTTTATTTTGAGAATATTTTGGTTTGTATATGCTGCAAGCAAGGAGATGAAGATGGATATTATCCATTCCTATGTTGATAGCTCTGTGGTTTGAAATAACAGCATGCTGAGAGATCTAAGACTAATACAAACATCCAAAGTCAAAGTACATAAAATTGGTATATAAGAGGTAAAACTTTTGAAATCTGTTTGTATTAAGTAATTGATCTAAATCTATGAAGACAAAGGGGGAGTCCCTATTTTTACATTTGGTATCTAGTATGGATAGCCTTGTGTGTGGTCAAGAGTTTGATCTTCTTTAGCCATGTCAAAAAAGTAATGTGATCTTGAGTTCTTAAGATATAATTGGTCTAATGGGGAGCTTGGTAGCTCGATTTTTTTAATCAAAAAAGTGATTGCTTTTTGATATGCATAAGATAAGGAGAGATTTTGTCTAAGATGCTTCATAGACTATGTTGAGATTTTGATGGATCGGCTAAGAAAGTGACTTGTTTGAAAAGTTTCTAAGAATGATTGTCATAGAATGTTTCCATAGTTTTTGAAGACTGTGTGTCATCTAGTGTCTTTGAGAGATAGTATCAACTCACAGAGAGAAGAGTATAAATTTAGTAGTTACAGATGATCCTTGATGTCTACTACTAATAGAAGCATGGTGGATGCTTGGTTTGAGGGGGAGCTATTCAAGTTGTTGACTGAGCCTGATTTGTGTTGAAGTGATGTTGTAATTTGAGTTCAGTCAGAAAGAGATGATAGTTATGAAAGACCTTTGTTATTAATGTCAAAGGGGGAGAAAGATTAGAAAAGGATGAGAAGATGAAAGATAAAAAAAATAAGAAAAGAGGCAAGATCATAAAGGGTAAGAAAGAAAAGGTAAGAACCAGGTCTAATAGATGATTGCCATCAAGAGTGGTTGATAGAGTTTTTTGAGTATGTTTGCCATCAATGACAAATGGGGAGATTGCTAAACATTGTCATTAATTGAGGGAGAGATTGTTGAGCATTGTCATTAAGTGTGGAGCTTTAATATTTAATAGTGTCATTGATGTCAAAGGTTTTTATGAAGATAAATGGTTCTTTCATTGACATCAATCTAATATCATTGATATCAAAGGTTCTTGTGCAAATACTTGGTCAAGAGAGCTTGAGGCATGTGTATGATGAATTCTGATTATCAACATAGTAAATATTGTTGTTGTATGAAAGAATATTGTTTGAAGAATATTTTAATGTTAGATTGAAGTGAAATCATTAAGAAGCAACATGAATGAGTATAGGTCAGTATAACAAATATAAAGAATCTGGTAATGCTTTGTCTAAACCTTATGAGACGATATTTGCAGATGGAAAGATGAAATGAATGAGCTCCAAATAAGTAGTGTGCTCCAAAGATCTATGTAAGTAGTTTTGAAGATGCTTTGAATAAGCTCTAAAGATGAGAATTTTCCAAAGAGAATGCTCCAAAGAATACCTGACAATATTTGAGCATGAGAGAGATTATTTGAAGTTGTATCTAAGGTATTGAGGATCCTGCAATTGATTATAAGGTCAGCTTCGAAGAACTATGTATACAACTCTAAAGATGCTAAGAAGATCCCAATCAAGCTCTAAAGATCTATAAGTAGCTTCGAATAAGTTCTATTGAAGTTTTGAAGAAGAGTGAGTGTATGGAGTTGCTTGAGCATACACAAGAGACATTGAAATATAGGAGAGTTTTAACGTTGAGCCTACAGGGTGGCTAAAAGGTCAAATTCAAGGACTAATAAGACTTGCAAGTCGAGGCTTAGGAAGTAAGAAGAGAGATAATGGCCAAATGAGGTAACATGATTGGTTTCCATGACATGAGTGAGAAGGTGAACATTGATAGAGGTGAGTCAAGTTGTTTTAAGAATGTGCATGAAGTGTCAGATCAAGGTTTGCAAAAAAAAGATTGAAAAGGTGTTTCAAGGTTTATCGAATGCACAAAATGAAGAATTGTCTACCCGAGAAGGTTTTCTCAATGCTCATTGGCACATGCAGCATCTATATGAGAACCTAAGTTGTTTATGATAGATGAGAAAGGGTTTTAGTTTCCAAGCATTAGTTTCTAGAAAGAGAAGCTAAGTTTTATGAATGATCATTAAAACTAAAAGATGGTTTAAACCCTCATAAAACCTAATAGTGACCTTATGTTAAAGATCTTATTATAAAGAGTTTATAATTGTGTGATATGATCAGACAAGTGATTGGGGGTTGAAGTCAACTCTCTCAAGCATCTCCAGGGGTGATTGGTTTCATAGGTGAGTGAGCAGACCCTATAGAAAAGTGTTTGTCTTTCAAAAATTTATTGTAGAAGATAGTGGTGACTAAGTCAAAGTCGCTAAATGGATGAAGATAAAAGTGTAAAACTTGTATTTATTGTTTATAAATATTTTTAGATAGGTTCTAGATATCATGTGTGCAAATTTGGTGATAAAAGTTGGCCAATTGCTAACAGGCCTAGTGATGCAAACAATAAGAAAATCAGACAAAAGTGAAAAGATGTTATCTGATGTATTTTAATGTAAGAGTGATGCATTGAAATGCATGATGTTGTTGTTTGAGTCTTTAATGATCTATCCATGCTTTGTAGAATCTTGGAAGTCAATATAAGAGGTTGAAACATTAAAGCTAATATGGCTTATCTGACTGAGTAGAGTATTAAAAAAAGGTCAGAAGATTGGTTTGTTAAACCAATAGTTTTCATTAGAGTTCATGATCTGATTGATTGAGGTTACTATGAGAATCTTATAAGATCATGTTAATGCATTGAAATCCCTTGAATATTTTCAATCATGTGTTAGATGTTCATGTTTCTTTAACTAAGTTTTGGAGTCAGTTGGCAATTCTGAGTGAACATCTTGCAGAGAAGTGTTTGAGCTTGTTTACCCTGAGTTGAAGCATCAAATGAAGATTGTGATGACCCTGAGGTCATGAGGTTTTTGAATATGTAGTTTTTTTTCATGATTGTTTGGTGAAATTGAGCATATGCCTCAATTGTTCAAGACAAATTTTTTATATATGTGCAAACCTTTTTTTATAAGCAATGATTTGGAGAAGGGTTCAAGTGGCAGTTGGACCTAAAATGTGTTATAGACCTAAAGTGAAGTTGGCTAAGTGCTATTAGAGTGGCATATGATGTGTTCCTATTGTATGAGGTGTTTGGATAAGCTTCAAGAAAGATCAAAGGGTAACATGTTGTTAAGAAGGCCTATTAGGTCTCCATAAGCCTAAAAGAGGAGTAAGGGCTAATTGATGTATGGCTGACCTATTGTATTGATTGATTCATGATTAAGGAATGTCATTTTTAATATGATAAGACCTATTCATCGCTGACCTAAGTGATTTGAATGTATATTTGACTTCGAAGGATATGATTCAGTGACTTGTATAAAAGCAAGGTAGTTAGGCCTATTGTATGTGTGCCTAGAGAGCGAGAGTAGAAAAGGATAAGCAAATGATATAGATCATAAATGAGTAGAAGGAGGTCATGCAGACCATCAAAAAATTATCATGAATATCTAACATAGGTTTTGCATCTGAAGATTAATGCCAAAAGACCTAATCAAGCCATGAAGAGGGCTAGTTGAGCGAAGAAGGCTGAAGGTTAGTTTGAGAGGGACATAAGTGAGTGAAGAGCTGAGGGTGTATATCATCTTCTATTTTAGAAGAAACAAGGGTTTTTGAAGGTGATCAGTGGCTAAATTGGTGCCGAGTCATCTAGGGGGTTGGTGCCTCCTTGCAAGTGGGTGCTTGTTAAAGCCTAAGTGAGTTGGTGTTGAGCTAGTTGGGGTTGGTGCTCCATGTGAAGTCGGTGCTTCACTAAAATTTGATGTTTGTCTTATAGGATTATAGTCCATTTAATTCATTAGTGGGTTTTTTACTCTTAGAGGGTTTCTCATGTATATGTTGTGTTCATGTGTTTCATGATCTCATGTTTTGATGCTTATGCTTGCTTAGATATACACGCTTTTTATAATGGTTCATGTATGGTTAAGTGTAATTGATTGAATTTTTTTGAAGACTGATTCACCATCCCCACCTACCTCCCCTTCCCCCCCTCTCAGTCATCTTGTTTCCAACAAGTGGAAGCAAATTTTGGGATTAACAAATCTTTGGTGGCATAATACATTGACCCCATTTGGATTATTGTGTTATGAAGCTTTCATCGTGGATGAATTATTTTTCCATCATGAATATTAGTAAATCAACTCTCATATTTTAGTGTTCCTTGGGGTGTTTTAGGTACTTATCTTAAGTGAATCCATCCTTAGGATGATTTGTAATCTTTCTCATGTAGAGGCAAAAGCCTCATCCTTAAAGGAGGATGCTTTTGGCATATGACTCATTGGTTCCCTCATTAGGATCCTTATTATCAATGACTAATACTTTATGTAAAAATAAATGATAACCACTTAGTTAATAGTTATTTTCTAGTATGATATCAACTGGTAATATTATATTTTTCATCCTTAAACCTTGCTCTTGGATTGGTCAAATACTTGTGATGAAGGATTGCCCTTGAAGTATTCTTTAGAACTTTCACTTTTTTGCTCAATGAAAAAGTGCATCCTAACATGTCCTTGCTAATGCCTCTCTCTTGGAATGAGTGTGTTATGTCAAAAAAAAATATTGAATTTTTGGCTTAAAGTTTTTGGCATTACAGGATCGACTAAAAAATAAATGTTTAGGCACATTGAGATGATGAATGTGAGTTTTTGACACCACAGAGGTCTATAGCTAAAGGGTAGGGCCCTAATTAATATTTGACAAATGCACAAGACTGAGATGTTATAAATATTTAGTTTTAGTATCTACATGATCTCATGCCGCATTGACAAAACCCATTAAAAGGATGTTTAAGATTCTTGAAAAAATCAACAAATATATTGAACCCACCAAGGAGGAGAAGAGGCAAGGTGCTTCACATGGGGACAAGTTAGAGGAATCCGATATCAATTCATACATGGTTTTTCAAAAGGACCAAGCAAAGGATATGGAAAATATTCAATTAAAAGTACCCATTGAAATTGTTGATGATTATCTTTTCGTTACTAGTGTGAAATAATTAAGTGATATCCAAAACATTACTCAAGGATTTATTCCCATGGAAAATGTTTACCTAGAAGTGCAAAAGATGTCAAGGGAAGAAATATGCACATCATTTCAAGGTGGTGATACATAAGTATGGGTGAATATTTCTCATTCAAGAAATAAAAAAGAAGTAACTCTGCTTAAAATAATTGAGAAGTAGACATAATATGGCAAGATGGAAGAGGTTGAGTTTCCTTATGAAAATCAAGTTGAGGACCAAAAGATAATTTATCATCAAAGGCTATTGGGTAACAATGAGTTAATCAAAACCAAATAATTTAATACATTCATTGCAACATATAAGGGCCAATAAGATAAAGGAAATGCTTCATTACTTGAAGAAATTTGGAATGAACCATGGGAGCAAGTTGATACTACATCGTCTAAATTCAAACCATTTTCACTTTCCCCCAATAAGTGATTGATTATGATAACCTCACTCCCTAATGGGGTAGGGAGATGGTAAATAATAGTTGGTGTTTATTAGTACTAGGGTGGGATATTTCAAAATCTATGGTATTACATGAATTGTTTTAGAGTTATAACACTATCATAACATTTGGACCAGGGCTTTTAACTTAGCCCAACCTACTAGATATTTTTAGAATATTTAATTCAATGTCGACATGGAATATTTAGTATCATGGATAATAGCCCCTCTACATAAGCAACAAATGAACCAACTCACCAAATAGAACTCTAAGGGACAATTGGCTATTCTAAAGATTAGAAACATGGAAGCAAATTAATCATTTAATGTTGTGTGGGACTAGGAAGGATATAACTACTTAAATGTAAAAGAATTGAAATCACAGTCCTTAAATTTTATGCAATTTAATATCAGGCTCAGACGAGAGAATACAGAGTTAATAAAATTAATGGGGAAGAAGGATGAATTACAAGCAAGGTTGGAAAAGACTGTAAATGATATGAAATAACTTAGAATAACTCCACTTGCATTACTTTCCCTTCAAGTTGACATTTCCAATTCAAATGCATCTACTCCTTTAGGTACTCAATCAATACTAATAGTTCTACTCACCATGAAGTTAGCTATCTACAAAAGGAATTGAAGAAGGTAAAAAATAAATTTAGAAGATAAGTGTTATTAGGAATACTCTGTAGGGAGTGAATGAAGCTCTTAAGGTGAGAAGGAAAACTTAAAAGCAAATTTCAAGAAGATGATTATGGGATTCATTAGGGTAAGGGTTTAATAAATTGAGAAATTGGTTTAATTAGTGTGGGAAGACAGAAAGATCAAGATCCAATGTGAAACTTCCATCAAGAAGTTAAATGAGATTAAAACTCTTTGGTTCCCCAATATGTTAGTTATATAAGATTTTAATGCCATATTGCCCTGAGCACAAGAAGACAGTGAAGTGGTGGAAATATGGAAGGACCTTAAGGATATAGTGTCTAAATTATCTAATTATTACATTAGTTTAAAAAAGAATCATCCTCACTTGGACCATGCAAGGATTTCAATCAAAAGTAAAATAAACATTCTTAACATAGTGATTCACAATGGGATGTCCAATCCATATATAGAAGCCAATGTGTTTAGAAAAAAATATTATCAATAGTGATATCCCCACCTTGTAAGACTTCAATATATCATTTGAGGGGCTTGTGGCCTTGAAGTTGGGATCATAAATGTTTGTTAAGGTATTCGAAACAATTGAAGAACAAAAATATAAAGACACATTGAATTAACTATATAAAACTACAAGAGTGAATTTCCTAGATGCACAAGAATGGATCAAGATTCTAGGGGGTTTTCCCAAAGATCCTACAAGCACATGTAATGTCTCAATGTATGTTTCTTTAGTATGATGCAATGTGCCATTGGATGGGGAATTTAAATATTCATTTAAAATAATACTAATATGTTGTTGTCTTCCTTGTATAGGTACATTAAACTTATATGTTGATGACATCTTCTTTACCCCACAAGGAATTATTATGTGAATGTGCCATTTGTGCAATAAAAATATTGTAAATGACATCTAATAGATGATGTCATATTTTATATAGCCTAGGAAATTATAATGTGAATTATTATTTTGGTCAGAGATTTAGATAATTTCAACAAATATAAATAATGATAGAGACAAATATAAATGTTATAATATTAAAAAACTCAAGCTATGTTATGCAATCATAGAGATACAAATATATAAGAAAGAATCTCTTATAAATAAGATGTCTTCCTCAATCCTTACAAACACTCTTTCACCCAATCTCAATTTTCACTCAACCACCTTAAAATTTCTCCATATTGTAATATCTCTACTTGATTTATGTTAGCAACTCACTCACATAAATAAGATTATCTCACAAATCACTCTTAACAAATATTCTAACTACTAATAATAATCCATGTGAGTTCTAATTTTCCTAACATTACCCCCTAGTAATTGTTGACCAATTCTGGTCCTGTAGGCCAAAAATTGGGTTCTCCTCTTTCTTTCCTTGCTAGATCTGTTAGTCAGTCTCTAATGAATTCACCTTACTACAATTTTGGGTTTTCCCTTTGTGACAGGCCCGTTTCTATAAATAACCAAGTGATTTAAGTCTTGCAGCTATTTCAAGTTGATCTGGGGCTCATTTTGTTTCAATAAAATTACCTCAAACAAGCATTTTATCAGCAAAAGGATGAGCCAATTTCAAAGAAGTAAAAATATTTTAGAAACTCTAAAGGTCAAGTTCCCTTGCAAAGGGTAGGAAAGTAACAAATGGGACCATTCAAGCAAGCTTCGAAGGACAAATTTGGACCCAAAGTGCCCTTGTGGAGGGTAGAAGGTTCATTTGCAAGAGATCAAGGCAAAAATATCGAAAGGGAAGTTTCCTTCAGAGAAAGTGACAAGTCAAACAATGAATTTATTCAGACATTTTATCTAAAGAAAATCCATGAAGAAACCAAGGGGTAAATTTCTTTGAACAAAATGTCTGAAGTAATGCCTTCGAACATTTTGTCTGAAGAAAATTACCAAAAGAAAGCTGAAACACTAAAGGCATGAATTCCTTTGGATAAAATGTTTGAAGGAATTCCTTCGGACATTTTGTCTGAAGAAATTCGGAAGGTAAAGAAACCCGAAGGGTAAGTGCCTTTGTAGAGGACTCTTGGCCATAAAAAAGGACCTTTTATTTTTTCTGAAGGATCACTTTCCCTTTGAAAAAGTTCATTTACAAAAGCTGAGGAAATTGATAAATAATGATGGGCCCGAAAATGTCAACTTCAACATGGTGAACTAGCCGTTGAAGGTTCAAACGACTGGTGACAGGCCCACAAATGTCAAATTCAAGGTAGTAAAAGAGACGTTAATTTTCAAATGATGACGGACCCACGAGTGTCAAATTCAAGAAGATGGGTTAATCATTGGAGAAAATCTAAAGGACATTTCCTTTGGATAAAATGTCTGAAGGAATTCCTTCAGATGTTTTGCTCGAAGGAATTCAAAGGCTAAGCGACCTGTCAAGAAAGGAGCCAAGAGGAGGCAAAGAATAGCCCGAGAGCTCGAATTGCCAGGAAAAGACAAGAATTAGAAAGGAAAGAGAGAGCAGAACAATAAATCCAGAATGTGGCTATACACACATAAGACAATGCTTGAAAAGTTCCAGAAGACACATCTAACCAAGCATAGGCACGAACCAGATCAGCCCAGGTGGCAAAAGAGGCATCAACAGGAGAAGTAATTGCTTGCAAATAGAATAGTCTCCACTAAACAACCATCAAAGGGAGCGTGAGCATTTAATAGAGTGGCCCATTTTTCTTTGTTTAGCATTGATAAGTAGAGAGTTGCATGAGTTTTCAAGGGAGGCGGCCTTGTTGTTCAAAGAATAAAGTGACCCATGTTTTAGCAGGAACATTAAACGTAATTTGAGCAGCAAAGTCAATGTCTATGACATATCAACATGGTTCTTCTAGGCATATTTATGAAAAGATGACAACAACATGAGAAGATTTCTCTTACCAAGGTGTTTAATGTAGTATGGGCCACCGATTCCTTGAAAAGACTAAGGGTCTTTCTCTAAATTCTATATATTGTAACCTCTCAGCTGGAAAAGAGATCTCTCACTTGTGTATGGTGAAGCCCTGACAATTTTACCTTTTAATCAAAAGAAACATGTTTTAACTCTATCTGATTTGTTATAATTTTGAATATGCCTATGTATCATCATTATCTTTAGTCATTTTATCTTAATGCTTTCATAGGTCGACGCCAACATATCTAGTATATCCAAGACCATATTCAGCAGGTTAACACGAAGTGCCCAGGTTGGAGCATAGAGGTAGAGGAGCAACCATCTGACAGTGTGCTTCTAGAGCACCTATGGTAGGTTCTTCTCCATTGTATCTCCATTAATCCCCCTTGTTAAAACACTCATACAATCTTATCTTTTGTTCAAATGAAGTGTCTATTCACTCTTTTTGATGTAAAGTGTTGATAAAAAATGAGTAGATTGAATCATTTGGTGCATCACCATTTTAGTTAGGTTTTGCTTTTGTAACATATTTTTCTCTTTTCACCCCCCTGCCCCCCCCGCCCCCCCCATTATTAGCAGTAGTAGTTAAAGACCTCAAAGGTGCATCAAGGGGAGCTAGCCCTTAATCTAGAAATTTATTCCTCAAATTTATCAAGCCCACAACAAGAGGAATGTCTCCATTGTGCCACACGAAAGAAAGAAGCCAAACCTTCTTTTAAAGGGTGCAATCCACAGCGTCAATAGTAATTACATGGGAATATGTGTTTTATAGGACTATATTAATGTAAAGAGAAAAAAACAATCACTTGCCTCATCAACAATTCATTGATGGGAACACATAAACCTAATAAGTGTGGGAACTATGCATAAGAATCATCTACATCTCATTAACCATTCACTGATGAGAACTCATCAACCTAATTAGTGTGGGATCTACTGACAAGAATTATCCTCTATTCAACCTTTACCCTTGCATTTTCAAAACACATTGGTTCTTAATGAAGTACAATATTTGTAAAAATAGGAATTGTACCACTTATTTTCACATAATCAAGTAAGAAAAAACATGCCACTCTAGTAGGAATGAACCCATCATTAATGACTAACGAGATTTATTGAATGGCCTCCTTCCTCCAATTTTATGCTACTTAGGACTTTTGCATTGATGTTCAATCTGATGTTCCATTTGCATGATGTTTAAAAAAAATCCCCCCACAATTTGAACAAATCAATGTTAGAAAAACTTACAACACTATTGGTTGTGTAGGAGAGAGAGAATAGCAAAAATCTACAGGCCCAGTTGAGTAGAAAATAGACAATATAAGATTGAAACATAATAGGGGAGAGAATGAAGGAATACACACTAAACTTGCATATATTTATATATCTGAAAAACTTCTTGTACATAATTAGAACATATAGTTGTTGCTGTTACAAAAATAACATACATAAAACATCAAAACTTTCTTTAATTGCTGCTCCTTCCTTGCTATGGACTGTGTTTACTTTTTTCTACTTCTTTGCTATTAGCTGCTACTAAAAGTTCCCCTATTCACTCTTCTCTTATAAGTTGTTTCTCTGTCTTTTTAATGCTGCTCTATTTTCTCCTTTTTGTTGCTGTAAATTCTCTCTGACTGCTACTGTGTGCATCTTTCTTCTGCTGTACATTCTCTTTTTTCTTTTTGTCTTCTAATGAAAATTTTTTCACCTACTCCACAGCTTTCTCCCCTAAAAAAATGGGCTCCAAAATTGAAATTTGAAAGGGGTTGTATTAAATGTTGTTGGTGGCTTGTCATTCGCTGGGAGTTAGGTAAGGATCAAAAATATTATTTTAACACTCCCCCTTATTTTTGACCTTCCTACCATGGTCAATTAGACTCTTCTTAGTCTACAAAACCTCCTTATAACTTCTTTTTAACTTAACAAATGCTTTTGCATCCTTTTTATTCATGTCTGGAGTTTTGTTACTGAAGTTCATAGCTCTATTGATGGAGTCTGTAGTTGTACTGATGGAGTTCGTAGTTTTCCTGATGGAGTCTATAGTTTTATTGGATTCTGTAAATAGACTGATGGAGTCCATAGTTTTTCTGATGGAGGCCATAGTTTTATTGTACGAGTCCGTAGTTGGACTAATGGAGTTCATAGTTTTTTTTATGGAGTCTGTAGTTCTACTGTAAGAATCCATAACTGGATTGTTTGAGTCTGTAGCTCTATTGTAAGACTCCATAGCTACCAATACACTACGTATGCCTAATGCTACTATATTTATAACCCTTAACCTTCCTCTTAGGTGCATGAAAGTGTCCTTAGGCAATGGCTTAGTAAAAATATTAGCTAGCTGTTGATCAGACTTGCAAAAATTAAGCTCTATAAAATGATTTTCAACTAACTCATGAATAAAGTGATACGTGATTACAATGTGTTTGCGCCTACCATGAAATACAGGGTTCTTTGACAATGCTATAGATGATACATTGTCACAATATACTGTATAAGCTCCTTATTTCTCTTCATGCAAATCAAAAAGTATCCTTCTCAACCAATAGCTTGGCATGTTGTTGCATTCACTACTATATACTTTGCTTCAGTTGTATAAAGTGACACTATCAATTGTTTCTTTTACGTCTAAGATATAGATCCTGAACTAAGATGAAATACATGCTTGAAGGTGCTCTTTCAATCATCAAGGTTGCTTGCCTAATCACTATCTATGTAACCAACAAGCTGGAACTCATCTATTGCTGCATACAAAACACTATAATCTCTTATTCCATTCACGTACCTCAATATCCTCTTGCCTAATTGCTAATGTATCTCCTTTGGCATCTCCATGAATCTTGATATAAGGCTGACTGCATACATGATATCTGGCCTTGTTGCAGTCAAGTACATTAAGCTTCTCACTAGACTCTTATAGCGTGTGGGGTCTATATTGCTACGGCAGTCATCTTTGCACAACTTAAGGCTTGTCTCTATTGGAGTGAATACAAGCTTGCTATCTAGCATCTTGAACATTTCCAAAACCTCTTTTGCATATTTAGTTTGGCATATGAATATGCCTTCATCCATTTTATTGACTTCTATTCTGAGAAAGTACTTCAAGAAGCCCAAATCAATCATCTCAAACTCATTTTTCATGGTTGTTTTGAATTCTTCAATGGATTGATTTGCATTATCGATGAATATAAGATCATCCACATATAATACAACAATCAACATACCTTCCTTGCATGATTTGATGTATAGTGTGGGCTCACTTGCACTTTTGCTAAAACCATTGCTCAACAAATATGAGTCTATATGGTTGTACCATGCTCTTGGGTCTTGCTTGAGCCTATACAATGCTTTTTTTAGTCTATAAACTTTGTTCTCATGCTTGAGAATCTCATATCTTGGTGATTGTCCCACGTAGACCTATTTTTATAGCACTCCATTCAAGAATTCCAACTTCACACCCATTTGATGCACCTTCCACTTATGTTGGGAAACAATGGCTATGATTATCCTTATGGTTTCTAACCTTGTTATGGATGCAAATGTTTCATTGTAATCATGTTCAGTCTTTTGCTTGTAGCCATTCACCACTAGCCTTGATTTATGCCTCTCTATCTTGCCTTCGGATGTATTTTTTGTCTTGTATACCCACTTAACTCCTATGACCTCTTTTCCTTTTGGTAGGTCAACTAACTCCCATGTGTCATTTCTCTCTATGGTGTGCATCTCTTCATCCATAGCCTCACACCACTTGCTGTCCTTAACTACTTCTTCAAAGTAGATTGGATCAACTAATAGAAAGAGTGCATAATTCATTGTTTCATCCTCATTTTGATTATACCTTGACTGCTCATAAACTTCTTGCAAGATTCTTGTCCTTACTTGATGTTGACTTGAGTTGAAGAAGGAGGATGTTGACTCATGAACAATTCCTTGACCTCCTTGATGTTGCTATGAATAAATGAATCACCCCTTTGTGAAATAGGGGTCCATGTTGGTGCATTGGTGGTTGTACCACCTGTTGTTTCAAATTCAATGAAGGGTCTACCAGCCCTTATTTTAACATGCTCTTCTCCTTGTCTCTCTTCTCAAGCTTCATGCTTAATGAATTGAACATCCTGGTTGATTATGAGATTTTTGGTATGATATTGTATAGTCAATATGCCTTTGATTGGTCACTATACCCTATGAAAATACACTTCTCACCTTTGTCATCCTATTTCATTTTTTTTCTTGGGCACATGTGCATATCTACATAACTGAACACTCTAAGTTGTTCAACACTTGGCTTCCAATTGCTCCATGCTTCTTGAGGGATCACATCCCTTACACTTTTTGTTAGACAAATGTTTAAAAAGTACATGACTATTGCTACAACCTCAACCCAAAAATTATTAGGCAAACCTTTTGCCTTTAACATTCTCCTTTCCATCTCTTGGATGGTCCTATTCTTCCTCTCGGCCACACTATTTTGCTGTAGTGTATACCTGGCTATAAATTGCTTCTTTATGCCATGATCCTTGTAAAAATTCATGAACTTATTAGAGATATACTCTCCTCTCTATCCTTTCTCAAAATCTTATGTAATGATCACTTTGCTTCTCCACCATGGCCTTGAAATGCTTGAATGTCTCAAATGTTTCCGATTTATTCCTTAAGAAGTACACCCATATCTTTCGATTGTAGTCATCTATGAATGCCATGAAATAGACATTTTTGGATAGGGATGGAGTCTTCATTGGACTACACAAATATGAATGGATTAGCTCTAACAGAACTCTATCCCTCCATGCTTTATCCATAAGAAATGCACTCTTAAGTTGCTTCCCCAATATGCATCCTTCACACACCTTGTTTGGTTGTTCTATAAGTGGCAACCCCTTTACCATGTGATTCTTATGAAGAAGGTTCAACCCTCCAAAGATTAAATTTTCATACCTAAGATGCCAAATATTAGGTTCATCTACCATCATTATTGTGAATGCTGCTACGAGCTCTGTTATCATTTTCAATGGAAACATCCGATTGCTTGTCATCTTGACTACTGCTATCTTTTTATTGCAGCCATTCTTATCAAAGATGATGCACTCATCATTCTCAAATCTGACCTTATACCCCTTTTTCACAAGCTATCCTATGCTTATAAGGTTGTGTTTCAACCTAGGTACATAGTAATCATCATGAATTTTCCTTTTGTCACTTTGCTTGGTGTGGATTGAAATGCTGCCCTTTCCCATGACATGAACCTTATCATTATTTCCCATCTTCATCTCTAATTTTATTGTCTCATCTATGTGGCTGAAAATCTCTTTGTTCCCACTCATGTGGTTGCTGCAACCACTATCCAAATATGATGCCTCTTTGCCACTTTATTTGGCAATGTTACATGTTATAAACAAGCTTCCTCCTTTCTCATTCCTATTTGGTTCAGCTTCGTGTATAAATGAAATTAAAATTTTTCCTATTCATGTCATACTCCTTTCTACACTCACTAGCATAATATCCATATCTCTTGCAATAATAACATTGGACGTTAGAATTATCATACCTTTGTGTAGATCTACCTCTAGAAGTGTTGTTGCTCCTTCCTCTTCCTCTTCCATGTGCTTCTTGATGGCAATGTCTTTCATCTTCCTGAATGCTGCAAGTTCTTCCTCTTCCTCTATTGTTTGATCCTTTCCCCCTTTCTTTCACATTGACATTGGTCTTGAATGCTTGCTTATGGGAGGAGGTGAATGACCTATTCAACCTTTCTTCATGGGTTTGTAAATAACCCATTAGCTTTTCAACTTTCATTTGCCTCAAATCTTTTGACTCTTCTATAGCAATCACTATAGGGAAAATCTAATTGGAAGGCTCCTCAACACCTTCTCAATGATCCTATGGTCTTCAAGGGTATCACCATATGTCTTCATTTGATTTACTATGTTCATAGTTCTTGTGAAGAAGTCATTTATTGACTCATTCTCCTTCATTTACAGGGTCTCAAAGTCTCTTCTTAAGAAATGTAACTTGACAAGCTTCACCTTGTCACTCCCTTGATATGCATTTTGCAAGATATCCCATGCTTGAAATGGATAGCTACTGTTATCTTAGAAAAGATTGAGTCAGATAAAACCATTTATATGTAGCTGAGTGTTTTGGCATATTTTCTCCTATTCTCCTTTAACACATTCTTTTGTGCTTGAGTTAAGGCATTGAAGGTTGCCATATTTGCAACCTCATTGTACCCAAATTCAACCAACTCCCATAGCTCTTGAGAGTTGAATAATGTATTTATTTTGATGCTACACACATCATAGTTTTTCCCATCAAACATAAGAGGCTGCTACCAAGACCTTGAACTTATTGCTACCATGTCTGAATGCACTCACAATCTGGTTGCCCTTCACTGATGGCTCTGATACCATTTGTTGGAAAAACCTACATCACTATTGGTTGTGTAGGAGAGAGAGAATAACAAAAATTTACAGGCCCAGTTGGGCAACAAATAGACAATACAAGATTGAAACAGAACAGGGGAGAGAATAAAAGAATACACACTAAACTTACATATATTTATATATCTAAAAAAAATTATACATAATTAGAACATATAGCTACTTCTGTTACAAAAATAACATACATAAAACATCAAAACTTTCCTTAACTGCTGCTCCTTCCTTGCTATGGACTGTGTTTACTTTCCTCTACTTATTTGCTATTAGCTACTGCGAAAATCTCCCGTATTCACTCTTCTACTACAAGCTATTGATTTTTATTTCTACTGCTGCTCTATTTTCTCCTTTTCACTACTACAAATTCTCTCTAACTACTACTGCGTGCATCTCTTTTCTACTGCACATTCCCTTTTTTTCTTTTTGTCTTCTACTGACAACTTTCTCACCTACTCTGCAGCTTTTCCCCCTAAAAAAATGGGCTCCAAAATTGAAATTTGAAAGGGACTGTATTAAATGTTTTTGGTGGCCTATAATTCACTAGGATTTAGGTAAGGATCAAAAATATTATTTTAACAATCGAGATGTTGGTTTCAACCTAAAATGCACCCCATTTACAAAAGGAAGATTTTACTTTTGATCTTGACAATGATGGCATAAAAAATGATTATGGACTAAAAACCTAACTCTATAAACATAATAATAAACATAAATTTATAACTTAAACCAAATAAAATATTTGGACTAGATTACATGGAGTGACAACAACTACAATAGTCAATCTAGGACATGAAACATGAGTTGATCACAACCACATAATGGTATGATAGATACACTAATATACAAACATGTTTATAAACAGTTGAGATTCCAATAGCTATACAAGTAGTATTGCAAATAAGGGTGGTCGATTAAATCTCCTCTAGCAGGAGATTGGGCAATATCCAATTCAAGGCACTATTTGAAGACTACAAATCTAGATAATAGAGATTCAAAGAAACAACTCCACAATATATGCATGTAAAGTTTGGCAGAATTAATATGATCAAAATCACACTCAAGAATACAATTGAGAGATCTAATAAGTGTGTGGTCACGTAAGTACTCAATGGATGAAGAAAAATAGAAATAATTTTGCAAGGCATGGTGACATAGATGATCTCTTTCATTTGTTGATCATAATTTAGAAAATTTAGATGCCCAGCTGTCAAAATGTCTAGACACCACTCCAAACGTTTTGCTGCTATGTTTCTTCCTGTGATATTGAAGCACCTCTTCTCTTGTATTTGCTCGTAAACCAAAAATATCAATGACATGCCCCTGAATAACTAAAAATATAATAAAAAACTCATTAAAGACTAACAAGCACAATGATCGATGATTCAAAGTAACTCTTTCTGCACATCTCTCTTTCGATCACATATTTCACACCAACTGCATTTGTATGATTTTCACCAGATCCAAACAAAATAAACAAACACTCATCAAAGCTAAACTACATTCAATTATAAAAAAATATTACAAGATTAAAGTCTCATCAATTAGGGAAATCAGATATTGTAGATGCCCCTCACAATGCTCAAAATCAGATAATATGATACCAAATATTATTTTTATCAGAGATCTAGATAATTTTAACAAATATAAATAATAATAGAGATAAACATATAGGCTATAATATTAAAATACTCACACTATGTTATGCAATCATAGAGATATAAATATATAGGAAATAATATTTTATAAATAAGGAGTCTTCCTTAATCCCTAAAAACTCTCTTTTACCCAATCTCTATTTTCATTAACTCAACTCCTCTAGAATCTCTCCATATGCTAATATCTCTACATGAGTTTTTTTAACAACTCACTCACACAAATAATATTATCTCACAACTCTCTTTAACAAATATTCTAACTACTACTAATAATCCATGTGAGTGCTAATTTTTTAACATAAATATGTCATTTATGTAATAAATATGTATGCCATAGATATTTTGAAGGGACTACACATGGAAAATTTTGTCTATGTAGTATTATTTTGTAAGGGTAAGGAATCCAAGGATAAAATAGGTAAAAAAAAAAATATACCAAAAAGATAATTGTCATATGCATTAAGAGATACTTTTGCACAATGTCAACGCTCTTTATATAGAGATCATCAACCTATCATTTAATCTATTTTTATATTCTAGTATGCTTTTTTAGATTTTTTTCATTAACTCATCATGGTTATGTCTTTGTGAAGGGTCTTGTGTGATTGTGTGATTTGGTTGTTGTTTCAAGTCATGAAAATAATTATTGAAGTATGGCAGAGCTCATGAAGGAAGTGGCTTTGAGAAGGTGATACATATAAAGTGTCATAGGTCTCATAAGCTTAAGAATTAGTCATGAAATTAAAGCTCAACATGTAGTGGAGATCATAGCAAAGTAGTAAAAAACATTGTAGTAATATTATTACCTAGATCTTGGACATGTTCTATGTAGTACATTTAAATGTTGAAATAAGTCATTGTACTAGAGATCTTCTAGTAACTATGATTTTTTTTTTCAAATGGTGAATAAAAAATGTGTAAGGATAGGCATTACTCATGTTTCATGTGAATTGTCTATTGTTATTCATAAATAACTTGTTTTGGGTCTTTATTTTATAAGAAACTTCACAAATGTGCAAATGGATGTTGATTTTTTTCCCCAACGGATAGTAATGCATCGATCTTAGGAGATATGATCTCCTTCATATAATTAATTTACTTTATTTTGTGACAATTTCACTTAGGATTTTTAAATAATATCATTTGAGTTCTCCTTTGAGATGTAAACAATATATACAATCTGCCTTGCATTTTATATTTCATTGGTTAAGAAGAATTGTAGGAAATTGTATTATGATAATTCATATATGCTAGATGGAGCTCATATTTGAATGTGCATGAATGTGTCTATATGGCTAGTGAAAAATGAATATGGCATGCAAATATTGAGGGTTACATTCACCATTCAGATCTTAAGAGGTCACTTGCTTTTGTATTGAAAATTAATCCTTAGGACTATTATGGACTCTCCCCTTGGTTTTACAAAGCCAAAGGTAAGGAGATCAACTTCCATCCAATAAAATTGTATTTCTTTCATTAAAATATTTATCTAAATGTGTGAATGAGATAAATGATAGGTTAAATTTCCTTCTCAAATCAGGGGTACAATATTAAGAACTAACAAGTTCTAGGTTCAATTAATATAAAATTGAACAATATAAGCTCACTATAGGGTTATTGTCTAGCTTCCAATTCATATCCAAGTACAACTTTATGTTATTAAGTCTTAATTACCCATAATAGTTGGTAAAATAATAAAAATTCAAATAATTTGAGAAATGATTGCTAAGAAGAATGCTAAGAAGAAAACTAAGATATGTTGCATCCCAAAGCTTCATGAATTGAAGAGCTCTTATATCCTCTTTGAATGTTATAGTGGGTAATGGTGGATGATGAAACCTCCATGGTGATCCATTCCACTATAATCATCATCTCAAACCTCTATGTGAAACACCATCACAAAGATTTACCAAACACTGTTGCAAGCTTAGAACTAGGATACAAATCTAATCATGTTTCTATGCATACTCTAAGCAATCATATGGTTATTTTTTATTGATACCAAGGTTAGATGATTGGAAAAAATGCAACTCTTCATGAAGGTGTAAGGTTTGTTAAAACAAACTAAACTTGACATATGGGTAAGCTCTTTCAAGGTACCTGTGTCACACGATGAGCCCAACCCCAATTATGTAATTTTTACTACATCAGCTAATTCTTGACTCAAAGTAGTAATGGATAAACTAATTAAAAATAAATTTAATGAAATAGTTGATCGTTATGTTGTGTCCTTTATAAATAAATGAGTATCTCATTACCTAATACCCACATGTTGTTTCCTTAGCTACATCAAGTTTCTAGTTTGAAATGTTTGCTTAGTGAGAAATAAAAGATACCCTTAATCAATACAAAGCACTAATGTTCTTAATAAAAAACCATGTCAATATTCATGGGGTTGTTCAAGTCCTACAAACCCACATATACAAAAAAAAAAGTTTTTTAACTAGTAATTAATACACAACCTTTAGAAAGGAAATAATGCAAGTTCAACATCTTCTTTTCAACACAAAAATATACATATTTACATACCATAAACCCTAATGGGACCTGTCCATGTCAAAAATAAAATGACATTTAAAACCTTAAATGCCAAGATATAGTTAAAACTTAAATAAAGTAAGATATAGTTTACAAGACCTGTAAAATCCTTAAAATGTTCATTCACATAAACATAAAACCCTAAGCTAACAAGCCACATTGCTTATTATTTATTTCCTTTTAGCTACATATAAGTATAAACACCTAAATTTTGTATTAGACACTTGACAATATTAATTTAAACATATCTTTGACATACATGACTTCTGCATACATATTTGACTCGTGTCCACACTTTTCCCTATCCATTTATCTATATATTTTCTTGGACAACCCAGTTTGATATCATTCATATCTAAGGTATCCATGGTTTATTCCAAAACACTTTATAATCCTAAGTAGATTGTCACCATATTTTAGATCATTGATTTTTTTTATCTCTAGCTAGTGTTGGTAATGTTGGCCATTTTTGGCTCACATATACAACTCTTGCATGGTTTGATGAAGTAGTGGGTTAAAGGTGTAGAAATAGATCCAAAATTTTCAAATAGAGATGATCTAGCAGTAGTGTTTAAGGATAAGCCTGCAAGCCAAAAGCTAAGTACAAAGCCTTTTGATCTAAGTCTTTACTTTAGAATTCTTTCAGCGTTTTCATTGCTAAGATAGTTTCTTTTGAACCCCCTTTTTTGGGCTAAGTGTTAAATTATTTTGAAAAAGTTGTCTAAGACAAAGTTTTCAAAGGGATAATTCTTTCAGACAAAATGTCTGAAGTAAAAGACAAAGACCTTTTCTTTCAAGAAAATTATCTGAGATAATTTTTCTGAAGGGTAACTCTTCAATAAAATAGTCCATTTCAAAAATCCAAAGGGTATGTTCCTTTCAGAAAGGTTTCTTTTCAAAAGCTGAAGGAGCCAAAGGGCACTTTTCCTTCATGAAAATTCTCTGAGACATTTTTTTTAAGGCAAGTTTCTTTCAAAACTTTTGTCCCAAAGAAAAGGATCTTTTCAAAAAAGTTGAAGGAAATTTTTTTGAAGGAATTCCTTCAGGAGGAATTCTTTCAGGAAGAAGTGGCGAAACAAAAAATATGAAGGGCTCTTTTCTAGGAAAAAAGGGGAATTTTTTCAAGTTTCGAAGGGAAATTTCAAAGCAAAGGGCCAAAACACTTTTTTCTAAGAGTCATTTCCATGCCAAAGTGTCTTATGCAGTATTTCCAAATGATATCTTTAGAAGAAGTGGACCTTTGCAAAGTCCCAAAGACCTTTTATTTTGAAGAGATGGCCAAAGTAAATTTCTCTAAAGGGTCTTCTCTAAAAGCTGACGGTTCATTTCAAATAACCAAAGGACATTTACAAAAGTTTTGAAGGGTACTTTCCCTTTGGAAAGGGGAATTTTCAAAGTGGATGAAAGAAAATTTTTCTTCAAAAATGACACTTCTCCAAAGGAATTTTCAAAATCTAAAGGGTCATTCTCAAAAGGTCCAAGGTTTAATTCCTTCGAGAAAAAAGTCCATGAAAATTATTCAAGCAAAAAGGCCTGAAAGTAAAAAGGACACCAGGAAAGTGTCTGAAGGAAACATTACGTTCGTGCCAGTGTCAAAGTTCAATCTCATAAAATAGCTATTAGGATTCAAATATCCCATGACGGGCCCATAATTGTCAAAATTTGAACCCCTGTAAGTAGCCATTTTGATTTGTATGAACTTACATCGACATAAATGGGCACATGAAAACCGATGTCTTTAGATTGGTTTTCCATCTATAGGAAAGATCTGGTCTAGGTTTCAAATCAGGTGTCAGTAGGTGTAATTAATGGAAAGGTCCTCATCCTTCGACATGGCCATCATCTCTGACAGATAATTGCTCAACATATAAGTAACATGACTCAGTCTAGATTCAGAGTTATGGGGTTTTTTCCTTATATGTGCAAGACAAGTGAAGGATGGCATGAGGATGAAAGGTGAAAATTAAGTGATTAAAAAAGGTAGTTCAAGCATTAAAAGCATTCTTGTAGAAGTTCTTATCTTCTATCATGTTTTCTAATTGATGAGGCACTCGAGGAGATTTTTAGTGATCTTGGATGATTCATCTCATGGTTAAGGTAGTTGCATGCTTTGAATGCAAAAGAGATCAAGGACAATAGTGGTGGTTGTAGCCATTTGTGACCCCCCCTCTCCATTTTCTCAAAAATGCCCCTTCTTCTCTCATCCTTTTCTGCTATATATACAAGCTTTTGAGCCTAAAAAGAGATCCCTTGATTGGTGATAGATTTACTCTATCAGAATTGCCTTATAACACTCTTTTGAAGCAATGAGATGAATTTTTTGATTCTAGTTTGAATTCAAGTATACATTATTGGAGTTTAACTTGAAGACGTATGTCCCTTTTCATCATCTATATATTCTCTATATATCTTGCTTTAATTCTTTTGGTTCCTTACATGTTGTGTGAAGTGTTAGACATTGGTCCCTTTCTTGAAGTGTCACAAGTTTATAGTGTCTCATACATACCTATTTCTTTCTATCCTTCAAATTGAAGGGTTTCTTTTTAACCTCCACTCAAAATGCTTATGCTTGTGGCCTTGAAATAGGATCAGATTAGTCTGTGTCTTGGTTAGGTTCATTAGTAGTCGTTAAGGTTTCTAGGCTGAAAGTGGATCATTTCATATTTTGGTGCATCACCATCCTTAGCTTAAATTTCCCTTTCATGTCATTTATCTCTCCATTTTCCTTAGTCAATAGTATATTTTAGTGTGGAAAACAAGTTAAAGTGAAGCATTTGAGGAGCTAGCCTCATTAAAAAACCTATAGGTTCAACCTCATTATAGGATACCCACAGCCTGAAGTTGTTCCAATATTGTAGCTAGAAGTGAGAGAGCCTAAAAAACTCTCCCGCAAGGGTACAATTTCAGTTTCCAATAGGTAACAGTTTGATAGCTGTAGCTATCGTAGGTGTCTACCTTTGTGGGTAGTGTCCAAAAAATTATAATGGCTATGTTTAAAATAAAAACATCTCCCTTGGTTGGCTTAATCATGTTTCATATGTTAATTATGGGGGGGAAACACTAAAGATTCATCTATATATACAAATCAAGCCTAAGGTCAATTAAGTTGGTCATTACATGCAAATTACATTGAGAACTTTTTAAAAAGTTAATGAATTCATTTGCATTCTATTGAGATATTATCACAAAAGTATACACATCTTAAAATCCCTCAAAGGAGTAGCCCTGGAGCCAAGTCTAATCACCAATGTAAGTCAAAGTTGCATGTTGTCAGGTGTTAAAATTTAAAGCATTACATTACATTTGAATGGATCATGATTGGGCACACATACACCTAGATGGGAGAAATAAGTATGCTTTGAGCTCTCTTTGGAGTATTGGAACATAAAAAAATACTCAAACACTTAACGAGGGTATTGGGGTTATCCAACCATTTTTATAACCCTTTCTAACAAGTCTCTATTGTGTCAAAAGTGAAGCTAAAATTTCAAGGAAAAGGGGAAGAAAAACCAAAATTTGCATACAAAACCAAGGATTAAAAAAGACATTAAAATCACACACAAAGATAGGTGTAATGATATGTGGTAGAATTAATTGACATAGTCAACTTGCACAGTGTCTAAAAACTAAGGACAATACTCATTTCCACAAGCATCTAAGATTTATTGGCACTATCCACATAGGTTTTGATAGTCTGTATCCTAATTTGAAAAATCATAGAGATAGTATATAGTCATTTTAAGGACTGTGGCATAGGGAATGAGTAGTACAAATCATAAATTTAGCTAATTTCCTTCCCTCCCCTCCTTGTTTGGCTATTTTTATATTTAGTAAGTGTAATCAATTCCCTTTAGCATTCAAATTTATATATTTTATATCTTATCTTGTAAAATTTGAATTTCAATAGTTTTATGTTATTTAGATCACCTAAATATATAAATAAATAAAACATTATAGTGAACTTGATGTGAAATGCTAAATTTTCAACTGATGCTAATCAACATTTTAGAGGCATAAATTATAAAATAGGTGTTTAGAACACTACTATTACTTGTATTAATATTTCTACACCTATGGCTACACATGTGATGCCCACACATAGTTTGGGGGAAACACAAGTTTGTTGGAATAATTGTCATTGGTGTCAAAAGAATTGTAATGGATATTGAATGGAAATGTCAAATGGAATTGTTGCCGAAAGTGAATGGAATTTTTGTTGAAAGTGAATGGAATTGTTTCTAGAAGTGAACGAAAATGTTGATGGAAGTGAATGGAATTATTTCTAGAAGTGAACAGAAATGTCGACAAAAATGTTAACGAAAATGTCGACAAAAATGCCAATGGTCACATCTTTTGGTGAAGAGGTATCTCTTAGATGGGACACATATTTTAGAGGCTATATAAGGGAGAAGAGATGTGGAATTATAACAAGTATTTGATTTGAATGAAGATCATATAAGTGTGAGAGAGAAGGAAGAGCAGAAAATGAAATAGAATATCTCTTAAGAAAATAAGTATGAAGGGTAGATTTATTTTAATAAATAATATTCTTTGAGAATTGTGAAAGAGAGGAGAGCAGAAAGTATATAAGAAAATTAATGAGAGAGAAAGTGTAAGAGAAGCAAAGTCATCATTCGATTGAAGAAGCAATCATAGATGACGGAATCAATTTGGCTTGGGGTCAGTGCCTCATAGTCTAGGGGTTGGTGCTTCTATGGGTCAGTGCTCACGAATTGGCCAAGTTGGTACTTGGCAAAGGGGAACAGTGTCTCTAGTGCGTGGGTACTCACAAATTGATTGAGTTGGTGCTTGGTTTAGGGATTGGTGTCTCTAGTAGGTTGGTGTCTGCAAACATTGTAAAAGAGTTATATATATAAAAGGAATATTTCTCCGTGATTTTCTCTTGAAAGGGTTTCTATGTAAATCTTGTGTTCTCTTGTGTTATTAATTACTAGATCTTGAATGTTCATGGTTGTTGTTGCTGATTAAATGTAAAAAGACAAAAGGATTATCTTATACTGATTCACCCCCCCTCTCAGTATAAGCTTGTGCTTAACAAAGTTAATCTTCATATTTCTATGGTTATTCCTGTGCAACATAATTTTGTGCCTTCTAGGCTTGATATTCACGTGACATCATCTATTTATACTTAATATAATACACCAACTACTCAAAACCTTATGCAAAATATTCTCTATTTTCAAGCTAAGGTTTCCAAATTGGGAAAAGTTTTTTCTAAAGTGTCATTCAAAAAATTCTCAAGCATTATTACATAAACCTTTGGAATTAGATTATTTTGCTTATATTTTACCTATAGGTTTTTTGGCACCTAAGCTTACACCTTATGATAATAAAGGTGATCTAGAAAAATATATCAGAACCTTTCATGTAACATGTATAAACCATACATCTAATGATAAGTTTTTATGTTTTTTCCAAGAAATCTTAAGGACTATGCTTCATAATGATTATATGATTAACCTTTCTAATCACTTCATGTTTTCAATCCTTTCATTGATCAATTCTTAAACTAGTTTTATATCAACATTATTGAGAAGGTGTCAGATTCTCAAATTGTAAAAGTGAAGCAAGAGCCAAATGAACCAATCAATAATCATGTACTTTGCTTTAATAATATGCCCTTAAAGATGAAAAACCCTATGAATGATAATGAATTGCAAGATATATTCAAGTACATATTACTTTCTCTTATACATGAGTCTATTATGTTTACACAATTTCAATCTTTTGATGACATGTGTCATACAGTTAGAGATTTTGAAGCTAATATAATCGACATGAATAAGTTAAAGTATAGGTCTAATCCTCCAACATATTATAGTTTCAAGTTCAAATCAAACCAAATTTTAAATCTAAAGCAAATGATACTAAGAATGAAGCTAAAGCAACTGTTAAATCAATTTTACAACCTACTAATAAAATTATTCTATTGGTTCCCCAGATGAGGAAATTTACAAAATCAAAAAAAAAAGCCATAAGGTATTATATAAGCTACTCGAATAAAATCTCATATCTCTCCCTCCACCAATGGAGGTTAATGCGACACAGGCACAACCTGAAGGGTTCAATATCAATGCATATTATGATTGACATATATGAATTGAACATTTTACTAAAATATATTATTGTTTGTGACATACGATACAAGATATAATTGAATATGATAATATTGAGGTCAATGATGTTAATACCCCTGTGAATGAATAAATTACATAACCTAATTCAAAGCTTAATATATTTTCCCATTTTTTTCCAAATCATGAGGCTCAAAAAGCCAAGATAAATTTTGAGGTGTATATGACTTACAAAGTGAATTATCCTCTAGCTTATTATCCTTATAGAACCAAGGAGGGTCATACTTTTAAAAATAATATTGGTACACATGCAATCACATATGTACAAAGACCTACAATTACATTCAATGAAAATGTGATTATTGATGATACTTTCCATAATGCACCATATTTTGTATGAACTTTTATTGATTCATGTCCTAGACACAATGTTTTGGTGGGTAATGGGTTAAGTGGAAACACATAAACTATGATAATTTTTACTAGTATTTTGTACACATAAATATTTGGTTGGTATGACTAATATGGTAAAAATATTCAATGGAAAGAGATAAAACCCTCTTGGAGGCATTGTTTTAGCACTTATGGTAGGGCCTGTAGTAGTTTCTACTTGGTTATTAGTTATGTCCAATAGTGAGGCATTTTACATGATATTAGGACATCCATGGATACATAATATATGTAAAATACCATATTTAATGCATTAATGTGTCAATTATATCTATATAAACCAAGTGGTTATAGTTTTAGGTATTCCATATGAGTTTCCTATTCATTCATAGGTATTTTCTCTATCATCTCCAACATAACCTAATATAAAACATGTACATGTTCACCATATGAAGCTAAATAAGAGATAGTTAATTGATATTCCAAAAATACTAATTATTCAAAATCCATTATATCATATATCTATTCGATTTCAATGGACATTACTTAGTTTTTGACATCTGAAGATAGTTTTATAAGTTGTTATGTGTATTCCAAAGTAAACACCATCACATTCTCCTAACATTCAATAAACTCCACCAACTACTATGGATACTATAAATAAATAATATTTACATGGTCATGTGTACTATGATGATGATGATGGATATTTCAATGTATGATCACTATATGCACCTAAAAATTACATGGTGTGATATGTCAAGTATGATGTCCAATGATGATGTAGTGATATCCTGATGAATGCTCATATTAAGGTTATCTCTAGCTAATCAGTCTTATTTCCTTCTTATTCCATCTTGAAGTCCCATTATCCTATTTTATTTGGTCTTTATAGCCTCTAACATCTCATTTTTTGAAATCTTTCCAAGCATGACAAAACCACCACACCTTGTGGTGAAACCATCACTCAATTTAATATAATTGCCACCTAAGTTTTAGAAATTCCATGGTAGTTTCATAAACTACCATGGTGGTTCCATCTTAACAATGTGGATTAGTATTAAAATATGGGTGGTTTTGATGTAGTGGTTCCATTATGGGGATTGGTAGTTTTGTAATTGCCCCTACAAAAGGGAGTGTTTCTATCACCTTTTCCTTACCTTTCAAATTTAGCTCCTGAGATTCATTCTTTCACGTATTTTTGCATATTGATTTTACATTTCATGTTTTTTCCTCTTTAAGTTATATAATTTGGCACATCTCACTCCCTCTTCTATTTTAAATCATTTTGAGTCCCTCTTAATTTCTAATTCATGTTCAACTTAGTTAAACTGCTTCATGTAACCTCCATTGCTCTTATACAAGTAAGCCAATTTTGGATTGATTTTAAAACCCAAAAAATTATATTGGAACCTATATTTTTGAAGCTATACCTCTATTATTTTTTTGATTGACTACACTATTACAAGTAAGGAAGTGCCATTAATTTTACAATATGGTATTTACGAACAATGCACTCAGCCGACCATAAATTAGTTAATATTTTTTTGTCATTATGTCTCTATTATTATTCTATTTCTTATGGAAACCATTGATTCATGTTCCTTATTAGAGAGTTCCTTAAATATTTATTTGGATAAAGGATCTAGTATATTGAGAACAATAACAACACATACTACATGCTTTTAGCTGATCTCTACCTTGATCATGATAGAGGCTCTTTGATTTAAGTTTATTTTATTTATTATATTATATTAGATAACTTATTATTTTGGTAAATTATATTTATAATATATAGAAAAAATTGATAGGAAAATAATCATTTTTCCCAGTCTTTGAAAAAAAGTAGTTCATTTTTTTGTTTGATTACATTCATTAGATTCATTCATAGTATACAAGCCTCACATTCAAAACATAGATGAATATCATAATATAACACCCGTACTTTAAAATATTTCAACAACCAATTTTCAGACTTAAATTAAATCTTTTCATTCACACACACACACACACACACACACACACACACACACACACACACACACACACACACACACACAACTAGAAAACCCTAAATTAATGTAGGCAGACAAAAGGTCTTATTTCAATTTTTGATTTATATTATTTTGAAAAATATAATAACATTGTTTTTAGACCATAATAGTAAAAAATTGGAATTTAGACAATCATTTTATTCAAAACAAAATATTTCTCATAGCTAGTGTGCATCCAATCTAGGAATATTAAAAGTTTGCTTTGCTTGCATATGTATAAAATAAATGTTAGGAGCTTAATAGTTTTTTATTTTTATAATTAAAACCTATTATTGAATCATTTTAACTATTAATATATGTTTTAGATTGCACATACATATACTCATTCTTTATTCAGAAAAATTGAAAGAAAAATACATATAGCTTCATCTAGGTTGCTTCTAGAAAAGTTAGAAAAATCAGCATTCACTTAGAGTAGATCTCTCTCTCTCTCTCTCACACACACACACACACACACACACACACACACACACACACACACACACACACACACACACACACACACCTTGCATGAATTAAAAATTGATTGGAAAAGATAAAAATTATGTTTTATTTGTTCAATTTCAGTTTGATTATCATTATTTTCTTTCAAGTCTTTTAATTTCAGCAAATGACTCTTCACTTTCATTTTCAACAAAGCCTTCTTTTGACTTTTCACTTTCAATTAATTTTTTTTTTAACACAAAATAATCCAAAAACATTGCCTAAGCCTTGACCAAATTTTCAATCCTCCTAATTTAAACCTTCTAACAACACATCAAGTCCATTAAAACACTCAACTACCTAAATAAGCTTATACACTTACACCTTACTTAATCCCTTTTGGATGACACTTTTAGAAATACATAGTCTTGTTAGAGACGGTCTTTTACCTAGGTAGGGAACATAGTCCCACAATCAATACATGATCTGATATCAACATTAAGCTTAGAAGAGAGGTTTTTCATTTCATTCCAATCCCCCACCTTAGTGTTGACTCTCTCAACACTTTAGAGGAATAAGAATAAATTCCCAATCCACAAATAATTGTCCTTCCCCAAAACAAAGGTAAAAAATATAACATGATTCAAGCCTAGATCCTCACCTCCACCCCCTATTTCTTCTCCCTAGGTCTAGCCTCATCACATATCATTCAAATTTATGGATGACATTGACTAGGAATAACCAACCCGATATAGTTGATCTCATCTTATGAGTCATTCAACCTAACCTCCCTCATTTTCTTGATCCTAATATTGATCAAGAGCTTCACCTCTTCATAATATTAGAGACTTCAGGACCTTGGAGGCTTTTTTCCACACAACTTGACACTCTCAATGAGAAATAAGATGTTATAAATATATTTTAGTTCTATCATTAGAACCCCTTACCACCACCCATTCTAAATCCCACTCCACATAATAACTAGGCTAACCCATAGTCCTATCCATATCTCATCCATTATGTCAGCTATCTCGATCTAACCTTAAGGAGTTGAGTACATAATTTATCATGTGTTATTTACATGTACACAAATTGATGAACTTGATGTGAAAAACTTCCATATTTTATGTTTTACTTTCTTCCTCTTCTTTCTCCCTTCTCCATATTCCCTCATCTCATTTATTCTATGGGTATTCATATACCCCATAATATTTATGGATAGAACATAGGTAGAATATTATAGTAGAGGGATATAAAATAATCTAATATAACTCTAGTGAACCTTCATTGGTGATTTTGAAGAATCATAACTTTAACACCAATGTAGATTACCAATTGTATTATTATTTTATTCCTAACACCCAAACCATGAGTGGAGTATCTATCCATGAGATATGGGATGTATCTAAAATTGATAGCAATAATCTCAACTCTATCATTATGACCCTAATTGGAGGAGGTGCAATCAATCCTTACATGACCATTAGACCATCAATTAACACACATATCCCAGATGCAAAAAGAATTTCTAAATATGATCATTATCTAGGAAGGATATGCCACTTAGAGGATGAGATTGATCTCATGAGAGTGGATGTACATCCTCCTAATAGGAGATAAGATGCCTCCAAAACAATGGTGTACCATTTCCCTTGAAGATCCTACATTAAACCAACCTCTCCACACTAACCAACATCTCATTCATACCCCTCCTATACAGGAAACTCTTAGACCTAACATCACCACTAGCCCAAATGAACTCATCAATACCTTTATGGGTCACATTCATGACTTAGAAAATAACTAATAATCTAAGAGTTAAAAGATAAGATCAAATCCTCCTACACAAGCTTGTGCTTCTCCTTCTCTCATATAAACAATGACCCACCAACCATTACAACAACAACTTTTCACACTCTTACCATAATAAGAACATACACCCCCACCAAGCTATTCCTCTAATCAACCTATTTGGGACATCCTTACTCATGTGGTCCCCAACCTAGATGATTCTAAAGGCCCCCTATCTTACTAATTTATTATCCAAACCCCAATATGAAGCATATAAACTTATGATCCACCCTTAAAAAACAATGTGGTGACCAAAAATACATCATTCTTCACCCCTCCAAGTTATGTGCCCCCCATGTACACCCCCCTCCATAAATAGGATATAACCTACCTTATGTAGCCTTGAGTTATGTGAAAACTATATATACCCCTCTATAACAAACCACCAATCCTCCCACATATGAAAAACTTCCTCCCAAATTCCATATGTATTCCAAATATACTCAACCAAATAACTACTTTTTGGCTTACTCCACTTCACCCTATCAATCTTCTTATATTCCTACTATTGGTTATCCAACTAACCCCTATATGATCCCACCTTTCCAATCTAATCCTACCACAATGACAACTAACTTTAGCAACATGGGGACCTACACTGAATACCTTAAAGAGCCTCTTAATCTTAACATACATGGGGTTCTTCTCCCATGCCCCCTACTATACCTTCCTAAGTTTAAGGGGGAAGGAGATCCCAATACACATGTCAATACTTATGTTATGAATTTTAGGGACTCCTACCTTGGGATGGGGTTACCAAAAAAAATTCAAAACCATAGAAGGAATAACTCTTGATTCGTATTAACACCTCCTTGAGGGGTCCATTCATTCCTTCAGACAATTAATGGTTAAATTCATTAAGGCCTTTGCCATGAAAAAGCTTCTTAAAAATGGCATTCAATTTTTTTTAATATCAAATAAGAGCACAATGAATCCACTACCAATTTCATCATGAGATGGTGACAAGTTTTATATTCCTCTACTCCCTTAATAAGGAGATGGAATATGTCTAAAAATTGCCTTATCAATCCTACAAAGAATCACTTGAGAGTTCCTTGCAGATTGACTGAGTGGCCATTGATAGTGATCAGTGAACGTATGAGTTTAATAGATTTATCATCACCCAAAATAAGAAAAAATGGTGGATTTGAAAATTCAAGTTGGAACAATACCAATAACTAAGGTCTCAAGATCCTTAAATCAAATAGAAACACTACCACTAATTACATCACTGACAAAAATAAAAACTAAACCTTGTGAATAAAAATTAGTATCATCCCATGAACACCAATGCCAATAACAATACAAGTTCTAGGAATTAAAATGCCCCACCTGCCATTCATGTCATTGATTTCAACCAACCACCACCATGCAACATGCAAAACCAAAATAAAAATCAAATCAATATCAACATGTTATACAATCCCCCCTATTACATAACTAACCCTATTATCAAAAGAATAATTAAAAAGGGTTTGGTAATCAAGGACAAAACATAAGGTCTAGGGAATATGATCCCAATTTCTATTATCTATTCCATTGGATTATTAGTCATGATATGCAAAGCTATATGGAGTAAAATAAATTCATCCAAAGGCTCCCTAAATATCAAAGGCAAAAAATTATAGACAAATTCCTAGGTAATGATGGTATAAAATCCTATGCCCTTCAAAACAGTCCTACCAACCCCCAGAGTCAAAAAATATATATAATACACCCATGGCAACATGCACCCATGATACCAAAGCCTCCACCTTTAGAAATGCTAATACTGATGTCACTCCTTACTTGGGATTACAAGGCAAAACTAGAATGATAGGAGTTATGGAGTTAGAATATGAAGATGAGAATAATACCATTACTCACTCTATAGAATATCATCCTATGACTCTTCATCCATCAAACATTTTAAAAATTGAGTCTATCCCTAAGCACATGGGGAACTATGATTTGATCTCTGATCTAAACAATACATTCTCATACATTTCATTTATTAATTTATTTAATAAATATCCCACTCATAATTTTTTTTTGATTCCATATGATTTTTCATCTATCCATGCTACTCCTCTGCCACAATGTGAAATCAACCACATTGATCTAGTTATGTTTCCACTGGGTTAGGACTCTCGAGATGCTAGCAATTTATTTTATTTATGTAGTGTTCCTCCTGAATCTAAGATGGAAAGGAAGGGAGATCATCCTTGTTTCTACAAGTTTGGATTTGCAATAATATGTAAAGATAGCTATGGTTGATGATGTAGATACCATCAATATTATCCCCTTTTCCTTCCTAAAAAATCTTGATTATGGGAAAACTAATCATTTCATGACTTATAACACCCTACAAGGATATGATAGCCTAAAATCTACTTCCATAAGATCCATTACTCTCTCAATTACTTTGGTTTCCAAGATGGTGCTAACTAAGTTCTATGTCATAGACAAAGATACTGACTATAACATGATCTTAAGAAGATCTTAGATACATAAAATGAAGGTTATCCCTTCAATTTTTTTCCAGTAAATTTGATTCCTACACCTAGGGAATATTTTCATAGCCTAGGGGGATCCTAAACCTTTTGATATGTTACTTTAGTGACCATGCATAAGCATCCCAAGATGCACATCGATTATCATCTACCTACTAATGGGGTCGTGAAACCCCTATAATTGGTTGATGTTACTAAACCTATGAAGCCTAAATTGGTTATCTTAAAGTAAGGGGATGAAATCCCTTAGGATTTGTTAAAATATAAGTTAGAAGAGGACATAATGACAACTAAAAAGGTCACTAGTTTAGATCTAGTCACTAGTCTAGTATTTTCTACCTTGTCTACAAATAAAAATCATCAATCTCTTGGAAAAGGACACACCACTTGTCCTCCTAATTGACCTGTGAGGGTTAGAAACCTATAACTTCTCTACGTCTCAAAACCAGGAACCCTAAGAGGGGTTAACTAGTATACCATATCTTTTCATGATAAAGATGTCATATAATTAAGAGGTTCCTCTTCATAAGAACCTTTCACATGACTACCATCATAATCACCCAATGCTTAAACACACAAGGGCAAGTTGTATTTCACATACTACTATTGTTACTTTTGAACCTCTTTAGAGCATACTCCTATATCATGATATGATAAGGCCATATCAATTTTATAAATTTCCTAATCCATTGGGTTTTATTCTTCCTAAGATGTTAGTTATTCTAATTTATCTTGCATCAAGTTATAATTTCCATCATATCTTGAGTTACCCAACTTGTAGTCAGGCCATTCCTTCTCCCCTAACCATGCCAACACTTAAAGATAATATTTGTACCTTAACAATAGGTACCATAAATATTAACATTGGATATCATGCTTATCCACCCGTTCCTAAGGATAGGTCCTATCTCCCCTAGAAAATAAGGTGGCCTCTAGTGATCCACTCACTAAGTTCTTAAGAGCCTTCCCGCATATAACAATAGAAAAATAAAATTATCTATGTCTTACCAAAATTAATGTAAGTTGAACAATTACATTCCTAAATTTTTTGCCTTAAAACAAGATCATAACTATGTTGGCATATTTCCCACACCAAAAAGTCATCATAACCATGCTGACCTACTCCCCACATCAAATATAAGGCCTAGTAAACAACCTTTTGAGTTTCCATAAATGTTTACTTACCTCAATCTGGATCTTAGAAGTAAGCCTTTTAAATTATCAAAAGTTCTTCCTTTCTTTAAATCAGATCACAAGAGTCAAACTTTTAAATTGCTATAGACTCTTCCATTTGACTCATAATAGGCAAGGACTCATCACTCTTACGAGTCTCAAGACTAGGAACCTTAAGAGGGGATAACATATTTGTTCGATATTGATATGGTTAAGATATCAAAGGACTAAGAATCCTTGAATAATGACACTACTTATTCCACACATGACCAATGGGTCCTAAACTATGATGGGGCAAAGTGTCATCTAGGTGTAGGGGGAAGAGTTGTTCTAATTTTTCTTGAGGGATAAGTCATGCCTTTTGGTTTCAAGATAGACTTTGAGTGTATAGATAATGGTGCCAAATATGAATCCCTATTAATTTTCATGCTAATTTTAAAATGTTCAGGTGTTTATAACTCAAGGATCCAAGGTGACTCATAAAATGGTTTCCAACCAAGTCTCTGAGGTCTATCAAACTAAATTTAAACATCTTCAGCTATATAAAACTATTATGTGCGAAAGTGCTAAAGACTTTAACTTCATTTATATAGAGGGAATTCCTAGGGAAATAAACTAGCTTATTGATTCCATGGATGTTTATCTTTATGATTCATCCCTCATCCTGATATAACAAAGTATAATTTCATAATATTAGTTAGGACATAACCTTTTGTATGCAAGACTTAAATGATCAAACCATTGCACATGTTGGAAAGGATGATAGTCTATTATTACTTGAATTATCTAAGAAATATGAGGTTATTCTTGAGTTATTTAAATATTAATATGACCTCCCATATTTCTACCACAAAAGGGTATTTTTCTCCCATGTTGTCCATCATCGGCCTTTAGGGATGAATACTATGATTCTTATTGCCAAGTTGAGGATTGATTGTCTTCTGATGATAAACATTGAATTTTCAATATACAGGGTAAATATATTAATTTTTTCCTAGCCCTTGATGTGTTTAAGGTGTAAATGCCTCCCTCATTGAATACATAATTGAAATTAACATTGGGACTGAGCAGAGTCACATAATTCTTAAGCTTGGGTCTTCACTCCCTACATACAAAGTAGAAAACCACAAGCAACTACACACCAATCTCTCAAAATCTTTCACTTTATATTACACTAACATGGTAGGAATCAAGTCCAATGTAGTTATCCACAACCTATTTATGATTCCTAACATGAATCCAATTAAACAAAAGCTTAGGAAAATTAATCCTAACAATGTAATGATGGTAAAAGAAGTTATAAAGCTTCTGAAAGTTGGATTTATTAAATGAGTGGACTATTCCAAGTGGATGTCCAACATTGTCCCCATTCTCAAGAAGAATGGTAAGATATGGATATGTATATATTTTTGAGACATCAAAAAATCACGTCCAAAATATGACTTCCTTCTCCCCTCTATCAATGTCATTGTTGACACAATGATAACATATGAGTTGTTATCACTTGTGGATGGATTCTTAGGATACAATCAGATTTGCATTTCTAATGAAGATCAGAGTAAGACCTCCTTTAATACACCATAGAGAACCTCTTGTTATTTTGTGATTAATTTTGGTATAAAAAATAATAGGGAAACATACCAGAGGTCCATGACCCATATATTTAATGATATTATTCATAAGATAGTGGAGTTTTACATAGATGATCTTCTAGGAAAATCAAAATGAAAAATTGATCACCTATAGGTGTTACACACCATCTTGATGCTCTTGATCGAGTATGGTATTACTCTTAACTCAGATAAATGTGTGTTTGGATACACAAGAGGAAAACTCATAGGATATATAATATATCAGTTAAATATTTATATAGACCCAACCAAGATCTGTGTAATCATGGAAATGCTCTCCTATAGATGAATCAGTAATCAAAACATTCCTGGGAAAGTTGGGAGCTATTTGATGGTTCATTCATGATATTTGATATGTAGTCCATTTAATAAATATCTGGAATAAGAATACAAGTGTCTTAAATTAGAAAAAATATTTTTAGGAGGCATTAAAAGCAGTAAAATATTTACTCATGTCTCTCCCACACTTATTTCATCCAAGCCAAAAAATCCCTTGACACTATACATTTGGGTGACCAAGGTATCTCTCACCTGCACGTTGGCTTGAGAAGATGATGTTGGTAAAGAACATGCTATTTAATTCATTATCCACAACCTCATTGATTATAAGACATGGTATACTCAAACAAAAGAGAAATGCTTAGCTATAGTGTTTGAAATCAAATGGTTGAGACATTTTATGCTTAATCAAGAAACAAGAGTTATCATAAGATCTTAGTCCTTACATATTTTTCTTACCTAACCAGCCATATTTAGTAAATTTGAGTGTTTCATCACATACCTAAGGAATTTCAAGTTAAATTATGTCAACCAAAACTTTTTTAAGGAAAAAAACATCACTAATTCTACCTTAGAGGCTAGAGATCTTGTTGATACTGACTTTCTTGATGAATGGATCTGATATATAGACAAACCTACTTCTAGTTCCTATCATTATTACATGGATATAATTACATACCTAATCACCTGCACTTACCCCAAATGTGCCAATTCATAGTAGAGATGACACCTTCATATCATTGAGTCCAAGTATGTTATTCTAGATAGGGTTCTTTATCATAAAGCCTTTGATGACATGTTACTTAGGTGTGTTAACTAGGAAGAGTTAGAAAGGGTCTTTTTTCATTGACATAATGGTGTTTATGGTGGACACTTTCGTGGCCATGTGATCACTTTTAAAATCCACATGATGAGATATTTATGGCCCACCCTAGACCATGATGCTATCAATTATGTGCATAGATGTGAGAGAAGTTAATGCTTTTCATATGAGATACATATTCCCTCTAGGGCACTACAACCCATAGTCACTCCATGTCATTTTTCCACTTGGGGTTTAAATTTAGTAGGAAATATATCCCCTACTTATTTGGATGGTTATAATTTCATTATCATGACCACATTGTATTTACTTAGTGGGTAGAAGTTATGCCATTAACAACCATCATTGGTTCAGTCATTAAATTTATTATTATGAACCAAATCATTCATTTGTTCAAGGTATTATAGGTCATTATTAATAAAAATGGGTATCTTTTAAAAAATCCTAAGGTTCATAATCTATGTAAAAGAAATTATATATCACAACACTTGGCCTCTTTGTATTACTTGAAAGGCAACAGCTAGGCTAAGGCCACTAACAAAACCCTAAAGTCAATAGTGGTCAAAAATCTTAGATATTCTAAATAATATTGACACTTATAGCTCTATCCAAAACTTTAGGATTATAGGAAAATTATTAAAATTCCCATAGGGTTAAATCCATACTGATGTTTGGATTTGAATCTATTTTATCCCTAGAGGTAGAAATACGTAGATTTCACATTTCTCTCCAGGGTTTCCTTGATAATGAATAATAAAAAGAGGTGTCACTAGCTCAAATTAGGTCAACCCCCTATATATTAAAATTTCCATAGGGTTATTATAAGTCATAAAATGGTCATCAAGGTCATAAATAATGTCAAGTCATAGTTTGAAGATCATAAAACATGTTCTAACCTTGTCAGACTTGTCATTTTGTCTTAATGTCCCTTTATGTCACCTTTTTGGTCACTCTAGGGGAGTTGTACATATTTTTAATGAAAGGAAAAATGTTCAAGAAGATATATAATGTATGCTATGCCAAAAATTTTTAGTGAAAGATTGCCAAACTGACAAATTGTAGGTTCAACATCTATCAAAGAAGATTAACTGAAAAGAAGGTAGTTTCAAATAGTTGTACAACTAAGACAACCCATATGGAATGTGTGAGGATTAAATAAGGTATATTCAGGTCCCCAAAAGAATTTTATAGGTTTATATGGATTTTATAGATCAAAAAATGATAAAAACTAGTTCTTTTCTCTTATCACTCTCTTGGGTAGGTTATCAAGGTTAAATAGTTTGCACTTAGTACATATAGGAGGAGAGTTGAGCTAAGTGTACTTGGTGGATGTTATTAATACCTTTTTACTTCCATTTCATTTCAATAGTTTTAGGATTGGGGATCTTTTCTTCATGAATAATCACTAAGAATGTTAGTGACTCCAAACTACTTGCACATCCCCAACACCTCAATTTTGTCATATGTTTGCATGGTTATGTGTGAAATAAGTTGTGTGGGTGTATTTGTAGAGAATTGTATTCCTTTACATGTTGGTTTTAATTTATTTGGCATGTGTTAACATAGATATATAGGCAATTTCACTCCATTATGATAGAAATGCATATTTATCAAGGTCTGTAGAACAATATTTCATAGTTATAGAGTTCATATTTTAGGTATGAAATGGCTTTAGGTCAAGACAATATGCATTAGTTTCATCCCCTTAGTGAAATGTGAATTAACAATATCAATTTATCATGTAGGTATCTATTTGAAGTCATGCTGAACCTACATTATTCACTATCATACATGCATAATACACTTTGAATATGCATGTCTCAAATATGGGAGGTGTCAATAGTATGTGAGGGATTCAAACTAAAATATCAAAACCCTATAATGATCCCCCATTACCTTCAAATATCATAATATATTTTTCCAACTCAAGAAGAGATCTAAGTATTTAACACTACGAGACTATTTACTATAGTCAAACCTAATGGAGACCTAGAGGTTTCCATGTATAAGTATTCAAAGTTCTTAGTATGCAGTGATGATACCTTATTTGGTAAGGATTGAAGACTATAAGAAAGAATAATAGTTTTGGGAAGATCACTTCAAACAAAACCCATAGTTAGCCTATTAAAAATTTGAAAATGGGAACATTTACCTTAATTTTTTCAAATAAGGGACTCTCCTCCACACAATTACATTTGTTGGTAAGTGTTGATGAGGTCTAAGTAAGACCTATGGATCTATTATTACAACCTAAACCTATATGTCACACATGAACATGAGAAAAATTTTATTGTTAAGAGAGATGATGGTTATCTCAATTTAGTCAAGATTTTACTGAAGATATTTAATGAACTATTGTACAATTGAGACCAAATAGACCTACAACTTGCAAGTAACACCTATTGTGTTGATGGAAATTAATGAACATGGTTCTGAGGCATGAAATGAGATCAGTCAGGTATGAGATGGCCTAATGAACTTATATGAAATCAAAGGAGATAATTATAGTGTTTAAATAAGAATCACCATCTACAAGAATCCTTTGTATTCTTTAATGAGACACCTATAGTCTAACCTGCAAACTAGCCTATGATAATGAAACATATAGTTTACTTGATAAGAAGTGGTGAAAGATGGATGAAAATGTTGATAACACTCTCAAAATGGTAATATCACATTCCATGAGATCCAAATATGAAATGAAATAGAGCAAAGACTAGGTTTTGAACCTCATACTCAAACAACTAAAACCTTGCCTATAGTCACAGTCCTAAAAGCTAGTTTGGAGAGTTTGAGGTGTAGAGGGATATTGGATCATGATCTAACTTTAAAAATTTGTAAATATGGTCCTCATGACATAATAAATACATCTTTAGTCTCATTTTGGTCATATTGATAGTGGTAATTCTCTCTATTCTATCTCAGACTAGAGGCACTCCTTGAACAACATAACCTATATGCCTAGTGCATGAATGAAGAAAGTGTGAAATATAAGAGCCTTGGATAAATTTAGGGTGATGTATATAGTTTAATTAGATTTAAATAAATTTTTAAAAGGCCCTAAAACCTTGCAAACAATCTGAGGTGGTCATATACCAATATACACAATCTAGGCCTATTAGACCTAGAACTAAACTTAAACTCTCAAGGTGCCTAATAACACTCATCTGACCATATGAAATTTAAAATCAAGTTCAAAACATTAATTTATGAGTGGAGAGTCTATGAGACCTAGTGGTTTGTATAAGATAACCTAGAATTTGTCATTTTTTGCCTAAACTTGATTTAGGGGTGTCTAGAGTGCAGTATAGACACTCGAGAACTAACTTCTTTTGCTCATATCTATATGAACCAATTGTATGGGGCCTCGAGTAGCTAGGGATGGTTGAGGGGGGTTTTTATATTTATCTCAGTGGGATTGGTTAGAAGGTTGAATGTCTAACCTTTATGAATCATTATTAACAAACCAAGTGACCTGAAACCCTCCTTAAACCCTTATATGAACATGATGGAGAGAACATGAAAGGATATGCATATAGAAATGGATAGTTATACTTGAAAGTGTTTTATACATGTTTAACACTATCCTAGACTACTTTCCATCTAATTCTTCCATACTGTCACTTATACAGACAAGCCTTATTCAATGTTTATTGTAGGATTTGAGTTGTTTCATAAGTATAAAAGGAAATAGGTGGATGAAATCCATTGAGGGAGGTGTGTAGGGATGTTTTATAACTCATAATATACCATTCTCACCTTATTTAATCATGGAAACCCATATACTATACTATTCATTATAGGGAGCCTAAATAAGATAGTGAACTAATAATGTGATTGCCAAAGTTGATAGTGAGAAGTATGATACTGAGTCTCTTGAGGTCTATTTGATATAACAAAAGAAAAATAAGTCTTGAAAATGTGTCTATCACCTATGCAATGAATTTATTTGAAAAACTACAAGTCACCAAGTGACAAGTGTGGGAATTGAGACCTAGAGAGCTAGTGACTGTAAATAGTGAATGACAAGTGGTGCAAGAGAGGTTATCATTTGAAGGACATATATTATTGTCACAATATTGTTTCTAACTTCCAAATTCAGTATTGATGTGTCAAAAAATTCCATAGGAAGTTTTGAACCATCAAGTGGAGTCCTCATCATCACGAGGGTAGTTTCAAATAAGACAATGAAGAGTTTTATGCCAACTTGAAGAAGATGATATTTTTCAAATTAACACATGTTTAAGAGGACTTCATGACCTATTTTCCACCTAATTATCTTATATTTTAACTAGTTTTCACATCTTGACACTTGGCATTGTGATTGTCCAGCTTCACTTCTTCTCTCTCCTCCCCTATGTTCTATATATGCAAGCTATTTTAACATTGTAAAGGATCCACAATTGCTATGGTGAAGCCTTATTGGTTTGACATATTGAATTGCCTTGAATAAAGTTTTTTGAAGTTGATTTTATCTCTATAACTCTTGCCTAAGTATGTCAAGTAGTGTATTTGGATGCTAAGTGATGAATGTCTTATTGTTTCCATTATGTTCTTATATGCATTATGTGAGTAGTAGCATCTCTTATGATAGGTTTGATGAAGTGTATGTGTTTGTTAAGTGTATTTTTAATTTTGAGAGAGACTAGTTGTGTCTAATATCAAACCTCCTTTTCACCCACCTCTGAATATGCATGGCAATCTACCTCCATGTAGACACACTTTCTCTAGAAGGACATGAGTTGAGGTCAATTTTGGGAGTATTATTTCTTAGTGCAGATGCAAGTGTGTTTTATGGAATTATATTTGGTGTATCACCTTCATTAGTATATATTTATTTATGTTTCCTTCTTCCCTTTTTACCACCAATAGTGATTAGTCTAGTGTAGTGTGTGAGCCTAAAATATAGATCAAGGAAGCTAGCTCTTTGAAATCTAGAGATCTATCTCTTGTAGTAGCTTGTCTATAAGTAGATATAGTTTCATGTTATCCTTTTATAAGGTCTAATTGACTTATATAGGGTGAAAATTTGGGTTATAATAGTTTTGTAATGCCCAATGTGACCTAAAGTCTAAGAAGGTTGTTCAAGGTGGATGTTATATTTTACAATAAGAGGTTGTAATGGTCTACTTTCTTCAGTATCTAGCGGCTCCAACATTTGAATATTTGTTGCAGACTACTCTACTATTTTATGCCTAAGGTAAGCACAATATATTATACTTTAGGCATTTATTTTGATATTCAAGAGAGTTCCTACTATACCACTCTCTACCAACCTTTCTATGACCCATACCATGTCCCTCAATAACCCTATCAAGGTTGTTATCAGTCCTATGAGCCATGAAAACCCTATAGTTAGTCCTTCCTTCTGCATATGAACATGATGTTATTTAACAACCCTATGAATACACCTATGAATAAGATTATGAGGAAGGCTATCAAGAAGATGTGATTAATGATCTTGAATAAGAAATCTAAGCTCTTAAAATATATATTCATGGAGGTAGTCCTATTCAAGCTATATTAATCCCTCTTCAAGAGTCTTCTTATGTTATATATCATTTTATTCATAATCCTTACCCACATGAAACTATTCACTATCCTAAAGAAGATCTAATATATACTCCAAGAGAGCCAAATAGAATCCAAACTCCAACTTGGAACCAAGTAGTGAAGTCTTGGGGAAACAAAGATGAAGAGAGTGAGGACCAACAAGTTGATGTCAAAAGAGAAAACCTTGTGTTTGTTCACAATTAATTGACCTCTCTACAAGAGCCTATAGCTTGTCCCTCATAGAAGTCTATTAAAGAAGAGATTCAATGTGAAAAAGAGGCCTTAGTTGAGAAGGTGGGGAATGAAGTTGCATTTGTTGAAGATCCTCAAGAGGGATATGTGAAAGGTGAGGTGTTTTTTGAGGAAAATGGAATACTTCTAGTAGATTTGAACATTCTTTCTCTTTAGTAATTCCTCCAAGAATCTCTCATTTCCAAAACCCCAAAGTGCAAGTGTAATCCTTCCATCCCCATGCCCATTCATTAAATTTCCACCTGACCTCTTATTTCCCCTCCAACCCATGAACTTGTTCACCACCCTCCCACCTCTTCCCTTCTTGAAGGAAAACCTATCCTATGAGAAATTAGTAAAAAAGAGCATGCTCAAGTTGTAGTTGATCCAGAAGATAATTCAAGCATCTATGATGAATAACTCACTATAGGGACTCACCTTGGTGAAGACAAGCACAATTTAACCTTCTTGAGTGAAGAAAAGGATGTTGAAGATCATGTTGAAGCTATCCACAAATATTTTAATAAAGACATGAGAGAGGAGTTGCTTGAGAAGAACATCACATCACTTGGATTGGTTGATGTTCATAAGAATGAGTATGAGCTTGAATATGAAAATACAAAATAATGAGAAGCTATTGATGAATCCGTGGACAAAGATGATTTATGGAAAAGATTAAATGAGGTATGTAGTGAATTTGAGTCCCTTTAAAGTCCTATATCTCCTACTTCCAAGTTAAACACATTGTTGAAGATGCATTACTTTTTGAAGTACAACATGATAATATTCAAAGCACCAAGATATAGGATTCCCCTATAGGTCAAGAATTCATCATCATTGAGATAATAAAAAACATAAATAATTTTCATGAGAAGGTTTTTAAAGTTTAAGGAGAGTACACCTTCATAGGTGACATGTTTTTAGCTATCATCATTATACTTGAGATCTTGGCAAAGAGAGTGGCAATCATGGAGGAATTAAAGACATCAAGGCTAAAGCTCAAAAGGAAACATGATTAATTCACTCATTCATCTCATGAAGACAAAAATGGTGTAGTATTCCCTTCTAATCTAGGAGGATAAATTTTTCTTTAGGTTAGTGTGTATATATTCTAGTCTTCCTTTGAGTTGGTGTGTGTTTTCCCTAAGTGTTCATGAGAACACAATTATTTTTGATTTATTATATTTGTGTGTTTGTTTACTTGTTGTGTTTGGGTGGTTTGGTGTCTATTTAGAGGAATATAAATGTCAATATTAGTGTATATCTAACTCCATTGGCCAAGGATAGGAGAAGGTAACTGGTCCTTAGCATAGTAGACATGCTACCCTAAGGAAATTGCCAAAATGTTGACCAAATTTGAGTCTAGGTAAAATTAGGTCAATCCATTATATATTAATTTTTTTATAGGGTACTTATAAGTCATAAAATGGTCATAAATGTCATAAATAATTTCAAATAGTAGTTTGAAGATCATAAAACATGTTCTAACCTTGTCATACTTGTCATCTTGTCTTAATATCCATTTATATCACATTTTTATTCACTCTAGGGGAGTTGTACATAATTTTAATGAAAATAAAAATGTTAAAGAAGATATATAATGTATGATATGTTATAAAATGTTAGAGGAATATTTCCAAACTGATAAATTATAGGTTTAATGTCTATCCAAGAAGATCAACTGAAAAGAAGGTAGTTTAAAATAGTTGTATAATTAGGACAACCCAAATGGCACATGTGAGGATTTAGGAAGGTATATTTAGGTCCCCAAAATTATTTTATATGTTCATATGTATTTGATAGATCAAAAAATGACAAAAACCACTTCTTCTCTCTCATTACTCTCTTGGGTAGGTTAACAAGGTTAAATAGTTTGCATTTGGTACAAATAGAGCTGAGTGCACATGGTGGATGTTAGTACTCCATTTGTACTTACATTTCATGGTAATAGTTTTAGTATTTGGGATGTGTGATTTATTAATAATCACTAAGAATTTTAGTGACTCCAAACTACCTACACATCCCCAACACCTTGGTTTTCTCATCTATTTGCATGGTTTTATGTGAAATAAGTAGCGTATGTGTATTTAAAGAGAATTTTCTTCATTATAATGTTATTTTAAAATTATTTAGAATGAGTGAACATGAATCTATAGGCAAGATCACTCTATTGTGATAGAAAAACATAACCATCATGGTCTATAAAATAGTGTTTCATAGTTGTAAAGTTCATATTTAGGTATGAACTGGATTTAGGTCAAGATAATATGCATTGGTTCCATCCCCTTAGTGCAATGTGAATTCTAAATATCAGTTGATCATGCAAGCATATGTTTGAAGTCATGGTGAACCTACATTCTTCATTTTCATATAGATAAAATACACTTTTAATACATATGTCTCAAACATGGGAAGTGTCAATGGTCTATGAGGGATTTAAAATACATGCTTAAAACCCTATAATGAGTCCCCATTACCTTAAAATCTCATAATATATGTTTCCAACTCAAAAAAAGAGCTAAGTATTCAACACTATGAGATGGTTTACTACAGTCAAGCCTAATGGAGACCTATAGGTTTCTATGTATAAGTAGTCAATGTGCAAAGGCCTAATGATGTGCCTTAAAAAGGCTATAAATATTGGTATGCAGTGAAAATTCCTTCTTTGGTAAGGATTGAAGACTATAGGAAGGCATAATAGGTATGGTAAGATCACTTCAAAAATAGTTAGCTTAATGAAAATTTGAAAATGGGAACATTTACCTTAATCTTTCTAAAGAAGGGTATCTACTCCACATAATAACATCTACTGGTAAGTGTTGATGAGGTCTGAGTAAGCCCTATGGATCTATTATTATAGCCTAAACCTACATGTCATGCTTGAACATGAGAGGAAGTTGATTATAAAGAGAGATGGTGGCTGATGGTGATCTCAACTTAGTCAAGCTTCTACTAAAGATACTCAGTGAATTATAGTACAATTGAGACCAAATAGACCTATAACTTGCAAGTAACACCTATTGTGTTGATGGTAAAGAATGAACATGGTTATAAGGTATGAAATGAGATCAAATAGGTAGGATATGGCCTAATTAACTTAAAGGAAATAAAATTAGATAAGTATAGTGCTAAAAAAAGAATCACCACCTACAATAATCCTTTGTATTCCTTAATGAGACACCTACAATCTAACCTACAGACTAACTTATGCTAATGAAACATATAGCTTGTTTGATAGGTAGTGGTGAAATATGGATGAACATGTTGAGACCACTATCATAGTGGAAATATCACATTCCATGATATCCAAATATGTAAGGATATAGAGAAAATATTGGGTTTTAAACATCATACTCAGACAACTAAAACCCTGCCTACAATCATAGTCCTAAAAGCTAGTTTGGAGAGTTTGAGGTGTAGAGGAATCTTAGAGAATGATCTAAATTTATAAATTTATAAATATGTTCCTCATGACCTAATAATTATATCTAAAATATCATTTGGGTCATCATTATATTGGGAATGCTCTTTATTTTATCTCAGACCAGAGGCACTCCTTGAATAACATAACCTATAGGCCTAGTGCATGAATGAAGAAAGAATGAAATGTGAGAGACTTGGATGAATTTAGGGTGATGTATATAGCTTTATTGGATGAAAAAAATGGGTTTAAGTTCCCTAAAACCATTATAAAAAATCCAAGGTGGTCATATACCCAAATACACAATCTAGGCCTATTAGACCTAGAACTGATCATAAACCCTCAAGGTGCCTAATGACACTCATCTGATCATATGACCTTTAAAATCAAGTTTATAACCTTCATTAATGAGTGGAGAGTATACAATAACCAATTGTTTGTATAACACAACCTAGAATTTGTCATTTTTGCCTAAACTTGCTTTAGGGGTGTCTAGAGTGTAGTATAGTAGTTCGAGAGCCAATTTCATTTACTTATATCTATACGGACCAACTTCATAGGACCTCAATAACTAAGGATGGTTGAGGGGGGTCATAAAATTTATCTAAGTGGGATTGGTTATAATGTTTAATGTCTAACCTTTATGAATCATTGTTAACAAACCAAGTGACCTAAAACCCTCCTAAAACCCTTGTATGAACCTGATGGAGAGAACATGAAGGGATATGAATCTAAAAATGGCCAGTTGGAATTGAAAGTGTTTTTGACATGTTTAACACTCTCCCAATCTCCTTTACATCTAATTATTCATTACTATCACTTATACGAATAAGCCTAATTCAATGTTTCTTGCAGGATTTGAGTTATTTCATAGGTACAAAAGGGAATAGGTGGATGAAATCCATTGAGGGATGTCTGTAGGGATGTTTTATAACTCATAATATACCATTATTACTTTATTTAATCATGGAAACCCCTCTACTAGACTATTCATTATTTATAGGGAGTTTGAATAGGATAGTGAGATAACAATGTTACTATCAAAGTTGATAGTGAGAAGTGTGATACTAAGTTTCTTAAGGTCTATTTGATATACCGAAGGAAAAATAAGTCTTGAAAAAGTGTCTAACACCTCTAAAATGAATTTACTTTAATAACTACAAGTCAACATAGTGACAAGTGTGGGAATTGACACCTAGAGAGCTATTAAGTGACTATAAACAATGAATGACAAGTGGTGCAAGAAAGGTTATTAGTTGAAGGTTGTATATGACTATCACCATCTTGTTTCTAAATTCCAAATTTCATATGAATGTGTCAAAAACTTCCACATGTATTTTTAAACCATCAAGTGGACTCCTCATCATCATGAGGGTAGTTTCAAATAAGCCAATAAAGAGTTATATGCCAACTTGAAGAAGATGTTATATTTCAGATTGACACATGTTCAAGAGGACTTCATGACTTGGTTTCTACTTCATTATCTTGCATTGGAACTAGTTTTCACATCTTGATACTTGGAATTCTGACTATACCACTTTACTTTTTCTCTCTCCTCCCTTATGTTTTATATATGCAAGCCATTTTGGCATTGTAAAGGATCCATAATTAGTATGGTGAAGCCCTATTGGTTTGACATATTGAATTACCTTGAATAAATTTTTTTGAAGTTGATTTTATCTCTAAAACTCTTGCTTAAGTATGTCAAGTAGTGTATTTGGATGTTAAGTGATGAACGTTTTCTCCTTGCTTCCATTCTAATCTTTTATGCATTATGTGAGTCTTAACATCTCTACTGACATGTCTCATGAAGTGTATGTGTTTGTTAAGTATGTTTTGAAGTGTGAGAGAGAATAGTAGTGTCTATTATCAAACCTCATTTTCACCCACCTATAAATATGCATGGAAATATACCTCCATGTAAAAACACTTATTCTAGAAGGACATTGAGTTGAGGTCAATTTTACAAGTCTTATTTCTTAGTGTAAATACAAGTGTGTTTTATGGACTTATCTTTGGTGTATTACCTTAATTAGTATAGGTTAATTTATATTTAATTATTTCATTTTCACCTCTAATATTGATTAGTCTAGTGTAGTGTGTGAGCCTAAAAGATAGATCAAGGAAGCTAGCCCTTTCAAATCTAGAGATCTATATCTTATAGTAGCTTATCTATAAATAGAGATAGTTCCATGTTATCCAAAATTTGAGAAGGTCTATTTGACTTCTATAGGGTGAAAATTTGGACTATAATAGTAAACTCAAACATAAAATGAATGCTTAGCTATAGTTTTTGAAACCAAATGATTGTGACATTATATGCTTAATCAAGAAATAAGAGTTATAATAAGATCTCAGGCCTTACATATTTTTCTAACCCAACCAACCCTCTTTAGGAAATATGAGTGTTTCATCACACACCTGATCAAGTTCAAGTTAACTTACATCAAACAAAAATTTTTTAAGGGAAAAACCATCACATATTCTCCCTTGGAGGTTGGAGATCTCATTGATATTGGCTTTCTTGATGAATAGATCTAATATATAGACAAACCTACTTCTAGTTCCTCTCCTTAGTACATGAATATTATTAAATACACAATTACCTACACTTACCCCAAATGTGATAATTCATAGTAGAAATGATACCTTCATATCATCGAGTCTAAGTATGTTATTCTAGATAGGGTTCTTTATTGTAAAGCATTTGATGACATGTTACTTAGGTGTGTCAATGAGGAGTTCGAAAGGGTCCTCTTTCATTGCCATAATATAATTTATGATGGACACTTTGGTATCCATGTGATTAGATTTAAAATCCACATGATGGGATATTTATGGCCCACCCTAGACCATGATGTTGTCAATTACGTTCAAAAATGTGAGAAATGTTAACACTTGTCACATGAGATACATATTCCCTCTAGGGCATTGCAACCCATAGTCACTCCATGGCCCTTTTCCACTCAGGGTTTAGATTTAGTAGGAAATATCTCCCCTACTTATTTGGATGTTCATCATTTCATTATCATGACCACATAGTATTTTTAAGTGGGTAAAAGTTACGCCATTAACAATCGTCACTGGCTCAATCATTACATTTTTTATTCTGAATGAAATCATTTATTTATTGAAGTTCCTATAGGTCATTATTACTAAAAATGGGTCTCTTTTCAAAAACCCTAAGGTTCATAAGCTATGTAAAAATTTTTATATATCACACCACTTGGCCTCTTTGTATTACCTGAAAAGCAATAGCTAGGCTAAGGCCACTAGCAAAACCCTAAAGTCAATATTGGTCAAAACTCTTAGATATTCTAAATAATATTGACACTTATAGATCTATCCATCACTTTGGGCTTATAAGAAAAATATTAAAATTATCGTAGGGGAAACTCCATACTAATTTGTGTTTGGATTTGAAGTTATTTTATCCCTAGAGGTAGAAATACATGGCCTTCACATTTCTCTCTAGGGTTTCCTTGATCATGAAGAATATAAAGAGGTGTGACTAGATAAATTAAAGACTTTAGATGAATGTTGCATTATTGCTACATAAAATAATTTATTTACACCAATTTTATGGGAAAAAAATATAGCATAAATGTCCATGAGAATCCAATTCATGTAGGAGACCTTATCCTTAGGCTTGACAACTAGATCAATAAAAATAAAGGAGAGAGTTATAAATTCAGACCTAATTGATTAGGCCCTATCCTAGTGACTGAAGATTTAGTAACAAAGATTATTAGTTATGCACCCTAAAAGGTAAATAATTTGGTGAATATGTGAACTCTTTTCACCTAAAACATTTCCAAATATAGCTATTTCATATCACATTTCCCTCATTTACATTATTTTCGTAGTTTGTGTTTGTTTGCATCTTAGATGTTTTATTCGATAATTATTTTGTTGTTAATTCACATAACATGATACTTTCATGATGAAAAATATTATATCCTTCCATTTTCACATTACATAATTATCCCATAGAAAAAATTCTAAAAATCAATAATGCATTAGTTTTTGCCTTAATTATTATAAGAAGAGTACACCTCTTTCCCTATGCCTTCTTGTACAACTTAGAAAATAATGGCCTACAGTCCAGTCTTGAAGCTTGTCTATGGAAGAGTATCATCTTACAATGCCTTCTAAATCAAAATATTAGCATGCTAAAAATGAGTAACTTTACTTGCCGATCTTGGTCTTTGGTGATGATCCCTTGCATCTTACTAGTTGCATGGGGCCAAGATTTATGGGTAAAGACCTTGAAAATATAAATGTAAACACTCCTATGAAAATCAAAATCTTATGAAAAATAAAATTTATATTTCACACTTCTCACCATTTTTAGCATTTGGTATTGAGCCCTCACATCTTAATAGTTGCGTGGGGTTAACAATGGGGAGAGGTGTCATTGCTTTCCTACATCTACCCTTTGGTGATGAGCCCATGTGTCTTCTTAGTCACATGAGATTAATTTTAGTGGGTCATAGATATAAAATAAAAGTTAAATGTGGAATCACTATTAAATACAAAATTATCCAAGTTAATAGTTATTCCAAAAGCTTGCCTACATGCCTGTGCTAAAAAAGGGTAACTTTATCCCACTTACCGATTATAATAAAGTTATAATTTTGTAAGTTTATCAAGTACATTTCCCCCCTTTGATCATAAGGATTATGTCATATTCATTTTTCCTAAAAAATTTTGATCTATGGTTTTCATTCTTTATCATCTCACATTTATCCTATTCCATCTTTCATTCCTTGATGCAAACCAAAGGTCATGTCTTGTGTGAGTAAAACAACTGGGTCATACTTGCAAAAAAAATGTTAACACATTTATAGTTTGATATATATATACATACATACATACATACATACATACATACTTACATATACATAAATACACATACAAACACACACACACACACACACACACACACACACACACACACACACACACACACACACACACACACACACACACACACACACACACACACACACACACACACACACACACACACACACACACACACACACACACACACACACATCCATCACATTACATCATCTACATACATTTTTTTCTCACATAATCATTATATCAAAAAACATAGAGATACATGATATATCATTAGATGCCTAGTTATCTAGAGTACATACTAAAAATCAAAACATAGAAATTAAATCCCATAATGCATAATGACAAGTCATTAAGAGGTAAATAAAATGTCTCTCTTTATATATAATAACTATAAAGTTTATACAAATATGAATTTACAATAAAAACACCTTCATAGAGGGCCAATGTGTCTCAATATCTCAAGACCAAAAAGAATCAAAAGTGAACAATACATATCAATATATACAACTGACTCAAGATCCCAAACTCATCCTATGAGAGGGTCTTTATATAGAATAATGGAAATGGATATGGATCCTATGGCATATCATAATATTACCACCCTAAGAAACCATCTCTCTAACCCAAGGGCTCTTGTCTTTCCTCTCACTAGTGCCCCATATGAGGCTGTCCTTCCTATCCATTGGCTAAAAATAATCCCAACCTCTATCCGATGCCATCATGTCAACTAGGGAATTTTATCTCTTGTATCTAGTCTCAAAAATGTTGTTATCCACCCTAAACCTAGTCATTACCATATATGCATGGTAATCTAGAGTGAAGACATTGATTTTCAACCTTTCCTAGAAGGCAATCTAGGGTATGTTATCACCTCACTTCTAGTCATGTTTGTGCCCAAATTAAAAATGTTGATTATAGTATCCATGATCATGGTTCTCCATCCATTTGAGGTATATACAATCACAAAGTACAATAATTGACATCAAATATAGTTAAAAAATATTAAAATCAATAAATTAGCTAAGTAATCAAATCTAAAAATAAAGTATCAAGTAGTAAGCTGAAATGTGCAAATTAAGAGTTTACCTAGGTCATCCTCATGCTAGTCTAGATCAAAATAATATTTCTAGACCTCACATTCATCTACATCCAAGTCCTAATCCAACTCAATGTACTCAGGCTCCTTTATATCTACACATGTTGGTTGTTATTATTACCATTGTACAGGATCCTATTATTTGAGGTCATGGTGTGGTGGTGGTGTGGCACCACTTAATTCTATTATATTATTCCTCCTCTAACTACTTGTTAAAGAGGTGATTATTGTGTTGTTTTTGGATGAATCACTTGAGTAATAGGCACCCATCACACAAGTGGGTTCTAATCTAGCCAACCCAATCTCATTACCCATGCCTCTCATACACCTATAAATTCATATGCCTATACTGAAAGGTTATCTACATAGGGTATGCTTAACTGCTAAGGCACCCTATCCATTAGGTGTACCCAGAGCTATAAATTTAGTTTCAAAAATATGTGGCCCCAAAAATTATCATGAAATAAACAACCTCCCCATCCCACTGCCCAACCAATGGTAGGGCATGTATATCATATCTTCTACAATAAAATTCCAAATGGCCTACAATAAGGCATAAAAAGTGTGCCACATCTATCCATCTCAAGGCCCTGATGGCCCCTATATCCCCAATAGGTACTCCCCTCTAGTAGGGGATTATCCTCTTAAATACCCAAATCATGAAGAGTGTGGGGTGACTAATCAAGAGTACCCTCAATTAAGACCCATGGTATAAGTCCATATAAGTGTGAGATAGGATCTCTTATCCCCCAAAAATCTATGTTTTCCTCTACTCAATCCAGTGAATGATAGGGGAACAAATTTATAACAACCTATTGGTACCCTTATCCCCCACTAGTTGGGAGGAAAAAATAGAAATGATCACCTTTTATAGATTTGGGATTGATGATCCCTCAATTCTATCAAGATGAACTACACACTTCACACCCATGTTGAGTACACTTGTGTCTTTGAAATGGATGGCCTAACCCACAGCCTCAATCACACTCATTACATATCAAAGGGCCACTAACTGACCTATCATCCATAGTCTAGTGATCCTATAAACATCCATAAGAGTGATGGTACACTATCTTGGGGCTTGAGGGAACATTAAAGTGTTCCTGTCATATCCTAGTATGTGTGCAAGTCACACAATAACCTGCTTGAGGGAGGGGCAATCCCCACCCATGCAATCCATAGAATACCCACTCAATCAAGAATGGATAAATTTTATGATATAAAAAGTGACATGACTCAAGGAAGACACTTATTATCCTAGGATCTACTTTAGCATATGTACCCCCTACAATAAGAAAATATCCCAATTCAGCCCTTAGATTATTTTTACATTGCAAAAATATACCTTTTACCCTTTTTTTCCCAAAAGGATGAAACCATCCTTGTTTATAGGTGAGAATTATGGAAAAAATACAAGTGATTATGTAACTACTATCTGGAGGTAATTACGTAACCACCTATTTTGAAAACAATAGTGGTTATGATTCTATCATAGTGGTTATGTAACCACCAACCTGAGAAGATTAATGGTTTCATCTTTGATGAGATGATTTATTTAGTTGTCTGTGTCCTCCTGAAACCCCCCCAAAACTCCCAAAGCCAAACCTAAATCACATAATTTATTTCAAACCCTTAGTCTACCCCACCTCAAAATCATGCCTAAGTTAAAAATTTCAATTTTCATGGGATTTTTTCCAAGTTTTAGACATAATTTCAAAAATTAGGGTAAAATAGAAAAACACAAAAATTTACCTGTCCCTACCTGACTTCACCTCTAGCTAGTAGATTTTACATCCTCAACATGTGCTATACGCATCCATTGATTTCTCATTTTCTCAAATCCATCACAATTATCCTAGAGATTAGACATCTCTCAAACTAATTGGCATAAATGAATATGTTTTTGATAAGTTTTTTAATATATTGGGCCCCAACTAGCCATTTGTGTTTGAAAAATTTCCAATTTTAACATATTTTCTTATTTAACATCTATTTTTATGTTTATAAGCCTTATTTTTTTTGTAATTTATGATTCACATTTCAAAACTAACTTTTTTAAAAACATCTTTATCTTTTGTAGCATGTTTTATGATTTTATAGGTACATGATGATTTGATGTCATATTTAGTCCCATGATGGGAAAGTTTAAGTAATATGTTTTTACCCATGCATATGGTACATATTTTCATCTACGTTTTGATTAAATAACATTTAAGTCTTTTTTTTATATTGCACTTGATCTTCTTCTTTTATCTGTAGGTTGCGTAGAGTCTTGACTAGCTTCATTGTGTTACTTAGTTAAGTTAGGTAAGTATTTATAAATTACTATTTCCTTTCCACACACTACTAATCAGGACCACATCCTTGTTAATTCATGACAAGGCATATTATTGAGGGGGAAATATGTATGCACGTAAAAATTTAACGATGTGATATGTCTAGTTTAATGTCTGATAATGATGTAGTGATCTCTTAATGAATGCTAAGAGTAAGGTTATCTCTATGCACTCAACCTTATTTATTTACTATTACTTCTTGAGTTATACTTAGCCTCTTTTTTGGTCTCTATATACTCTAAGAGATCATTTTTTGAAATCCTTCCAAGCATGATAGAACTGTTACTTTTTTTTACAAAACCGATGCTCAATTTAATAGAACCACTACCTAGTTTTCAAAACCATTGTAATGGTTTCATAAAATATCATTGTGGTTCCATATTAATAGGGTAGTTAAATTTAAAAATAAGGTTAGTTTTTTAACTCAACATGATAATTAAATTACATGGACTGATGGTTTTGTAACTTCAACCTAAAAAAGGGGGAGGTTCTATCACCTTTTCCCTGTCTTCCAAATTTAGCTCCCAAGATTCTTTCTTTCACACATTTTTGCATGTTGCTTTTACATTTATTGATTTTACACCTTAATTTCACCTTAAATTTGACCTAGCTCACTCAATCTTATATTTTCAATAATTTTTATTCCCTCTTAAATTCTACTTCTAGTTCAACTCAATTAAACTGCTTCATGCAACCTCCATTGCTCTTCTATAAGTAACCCAAATTTGGATTGATTTTATATCCAAAAATTTTTTTATTGGAGCCTAGAGTTTTGAAGTTTTACACAGCTATTGGAAATATTGTCATTGATGTCAAAGGTCTAGCATTATTGGTGATAAAGGCCCCATTGCATTTAATGATGTTTGTAATAGTTATATCTTGGTTAATGTGTGTTAATATTTATTTAATATTAATAAATATATTTTTGGTTGCATATAAGACAAAATAAGGGCCCAAGGAGAAGTCAAAGATTCATAGGGTAAAGACAAAAGAAGAATGGGATGTATTTTTCCATGAAGAGTCATCTTGGGGAATTCCAAGAGTCACCAAGTGAAGACAAAAGAGGAAGGGCACAATTTATCATGAAGGGACACTTTGAGGAATATGAAAAGTCACCAAGATAAAGACAAAAGAGGAAAGGATGCTTTTGCTTATGAAAGGTCACCACATGAATTTTTAAATGCAAGGATACAAAGGGTCATGCAAGTGTTGCATCGTTTTCCATGAAGATTGAAAGGTCATAAAGGGGGAAGACCAAAGGTCATTTGGAAAGCTATAAATAAAGGATTGAGAAGCCATTTGTAAAATGGGAGATAGAGTTTGATTTGAGATAGTAATATCTAGCTTAGAAGAGCAGTGTGAGAGATGAGTATGATTTGTATTATTTATATCTAGCTTAGAATAACAAAGGTGAGAGAGGAAAGAGATTTTGTAATGAACTATCGTTTGTTGAGATAGAAAAATTGAGAGATAGTTGTGTGGTATACACAAAGGGGTTGGTGCTCCTATGGGTTGGTGCTCAGTAAAGGGGTTGGTGCTCTTGTGGGTTGGTGCTCAATAATTTTTGTTGTGTTGGCTCAGTAAAGGGGTTGGTGCTCTTGTGGGTTGGTGCTCATAAATTATTGCTATGTTGGTAGTCAACAAAGGGGTTGGTGCTCCTGTGAGTTGGTGGTCATGACTAGTTGTGTTGGTGCTCAATAAAGGGGTTGGTGCTCCTAGAAGTTGGTGCTTGTGAATATTGTGTTTTTAGTTGGTGCTCATTCATATACTTGAGATTGTTCTCAGTGGTTTTTCCCACATTGGGTTTTCATGTTAAATTTGGTGTCTCTCTCTATCTTGTGTGGTGTTTATTATTTCAATTTTATTGCATATCTTGAATGTATGTTAAAGTGGAATTTGATTAAGGGAAATTTTATAAGATTTATGATATACTGATTCACCCCCCCTCTTATTATATCGTATGATTAACAATTGGTATCAGAATAGGTTCCTCTAAAAAGGGTTTAACAACTTGAAGGTAGATCAAGGAAAGCAAAATATGGCCAAGCAGCTAAAGAAGGAGAATCAAGATTTGAAATCTATGGTCAAGGCTATTAAGGAATAGGTGTGTATCTTGGAGTCTAAGTTGGTTATAAAAGCAAAAGAAGATAATATGTTTATTCAAGATCTTAAGAATCAGCTAGAGGTTGTAAATTCAAGTTTGAAATCAAGAGAAGAATAGTGTAATCAATTGAAGGTTGAGTTAGGTTCTTTAAAGGATAATCATGAGAAGTTCATAATCAAGGTTGAGAAAGATCATGAAATATTAGTCCAAGGTAAGAAGGATGCATGTTTCAAAGGTGAATCAAAGAAGCCAATCAGGTAGCCCAATGCTTTCAAGTTTTCAAATTCTTTTCATGGCCATTGTTTTGTTTGTTATCATGTTGGTCATAAGGCAAGAGACTATATGAGGAGAAGTGATCAGTTAAAGGGAGATCTCAGTCACATTCAAGAAAAAGGTATGAAAAATGTTGTTTGTTTTTATTGTCATAAGGTTTTCCATATTGCTAAATTATGTCCAAATAAAGTAAAGAGGTCTTCAAGGTATGTCAAAGGATACAGAGCCCCTAGAAAATATGAGAAGAGTCAAATTCTGGTTTGGATACCTAAAATAGTAAAGGTTGATCAGGTTGAGTTTAAAAGTGAAAATAAATTACTTGCTATAGTAGATAAAGAATTAGATAGGAAGGACTGTGAGGAATCTTTGGTTATATTTGAACATGAGCCTTGTCAAGATAAGATAGTTGCAAGAGTTGAGAAGATGAAAAACATCATAAATAATGAGGTTAGTAAGTCAAATAAGTTAGACATGCTTAAATGGATTCTAAGAGAAAGACAAAGGAAGAAATAGAGGAGATGTGGGAATCTCTTGAGATTTATTTCTAGGACCCTTTGTGTGGGGTGTCTCTTCTAGGCTTCAAGGAGACAATTTTAAGAAAAATTGAAGCATGATGGATGCTATTGGGTCTTAGCGATGTTGCATGACAAGAAGGTGAGTTGGAATATTAATTTGTATATCATTTGAGGTAATAGATTTTGAATAAAATTTTGCACCAGTGTTAAGGTTAGAGGCTATTAGAATGTTTCTTGTATATGCAGTGTTTAAAAGTGTTTCAAATGGATATGGTCATAAGAAATTAGAATGTTAGAAAAGAGCTAATAGTTTCAAAAATAAGGAGAAGGCAACTCATGTAGATTCAATCAATAAGGACCAAAGTTTCAAGGTTCATTCATCAAGAATAAGGTTTAGACATGTTCATGGCAGAAGAAACAACCTAAAGATTCTATGTTGGTTTAGATAGCTTTGCATGCAAGAAATGAGGATCAGCCATGATTCATTGATAGAAAATGTTTGAGGCATATGACAAGAGACAAGAGTAAGTTCATAACTCTAAAGAAGATCAATGGTGGCACAGTGAAATTTAGAGATAAAAAAACTACTAGGATAGCTGGAAAAGGTACTTTGAGTTTGGATAATGGTAGAACCAAGACTAAGAATGTATTGTATGTAAAAGGTCTTAAGCATAATCTATTGAATGTAAGTCAATTATGTGATTAGGGATACACATTAAAGTTTTATGTAGAAGGTTGTGAGATTAGAAGAAAATATTCAAATGAGTTGATTGCAGATGCTCAAAGGATAGACAACAATTTATATGTATTATTAGATATCTTCTCAAAAGCACGATCAAAGGACAAATTCAAAGATCTGCAAGAAGAGTTGGGAGTAATTCTATTACTTCCTACCATTAAGGTTCAACATCAGTTGAGGGGGAGCTAAGTGTTAGCTCCAAGTAGGCCATTTACCATTGATGTCAAAGGGGGAGAATAACAGGTAAAGGTACATGTGCATAAATAGGTACAAAGAACATGTACATGTTGTTATAGTAAGGGGGAGTTACTGTATGTTTTTAGATGATAGTATGTGTAGGTTTCAGGATGTGGTAGTTTTAGGATTGAGGTTACCATCAATGACAAAGAGGGAGATTTTTGGAAATATTGTCATTGATGTCAAAGGTCTAGCATTATTGGTGATAAAGGCCCCATTGTATTTAATGATGTTTGTAATAGTTATATCTTAGATAATATGTGTTAATATTTATTTAATATTAATGAATATATTTTTGGTTGCATATAAGACAAAATAAGGGCCCATGGAGAAGTCAAAGAGTCATGGGATAAAGACAAAAGAAGAATGGGATGAAGTTTCCTATGAAGAGTCATCTTGGGGAATTCCAAGAGTCACCAAGTGAAGACAAAAGAGGAAGGGCACAATTTCTCATGAAGGGACACTTTGAGGAATACAAAAAGTCACCAAGATAAAGACAAAAGAGGAAAGGATGTTTTTGCTTATGAAGGGTCACCACATGAATTTTCAAATGCAAGTGTTGACCATTTTTGGTTCAACAGGCCAAAAATTGGTCCCTTTCTTCCCCCGATGTTCTAGGCCAATTCATTTTTTGATTTTGCACAAGTCTAGAAATTTCTACGAACTCTGCAGGTGTAGTCTTTTGGTAGATGAAGAACCAGTGCAGAGAGTGTAAGGTTTTACAAAGCTTCTTCAGACTCTTGTCTAAAGAAATTCATAAGGAAAGAGAGCTAAAATGGTTCAAAGACACTTTTCCTTAAGGTTGGAAGAGTGGTTCAACGACATAATCTTTCCAAGAGTTATCACCTTTGAACCGTTCAACCATTAAACCATTGAACCAATTCAATGACTTAGTTCAACACTTCATTTCAATGCTTTGGTTCACTACTTTGGTTTAATCAAATGGTTCATCTGCTTGGTTCAACGCACTAGTTCAATGCCTTGGTTCAATGTTTCAGTTCAATCAGATGGTTCAATCACTCGGTCCACTCAGTCAGCTCATCAGCTTGGTTTAATGGCTTGGTTCAATGTTTTTGGTTCAATGTTAAAGTTCATCAACAAAGTTCAACACAAGGTTCATCGGTAGGTTTAATCAAACGGTTCGATGCCTTAGTTCAACAATTGTTTGAACCGTTGAACCAGTTCAATGGATTAGTTTGATGGTTAGTTCAAAGGAGCAGTTCAATGTAAAAGGTTCAAGCCTCTCGAAGGACAAGTGCCCTTGCAGAGGGTAGTTTCAGGTTCAAGAGCCCTTGCGAAGGGTAGAGAACACTTCAAAGAGAAAGCCACAAAGGTAAGGTTTATCAAAAAAAATTCTAAGGTAGTCGACAGAGGCAAGGAAGAAATCCTTCAAACTTTTTATCCAAAGGAATTCCTTCAGACAAAAAGTTTGAAGGAATTCAAAAGGGCTAGCAAAGAGAAAAAGCTAGGGAAAATTTTGAAAGAAGTCAAAGTAATTGGGACAATTCTCACAGACTTTTTGTCCACGAGAAAATTGTCCACACAAAAAGCCTGCAGAAAAGGCCTGTGGGCAAAAGGGCAGAATCAGAAAGCCAAAAGAAGATCCAAGGGTGACGGGCCAAAGGACGTCAAAGTTAAACATGACAAACTAGCCGTTGGGTATTCAAACGTAGTGACGGGTGCATGGACATCAAATTTAAGATGGTGAAATAGCTGTTTATTTTCAAAATGCCTGAGCACCAACCAAAAAAGAGCCAAGGAGCCAGTGACTTGCCAAAAAGATAGCCCGAGGGCCGAAAGAGCTAGAAAGTGACAAAACTAGGGAAAGCCAGAGGGTGAAAAGTGCCAAGTGGCAACCATAGAAGCTTTGACATGTTTCTCTAAAAAAAGTGGAATGCACCACGTATTCCCTATAAGGCTCGATAGAAGCTGACAAGTGTCAACACCCGCCGTCTCTCCCTTTTTGTCCCATGAACACTGTGGTGGGCCTTGAAAAACTACTGAAGAGAGTAGAAGTTGCCACATGTCATTTTCTATAAAACTCTCGAAAGGTGTTTGAAGCTTTCATAAATTCAACGGACGCTGCCACATGTCCTACCTATTTCAGTAGTGAAACATGCCATGTGTCACTTATTGGAATCAACAGAAAATAGCCAAGGCAAGTGGGAGAGACACGAATGAATTTTCAAGAAGAGCATGAACCCAAAGGAATTTAAAGGGCTTAAAGGTAGAAGAAAGACCAAGTGTAGAAATGGACAAGCAGTCCAAGTGAAGGAAGGTGTCTACTCAAGCAGTTACTCCAGTAGGTGATACAATCTCTGCAAATTGATCATCAAGAGGCACAAATGGCTAACAGTGTAACCCAATTTCTTCATTTTGCATTAATGAGCGGAGAAGCTACGTAATCATCCTGAAGGAGTGGTCTTGTTTGTAGACAAATGACGTGGCCCATAAATTCTCATATGATGTTTAAGTGGTTGGCTCTTCCCAATGATTGAAACACACATGGGTCATTTGTAAAAAGGGCACCAAAAGGCCTCCTTTCTTCCTCTATATATTTTAGACTTGTCATTTAGAAAAGGATCTATCACATTTGTAAGGCGAAGCCCTGGAAAATTTTGACCTAAAATCAATAAACGCATTTTTACCTCTATTCTCATTAGATATCTTTGTGTGTATCTGAGTGTTAGTTTTGTGTTTAGTCATTGCTTTCTAATGCTTTCACAAGGTTAACACCAATGTACCTAGTGTCTATAAAGTGCCATTCCTACAAGTGACAAGGAGAGCTACACCTGGAAGTGCAGAGACAGAAGAAGCTACTATACAGTGTGCCCTTTCCACAGCACCTATGGTGAGTCCCTATTTTCTATGTGTTCCATTAAAGCCTCCCTGTTAAGTTTCCTGTAGCCTGGTCCTTTTGCCAGTTTAAAGTGTACATATGTGTTTGTATGGTTTCAAGTGTGAGTGTGAGTAGGTTAAATCATTTGGTGCATCACCTCTTCTAGAGTAGTTTTGTTTTCCTATAATCTTTCCCCCTTTCCATCCCCCCCATTATATATTTATATATATATATGTGTGTGTGTGTGTGTGTGTGTGTGTCTGTGTGTGTGTATTAGCACTTATTGGAACAACTCAGATGCATCAAAGGGAGCTAGCCCTTACCTAGAGACTCTCCCCTCTAGATTCACCAATCCCACAGGTGAGAGGGGAGTTTCCATTTTAACGTGTGGAAGGCAGGAGCTTGGCCTCCTGCCCTAGGTGCAATCCATTATGTCAATAATTTTTGGCATGCCCAGTGGGACCCAATTTTTTACACTCAATAAAGTTTCAAGATTGATGCTGGTCTTGTTATAGAAAATCAACTATTTTCAGCATCTAGCGACTCCACTGGTAAGAACTTCATTTTCTAATCATAGACCAGTCTGACTTCCTATGCCTAAAGTCACCACATGGTCTGCTTCTAAGGGTATCCCCTTTGAATTTATTGAATTGACATTGAACTCAGCAAAGCGACTGAGATTTGAGAGGACCAATCCTTATTTAGAAAACCACTTTCCCAAACCTACTATAAATAACACCTACGTAAGAAGGCCGCGGTTACATCCTGTCATAGCTATGGCATTACCCTTTGTGACTTTTCATGGTCAGAGTCCTTTGAATCTCCAATGTTATGAACCAATTCCAGGAGAAACCCTTAAAAGTGTGCCTTCCTTTGATGGAAAGGGGCCCATTATAGTCATCGAACACATCAAAAATATTGCTAACCTATGAAATATTCATAATATCACTAAGGAAAATATTGCAATCAGATTGCTGGCATTGTCTCTCAAGGGCAAAGCTCTTGACTGGTATGGGACTTTGACTATAAATTCAATCAGTTCCTGGAATGAATTGGGTACTCACTTGATGGACCATTTTGGGGAAAAGAGCGACCACCTCTCACTTGCTGAGTAGCTGACTACCATGAAAAAAGCCCCACATGAATACATGCAAGATTTCAACACTCAGTTTTAGAATACATGGGATAGAATCCCCATTCTAGTAAGACTGACTTCTAGCTATGATTTCCTATATTACTTAAGAGCATTGAACAATGATATCACTATTATGATACAGTCCATGAGAGGACATGTGCTTCCTGCCACTTATGACATAGCTATATCAGCTAAAAATTGCTTAGTGCAGGCTGGAAAGATAGCTCCTAGACCCCATATGCCACTTTTCCTTGAAATGATACCTCCAATTCAGACTGCTACTCCCACATTAGCTCTTCTGCCTAGCATAGAAAAACTAGCTGCTACTCCATCCAATGAGCTTCATGAAGTCAAGAGTCTATTGCAAAATATGTCAAATGAACTTGTGGCTATTAAAAGGTAGCAAGCTCAAAGCAACAGACCCAACCAAGGATACCAATAGTATGGTCAAGCTCCTAGACCCCCTTTCCAACATTACAATCAAGGATAGGGTCATCTTACTTAGACCAGACCCTTTCAAGGCTACAAACTAGGTGCCCCTTCATCATCTAAGGTTATGGTGCCCGTTCAAAACAATCTGGTGTAATAATAGCCAAGTTGTTCAACCATGGGATATGGTCAGGAACAGGCTGTTTATACAAATGAAATGATAGGTTATTACCCAAATGTGCAAGACAATTAGGTATCCACCCATTCCCAAGTCTTTGAGGCTTTAATGCAACCCAACATGAGTAGCAGTCAGACCCAACCTAATTCTACTCTCATGAATCATCTGGAAGGAAAATTCTATTCAGTGAATTATGTGGGTGCTATAGATAATCAGGCTAATTGTGTTGTAGCCAACACAAGATTCAAAAGGAGAGAAATGGAAGAAGCTTAGGTTACTACCTAAACATCAGCAATACCTTCTTCATCACCTATAAATCAAAAGGTCTCAAGCTTCAGACCATCAATTGTACCTTCAGCTCTTTGGCCTGCAACTCAGGATGTAAATAATTCCAAAGAAAATTTGAAGGAAGGTAACCCTCAAGTCAATGTGGTTGATCAGATGAAGAAGCTGCACATGAACATCTCCTTGTGGGATTTACTATCAATACCAGGGCAAAAGGACATGTTACAAAAGGAATTGCAAGAGCTAAATGAATAAGCTATCCTAGCAAAGGCTGATAATGTCTTGATGATGAATGGACAACCTTCCACCTCAGGTCAAGCCTAAAAAGAAGAAAATGTCCCTCCTTTTTACATGACCTTGGTCATAGGATATTTCTTATTGCACAATTACATCATTGAAAGTAGGGAAAGCACCTCGGTGATGCCCAAATATATAGCTGACAAGCTGGGCTTGAAATATGAAGAAATGACCAAGGGAGTCTTGCAACTAGATGGAACCCCAACAAAGACAGTTGGGCTGGTAAGAGGTCTGAGCTTAATGCTACATGCTTTCCCAACCTTCTCAGTTTCTCATGATGTGTAGTGGTAGATGTCCCTCCTTACTTTTCCATCTGCTTATTTAGGGATTTTACATCTAAGATAGGTGGCTACTTAGCAGCTAATTAGTCTTATCTAGTTTTTAAAACCATGTATGGGACTAAAGTCAAGATTGAATCTGAGCCACTCCATAGAGATCATCTAAAACCTTACTCACTCAAGGTAGAAAATGTCAACTATGCCATCATTGACTAAGAAGAGTCCCAAGTAGACCAATCTCCATCCTCTACCCTTGAAGGAGTTGTAGACCTACTCTTAGATGAATGGGGAAGCGACAACTTCAAGCATGATACTTACAAATTCATAGAGGAGGCAGGCCTCAAAATTTATTACATGCATGAAGAAGGTACTTTTGTACCAAATCTAATGAAAGCCAACTAGGAAATCTCAGGTCTATGGTAGCTATTCTTTGATGGTTCAAGAAGTAAGTTGGGAGCTGGTGGTGGAGCGGTGTTGGTCTCTCCTTAAAAAAGGAGGTATTTTTTAGCTTTTTGGTTCCAATTTTATTGCACATGCAATGTTTTAGAATATGAATCCCTCATCCATGGTTTAGAGTGGGTGAGGAAAAGAGGAATAAAAGAGCTACAAGTTTTTGGTGACAGCGAGCTGATTGTCAATCAGGTAAGAGGCCAAAATTTGATGAAGAATTCTATACTGAAGTCCTAAAAAAATAGGGTATGGGACTTAGTGGAAAATTTCTTTGCTTTCAATATTTCCTCCATTCCTAGAGAGTGAAACAAGCAAGCAGATAGGCTGGCAGCAGTTGGTGCCCAATTTGATATCCCTTAGGAGATAGGTTGAGACCACAACTCACATCACTTGAAGGTAGTGATTTGGCCCTCTATACCTGATGATGTCACCAATTGAAAAGTCTTCAATAGTGATCAACAAATAGCACTCTTCTTATAGGAAGAAGTTGAGTTTGCTACAAAAAAATAGGTTAAGCTCCAATAGCAATATGGCAGCCAAATTGTTCAGCTGAAGAACAATAAGCTCCCCATGGGTTTGGTCACTCTAGAGAGTATCTTCAATGGAGATAACCAATTGAGAAGTGACAAGGCATGCATTGAAACAAAGGAGGAGCACTATGAGAAGGTGGAAATATTTAAGGATAAGCTGCTTGCATTTGGGAAATTGTGCATGGATCGTGAAAGGCAGGCCTTCATCTTGTTGTGCCAAGAATTTGCCGATATCTTCACTTGGGTGTATAATGATTTGAAGGGTTTTGACCCAAGTTTGGCCTAGCATACCATTGAGCTGGAAGAAGGTGACAAACTAATCAAGTAGAAGCAGAGGCCTGTCAACCCAATGATTGAGCCTCTCATGCGCAAGGAGCTCATCAAATTGATTGAGTTTAGGATAATATTTCCAATCAAACACTCTTCTTGGTTGGCCAATCTTGTTCTTGTCTGGAAAAATAATGGGGAGATCAGACTGTGCATCAATTTTAGAGACCTCAATAGAGTCTCTTTGAAAGATCATTATCCTCTCCCAAGCATGGAACAGATCCTTCAAATGGTGACAGGCAGTGAGCGTTTCTCCCTCTTGGACGGGTATTCAAGATACAACCAAATTTTGGTGTAAGACTATGACCAGCACAAGATAGCCTTCACAACCAAGTGGGGAACATTTGCTTATAGGAAAATGCCTTTCAAAATATCTAATACTAGTACCACTTTCTAACGAGCCATGGACATGGCCTTTCAAGGCCTGATAAATAATACTGTGCTGGTATATCTTGATGATGTGACAATTTTCTCCAAGGAAGTGAGCTAACACATGAAACACCTCAGGCAAATCTTTGAGAGGTGTAGAGAGTTTGATATCTCTCTCAATCCTAAGAAATGCATGTTTGTTGTCCATAAGGGAAAGCTCCTTGGTCACATTGTTTCTTTGAAAGGCCTAACTATTGACCCAAAAAGAGTTCACTGCATCTTGGAGTTGTCCTTGCCTAAGCACAAGAAAGGCCTACAAAGCTTCTTTGGCAAGATAAATTTCATATGGAGATTTATCCTGAATTTTGTAGAGATGGTCAAGCCTTTGACCTCTATGCTGAGGAAGGGTGAGGAGTTCACATGGACATCACCGAGAAAAGATAGTTTTGAGAAAATCAAGTAGGCCATAGCCCGGGCTCCCACTTTGATCAGCCCTGACTTCACCATAGATTTCAACCTCTACATCTTTGGCAATGAAGAGGTAATCTCTGCCATGCTTACCTAGGCAAGTGATGATAACCTTGAGCAACCAATTGCATTTTTTAGCTAAGGTGTAGAAGGTTTTGAAGTTAGATACACATATGTGGAAAAGCAAGTCTTGGTGGTCATACAGAGTCTGAAGAAATTCAGACACATGTTGTCCAATAGAAGAATCCACCTCATGGTTCCACATCTTGGCATCAAAGATTTCCTGATCAACTAAGACCTAAATGAGAAGAGAGTAGGGTGGATCACTAAGGTGATGGAATATGATGTAGATATCAAGATCACCAAACTGGTAAGAGGGAGAGGCCTATGTGAACACCTCGTTGCAAAATTTAAGTAGAAAAAGGAGGACTATCTACTAATTCATGATGTAACTACAATAGAGGAACCAATTGTCATGAAAGATTGGACATCAAATGTGAGGCATTTCCTTCTCATTGATGAGTGCCCATAGGGCCTTAATAGGACCAAGAGGAGATATTTCAGACTCCAGTGTCTCCCTTATGTCCTGATTAATGGAGTGCTATGTAGAAAGGATTTCTCAGGAGTTCTTTTAAGATGTTTAGATGTAAGACAGGCTGATAGGGTGCTGTCTGAGTTCCATGATGGTCCAACTAGTGGTCATTTTGCTCCTAGGGCTATTGCAGCAAGAATAATGAGAGCTAGCTATTTCTAGCCTACTCTTTTCAGGGACACCCATGCGTAGGTATGAAAGTGCCAGAAGTGCACACTTTTTGATGGGAAGCAACAGTTGACTGCCATGCCTTTACAGCCTATTCAGGTGGAGTAACCATTCATGCAATGGGGCCTAAACTTCATAGGGATGATTAATCCTCCCTCCAGTGCTGGACACAAGTGGGTTTTAACTGCCATGAATTATTTCACAAGATGGGTAGAGGTTGTTGCTCTAAAGGAGGCCAATGAAAGTGGGGTCCTAGATTTTTATGAGGACCTTGTGGTAAGGTTTAGGGTTCCAACAACCATAATCTCAGATAATGTGTTAGCTTTTCTAGGAACCAAAACAAGTGAATGGGCGTTGAGATATGGTATATATCTCAGCACTTCATCCAATTACTACCCATAGGGGAATGGGCTAGCTGAGTCTACAAATAAGAACCTGATCAGGATCATCAAGTGAACCATGGAGGAGAATTAGAGGACTTATCATGCCAAGTTGAAAATAGCCCTGTGGGTGGATAGGGTCACCTTGAAGAGGGTAGTTGGCAACTCGCCATACACGCTCGTCTATGGAAGGGAAGCTAGGTTCCCCATTTCACTTGAATTGCTAGCCTTGGGCCTCACTCTTTAGCTACAATTAGAAGAGGGAAATAGCATGGAGGTTAGGCTATGTGAGCTGATGGAGCTCCAAGAGATGAGGGACTGGGCTATGGCTTCTATGACCAGTCACCAACAATAAATGAAGAGACATTTTGACAAGAAATCTTCATCAAAAGGTTTCTCTGAAGGAGACATTGTCTTGAAATGGGATGAGGACCAAGTTAAGCCTGGAAAGCATGCAAAGTTTGATGCCTTATGAAGTGGCCCATACATAATCACTTAGTGCAAGCAGCATAATGTATTCTAACTCTCTAGGTTAGATGGTGAAGAACTATATATCCTAGTTAATGGGATACATCTTAAGCATTGCCACTGACCCCCTTTTTCCATCATGTATATATTTCCCTTGCTTTTCTCTTGCTTTCCCTAAGTGCCTTTTTCACATGTTAATATTTTTCTTAGCTGTGTGTGTGTTTTCATTTCCTTTTGAGGTAAATATTTGTGATTGGTTCTAGAATTTATTGGAGTTATTGCTGATCTTTAAGTTACATCCTGACTCTGTGCTGAATGGATTTTGAGGCAACTGGCTTCTAAGCATAGTAGGAATGATTCCCCTAGGAGTCACCAATTTGTTGACCATTTTTAGTCCAACAGGCCAAAATTTAGTCCCCTTTTACCCATGTTATTTTGGGCCAATTCATTTTTTGATTTTGCACAAGTCTAGAAATTTCTATGAACTCTATAGGTGTAGTCTTTTGGCAGATGAAGAACCAGTTCAGAGAGTGCAAGGGTTTACAAAGCTTCTTCAGACTCTTGTCTAAAGAAATTCATAAGGAAAGAGAGCTAAAATGGTTCAAAGACACTTTTCCTTAAGGTTGGAAGAGTGGTTCAATGACATAATCTTTCCAAGAGTTAGCACCTTTGAACCATTGAATCGGTTCAATGCCTTGGTTCAACGCTTTGATTCAACACTTTTGTTAAACACCTTGGTTCAATCAAATGGTTCATCGGCTTGGTTCAACGCGCTAGTTCAATGCCTTGGTTCAATGTTTTAGTTCAATCAGATGGTTCAATCACTTGGTCCACTCAGTCAGTTCATCGGCTTGGTTCAATGGCTTGGTTCAATGCATTGGTTCAACATGTTTGGTTCAATGTTAAAGTTCATCAGCAAATTTCAACGCAAGGTTCATCGACAGGTTTAATCAAATGGTTTGATGCCTTGGTTCAATAATTATTTGAACTATTGAACCAGTTCAATGGATTGGTTCGATGGTTAGTTCAAAGGAACGGTTCAATGTAAAAGGTTCAAGCCTCTTGAAGGACAAGTGCCCTTGTGGAGGGTAGTTCTAGGTTTAAGAGCCCTTGTGGAGGATAGAGAATACTTCAAAGAGAAAGTTGCAAAGGTAAGTTCTTTCAGAATTTTTTCTAAGGTAGTTGGCAGAGGCAAGGAAGAAATCCTTCAAACTTTTTATCTGAAGGAATTCCTTCAGATAAAAAGTCTGAAGGAATTCGGAAGGGCCACGAGAGAGAAAAAGCTAAGAAAAATTCTGAAAGAAGTCAAAGCAACCGGGACAATTCTCATGGACTTTTTGTTCATGGGAAAATTGTCCACACAAAAAGCCCATAGAAAAGGCCCACAGGCAAAAGGGCTGAAGCAGAAAGCTAAAGGAAGATCCAAGGGTGACGGGCCTGAGGACGTCAAAGTTGAACATGACAAACTAGCCATTGGGTATTCAAACATAGTGATGGGTGTGCAGATGTCAAATTTAAGATGGTGAAATAGCTGTTTGTTTTCAAAATGCCTGAGCACCAATCAAAAAAGAGCTAAGGAGCTAGTGACTCACCAAAAAGATAGCCCAAGGGCTGTAGGAGCTAGAAAGTGACAAAACTAGGGAAAGCCAGAGCGTGAAAAGTGCCAAGTGGCAATTGTGGAAGCTTTGACATGTTTTATCTAAAAAAAGTAGAACGTGCCACGTATTCCCAACAAGGCTCAATAGAAGCTGACAAGTGTCAACACCCACTATCTCTCCCTTTTTATCCCATGAACACTGTGGTGGGCCCCAACGAACTGTTGAAGAGAGCGGAAGCCACCACACATCATTTTACGTAGAACTCTCCAAAGGTGTTTAAAGCTTCTATAAATTTAGCATACGCTGCCATGTGTCTTACCTATTTTAGTGGTAGAACACACCATGTGTCACTTATTAGAATCAACAGAAAATAGCCAAGACAAGTGGGAGAGACATGAATGAATTTTAAAAAAGAGCGTGAACCCAAAGGAATTCAAAGGGCTTAAAGGCAGAAGAAAGACCAAGTGCAGAAATGGACAATTAGTCTAAGTGGTGAAAGAAGGTATCTACTCAAGTAGTTACTCTAGCAGGTGATACAATGTCTACAAATTGATCATCAAAAGGTGTAAATGGCTAACGGTGTGACCTAATTTATTCATTTTGTATTATTGAGTAGATAAGCTGCATAATCATCTTGAAGGAGCCATCTTGTTTGTAGACAAATGGCATGGCCCATAAATTCTCATATGATGTTTAAACAGCTGGCTCTTCCCAATGATCAGAATGCACATAGTTCATTTGTAAAAAGGGTGCCAAAAGGCCTCCTTTTTTCTTCTATATATTGTAGACTTGTCATTTGGAAAAGGATCTATCACATTTGTAAGGCGAAGCCTTGGCAAATTTTCACCTAAAATCAATAAACACATTTTTACCTCTATTCTGGTTAGATATATCTATGTGTGTCTGAGTGTTAATTTTGTGTTTAGTCATTGCTTTCTAATGCTTTCATAGGGTTAACACCGATGTACCTAGTGTCTATAAGGTGCCATTCCTGAAAGTGACAAGGAGAGCTGCACCTGGAAGTGCAGAGACAAAAGAAGCTACTATATAGTGTGCCCTTTCCACAGCACCTATGGTGAGTTCTTATTTTTTGTGTGTTCCATTAAAGCCTCCCTATTAAGTTTCTTGTATCCTGGTCCTTTTGCTAGTTTAAAGTGTACGTATGTGTTTGTATGGTTTCAAGTGTGAGTGTAAGTAGGTCGAATCATTTGGTACATCACCTCTTGTAGAGTACTTTTTGTTTTCTTGCAATCTTTCTCCCTTTCCATCCCCCACATTAGATATCTATATATATGTATTAGCACTTAATGGAACAACTCATATTCATCAAAGAGAGCTAGCCCTTACCTAGAGACTCTCCCCTCCAGCTTCGCTAGTCCCATAGGTGAGAGGGGAGTTTCTATTTTGACATGTGGAAGGTAGGAGCTCGGCCTCCTACCCCGAGTGCAATCCACTACATCAACAACAAGGATACAAAGGGTCATGCAAGTTTGGTGCCATTTTTCATGAGGATTGAAGGGTCACAAAGGGGGAAGGCCAAAGGTCATTTGGAAAGCTATAAATAAAGGCTTGAGAAGCCATTTGTAAAATGGGAGATAAAGTTTGATTTGAGATAGTAATATCTAGCTTAAAAGAGTAGTGTGAGAGATGAGTATGATTTGTATTTGTTATATCTAGCTTAGAAGAGTAAAGGTGAGAGAGGAAAGAGATATTGTAATGAATTATCATTTGTTGAGATAACAACATTGAGAGATAGTTGTGTGGTATACATAAAAGGGTTGGTGCTCTTGTGGGTTGGTGCTCATGAATTGTTGCTATGTTGATGCTCAGCAAAGGGGTTGGTGCTCTTGTGGTTTGGTGCTCACGAATTTTTACTGTGTTGGTGCTCAAAAAAGGGGTTAGTGCTCTTGTGAGTTGGTGTTCATGAATAGTTGTTGTGTTGGTGCTCAATAAAGGGGTTGGTGATCCTGCAAGTTGGTGCTTGAAAATATTGTGTTTTGATTTGGTGCTCATTAATATACATGAGATTGTTCTCCATGGTTTTTCCCACATTGGGTTTCCACGTTAAATTTGGTGTCTCTCTCTATCTTGTGTGGTGTTTATTATTTCAATTTTATTGCATATCTTGAATGTATGTTAAAGTGGAATTTGATTAAGGGAAAGTTTATAAGATTTATGATATAATGATTCACCCCCCTCAGTATATCCCATGCTTAAAAATAACCACATATCATTACCATTATTTTTAATCTCTAGTTCTATTATTTTTATGATTGAATACACTATTAAAAGTAAGGAAATGTCATTGATTCTACAACCCAGTCTTTACAAACAATGCACTTAGCCAACCATACATAAACTAATATTTATTTGGGATTATGTATCTCTTTTTCTTCTCCTTATTATGATAGCCATTGGTTAATATTAATTTTTAGAGAGTTATTGAAATATTTTTTTGGATAAGGGAGCTAGCATACTGAGGATAATAACAACAAATTCTACATGCTTTGAACTAATCTTTGCCTTGATCAAGTTGGAGGATCTTTGTTTTAACTTTATTTTATTTATTATATTATATTAGATAAATTATTATTATGGTAGATTATATTTATACTCCAAAAAAAAATTGATAGGAAATGAATCATTTCCTTTCCTAGTCTTTGTAAAATAATGTAGTTAGTCTCTTTGTTGGCTTGCATTTATTATGTTTATTCATAGTATAAAAATCTCACATTAAAACCATGGGTGAATATAAAAATAGAACACACATAATTTCATCCATTTCAAAAACTAATTTTTAGTTGTAAAATAAACTATTTTCATTCACACACATGCATCCACATGCACATGCATGTGTGCATACACACACACACACACACACAACTAGAAAACCCTAGATTAACTTAAGTATAAAAAAGGTCTTGTTTCAATTTATAATTTATCTTGTTTAAAACAAGCTAAGAACATTTTTTTTATCCCATTATAACAAAACATTGGAATTTAGACAATCATTTTATTCAAAACCAAACATTACTCATAACTAGTGTGTAACCAATCTAGGAATACTAAAAGTTTGCTTTGTTTGCATATGAGTAAAAGAAGTGTTAGGATCTTAATGTATTTTGTTGTTTAGAATCTAAACCCCTTATTGAATCATTTTAAATGTTAATAGATGTTTTATCTTACAAATTTGTTTACTCATACTTTATTCATAAAAAAATGAAATTAAAATATATATATTTCTTCATCTAGGTTGCATATAAAAAAAGTTAGAAAAATCAGCATTTGCTTTTTTAGAGAAGATCTCTCTTTATTACCTTGCATGCATTAAAAATCAATTGGAAAAGACATAAAAAAATTGTGTTTTATTTGTTAAATTTAAATTTTCTTATCATTGTTTGCTTTCAAGTCATTTAATCTTAGTAAATAGTTACTTTTCACTTTTAAGTCAAAAAATTATTTAAAACAAAAAAACCAAAAATATTATTAAAGCCTTACCCAACTGTGTAAGCCTCATAATTTAAACCTTTCTTTTAACAACACATTGAGTCCATTCAAAATATTGACTATACAAACAAACTCATACACTTACACCTTACCTAGTCCCTATTGAATGACACTTCCAAAAACACTTGGTCTTGTTAGGGAAGGTTTTTTACATAGGGTTAGGGCACTTAGTCCCATAATAAATATATAGTCTGATATCAACACCAAGATTAAGATAGAGGTTTTTTATTCCTTTATGATCCCCCACCTCATTGTTGACTCTCTCAATTATTTATAGGAACAAGAACAAATTCCCAATCCACCAATCATTATCCTTCCCCAAAATAGAGGTCATAACTATAATATGATTCAATTCTAGATCCTCACCTTCACCCCCTTTTCTTATAATTGGGTCTATCCTCATCATATATCATTCACATTTGTGTATGATATTGAATGGGAATAATAAACATGACAAGTTGATCTCATTCAGTGAGTTATTCAACATAACCTCCCTCATTTCCCCAATCCTAGTATCGATCAAGAGCTTCACTCATTGTAATATTAGAGACCAAAAGACTTTGGAGCTTTGTTTCCACACAAATTGAAACTCTCAATGAGAAATGAGACATTATGTAGGTATTTTGGTTCTATCACGATAACCCCTTTCCACCACCCATTCTAAATCTCATTCCAACTAACAACTATCCTAACCCAAAGTCCTATCCATAACTCATCCATTATGTTAGCCACCTTGGCCTAACTTTGGGAAGTCATGTGCATAGTTTAACATGTGTTATTTTCATGTATATAATCACTTCTTTGATATATATATATATATATATATATATATATATATATATATAACTCCTCATCTATGATGTGTGACACTTGAACCAATCAATATAGTCCCTATATGTTTTCACCCTATTGATGGAATAATTAGTTGATGGGAGCATATTTCAATTTAAAATTATATATATAAAAAATCAAAGTCAGGACTTATGCATGACATGTTTTTCTAGTATACATGATTGATATTATTTATCATATACATGGTGGATTACATATTTAATTTATAAACACATGTTTTTAATAGTAAATATGAGTGAAATGCATAAGATATATGTTATTTATGATACATGAACATAAAAATGTGTGATGTTCATTAAACCTATTCCCTACCTTTCTACATTGGGGGCATGCCTACCATTAGGGTGTCTTTGTACACTTTTTCAAGTTATATATTTTTATGCCATTCTATTTATTATATTGAGTTACTAAGACTTTTTATACATGGATTGCTCTTGCACATACTTTATATGGTGACATTTCATATGGATGTTGTGTTTTGATATATTGGATGATGACATTGATTGATTATGCATATTAACATTGCTTGCTATGTGTTTACTTTATGTTGATGATTATTAAATTGTGTGATTATTAATGTGTTATAATATGTGATTATATGAGTGCATTGATTGTGTTTTTCCATGTCATGTGTCATTCTAGGATATCATCATTCATCGATACCTAAATATCACTCTTATAACTTCTTGTGTATTAGTAGTCTAAGTTTTATGGTAACTTATTTCAACACAAGTTATTACATAAGCATATTTTAAGTTCCTAAATTCAAAGATAAATTAAATATGTAAGTTATTTTCCTCAAGTGTCCCACAACAATATATCAACTAAAATAATGAAAATAATTCCATACAAGAGAGACGAATAGCTGAATATCCTTAATAAAATCAATTAGAACCTTACATATTTGAACACAGTCTAAGGAAGCTTGAAACTAACTCATCAATGGGACACCTCCATGACTAAAGTCCTATCTAAGAGTAGAAATGTAAAACTAGTTGAACCTACTCTAAGGAAAATAATATCCTAAACATTGAGAGACATTCATTTCTTGTTCATCAAGAGAACAAAGTCTTAACTTGAAAATTTATGAAAGGAGTTCAAGACTTGCATTAATCAACATTTCATTAAATTTTATTTTTCCTTTCATTCCTTAAATTCTATTATAATATTATTATATTACCTTAGGATATTTTCTAAGGTATATTCCCTATGATTTCAGTTATAGTGGGTTTAACCACTTAGGTTGGTAGGTTTCACAGGCTTAGTTATTTTATGCTACCTGATGTTTTTGGTTCCACCCACCTCTTTATTTTTTGGGTGTTTCTTTTGTACCTATATAATAGGATTTTCACTATATTCTTTTAGTATGCTAGTTAATATTAGTTCATTCTCTTTATTGGTTCTAATATGGTATCAAATCTAGGTTTAGGAAGCTTGGGAGGAAGCTTGTGAAGCAAGAGAGGAAAGACTCATCAAAGAGGAGCGTGAAGTGCCTGGTAGAGTGCCTTAAGAGGGAGAAAAATCATTTTTTTCATGTGACCAGTAAGAAAGCTAGACAAGTAGAGAAAAGATAGAGAAGTTCTGTAAATATTGTGACAGAGAGAAAGGAGGTTGTAGGAGAGGCTCTAAGGCCAAAATTATTATTTTTTGCTCTCCCACATAGGCCGTATGGTACAACACTTGAAGGGAGGCCAAAATTCAATTTGTGTTGTTTCTAATATTTATTGGCTCTATAAATTTCTCTTGGTTAGGAAAATCTATTAGGATATGATGGAATTGAATTCTACTGGGAATTAGCTCTAGAATCAATCGCTAAAGATTTATAAATTGGCCATTTGCATTAGTCATTTCTGATTGGATGAAATTATTAGGCATATTTTTGTGCTAAGTTTTATTCCACCAATCAAAAATTAGGTGCATTATTTTTAAATTAAATTGGAAAAATGAATTTATTTTTTTAAAACTTTATAAATTGATTTTTTTACCTAAAGTTTGCCTAGAGGAACACATTTAATTGTGCTAGGAGATAAATGTAAAGCCAAATCGATTGAAAATTTCAAAATTTTCTAAGGTTTGTATCTGGATGTTAAAAAAGAAGGAATTTTTGAAATCAAATTTGTATATCTCCCAATTTAATTTTTTTTTGCATTTTTAAAGATGAAAAGTTTAAAATCTCTCAAACAGTGTTGAGATTTTTGCTAAAAATTAGAAGTCTTGACCAGTTTGTGATTTGAATTGGTGGGTAAGAGGAATTTTATATAAATTCATTATAGTTTTTTTATTATTTGAATTTTTTGGAAAAAGTAGGTTAAAATGGCTAGTTTACAATACCTCTGTTGTTAGATTCACAAAAATTGGTAGGTAAAAAATTTAGTTTATGGAGTCACAAGATTTTAATGATATGTGAATATCAGAATCTTGATCAAATAGTGCTTGATAAAGATCAAAAGCCTACCATTAATAATAATGACTATGATAAATGTCATCATGAGGCTCTTATGTTGTTAAAATTGTGAGTAACAGATAACTTGATCTCAGAGGTCAAAAATGTGACCAGTACATTAGCTTTATGGATGAATTTTCTAAATATAAAGATTATGAAGTCGATAGGGTATTGTATTTGATTTTTTTTTTGTTTTCCAATAAGATGCATGAAAGTGGATCCATTTTTGATTTTTTTTTAGATCAAGGACATCAATGATCAGTTGAAGGCTACACAAAAGCCTATTGATGAGCAAGATTGATTGCTCTAGTTATGTAAAATCTTCCACCTTCATTTGAGTCATTTGTGGAGTCCTTGCACATGATTTTTGAGATGCAAACTTTTGAATTTGAAAAGTTATCCACATTATTATTATATAAGGAGAGACGATAAGAGTAGATAATGTTTCCTACATCTACTTATATAGAGAGTGAATTATTCATCAAGTGAAAGGGTAAGTAGTTTGGTAAAAATGCTAGTTCTCTGATAGATAATTCACAAGTGGTTCTAATAAGATATCTAAGTGGAAATATTTATACTATAAGTAATTTAGTCATCTTAAGAAATATTTTAGGAAAATACAACAAAATATGGCTAACCCCAGAAAGAAATATCATCATGCGAATGTAGCTGATGTTGAAGATAAGGAAACATCTGATTTTGTTTTCATGGATTTTAGTGGTAATTCTATGGTGGATCAAGCTTGGTACTTTGATTTAGGGGTATCTCACCATTATACATGCCATAAGGACTGGTATGTGGATTTTTTTTAAAATTATAGTAGTAATGAATATATATCTTTGGGAGATGGTAGAATTCATTTTATGAAGGGATATGGTAATGTTTAGATTAGTTTTAATGATGCAGTTTGGTATACACTTAAGAATGTTATGTATGTGCTTGATATGAACAAAAATCTAATTTATATTAGTGAGATCACTTCAAAATCTATTTTTTTTATAAAATTTTAAAGATAACAATGTTTAGTCACTACCAGAGATAGCAAGATCATTGCTATTGAGATTTATGAAAAAAGCTTATATAAGAATGCAAATCCATAGAGGGCAAAGGAAAGTGAACTTATAGTGGTTGATATCACAAGTTCACTATGGCATGAAAGGTATGGGCATTTGAATTTCTAGTAGTTGAATATATTGATCAATACTAAGATGGTTAAGGGGATTGCTTATAATCAAAATAGTCATCATGTATGTACTAGATGTTAGTTGGGGAAGCAAGTTAGACATTCATTTGATGTTGGTAAAGCTTTGAGAGCTAAGGGAGTATTAGATATAGTACATGCAAACTTACATGGTCCAATGCATACACCTACCCCTTCTAGAGCCCATTATTTTATATTGTTGGTTGATGATTTATCTAGGAAAAAGTGGGTATACTTTTTAGTGAAGAAATCTAATTATTTTTCTAGCTTTCATACTTGGAAATCCATGGATGAATAATATGAAAGATGGTTAGTGAAATATTTTATAATGGATAATAGGGGTGAATTCATCTCAAAATAGTTTAAGGAGTTTTATGCCACTAAAGGTATACACAGATAGTACATTACCCTTTACACTCTATGTCAAAATAGAGTTATGGAAAGGCAAAATAGGATGGTGATGGACATGGGTCACTGTATGGTCCAAATAAAAAAATGTCCCATATAGATAATGGGTATAAGTAGTGGAATATGATGGTGTACATCCTTAATAGAATTACTAAAAAAGCATTGGAGAATATGACTCTAGAAGAGGCTTGGTTAGGTCAAAATCTAGATGTAAGTACTTTTAGATTTTTTGATTGTGTAGCTTTTGTAGTTATTCCTAGTTAAAAGAGAAGTAACTTGGATGTGAAAAGCAAAACATACATGTTTTTTGGGTACAGTGAGTAGTCAAAGGATTAAATATTACTTGATGTTTCTACTAACAAAGGTTGTGGTAAATAGAGATGTCACAGTGAATAAATAGATGCCATACTTCACAACAATTGGTTATAGTTATAGATATTGAGTCATTATTTTCTTCTAATGACTCTATTATAAGTTGTGATGTGAAAATTGAGTAGGATTCTAGTTTATCGGTGGAATCACATTCCAAAGAGGGAATTCTTACAGGTCATTTTGAGGTTCCAATAGAACAACCAAAGATGTCAAAGTGGTGTTCTACCACAATGGAAGCACTAAAGGAGGGAGAAGAATTGCCACAAGGTGTGGAAGGCAAAATATTGAGATTAGGAAAGCAATTTGGTAATAGAGGCGAGCATGAATTTTTTTATCTAATAACTATTATTTCATAGGAATTTGAGCCTAATTATTTTTTAGATTCCAAAAGGAATCATGAGTGGGGATTATCCATGCAATTGGAATATGATTCCTTAATGAAAACAAGACTTGGGAGCTTATGGATCTACCACCAGGAAATAAATCCAATAGTTGTAAATGGATTTACAAGATAAAATACAATTCAAATGGTTCCTTAGATAAATACAAAGCTAGACTTGTTACCAAAGGTTATGCATGAGAGGAAGGGGTTGATTATGAAGAGACTTTTGCTCCTACTACAAATATGGTAAATTTTTGTTTGATTGTTTCTATTTCTACTTAGTTTGGATGGCAAGTGAACCAAATGGATGTCAAGAGTGATTTATTTAATGGAGATCTAGAGGAGGAAGTATACATAGTTTAATGATAGGGTTTTTAGGTTCTTGGAAGGAACATATTATTTTCATGTTGATTAAGTTCTTGTATGGGATTAAGCATGCTCCTCAATCTTGGTATATGAAAATATATTCATATCTTAGAGATTCTGGTTTCAAAAAGTTTAATTCTAAACCAACTCTCTATGTAAAGGTGTCTGGTGATCATATCTTGATTTTTCATTATATATGTTGATAATATAGCCATCACTAGGAGTAGTGATAGTCTCATTTATATAAAAAAAGGTTGATATTTATTGTACTTTTGACATGATAGACTTAGGACTACTAAAATACTATTTAGGTGTTGAGTTTTGGAAAGGTGATTGTGTTGTATTCATGTCACAAAATAAATATTCCAAATCATTGCTAGAAAGGTTTATAATGATTGATTGTAATCCAACTAACACGCATATGGAAGTTGGAGCTAAAATTTCAATTGACACTATTTCACCTCTTGTCAATGAAACAATGTATAGGAAATTAGTGGGTAGTCTCATTTACCTCACTACCACTAGATTGGATATTTATTTTGAAGTGAGTTTTCTATCTAGCTTCATGTATAAACCATAGGAAGTACATTGGTTATCTACAAAATGGGTATTATTATATGTTATAGGTACTCTTGACTTTGGCATATTATATAAGAATTATATAGATTTTAAACTTTTAGGATATTCTAATTCTAATTGGGTAGGATTAATAGATTTAAGAAAATATACAACAAGTTATGTATTCACTATTGGTTCAAGATTTTTCTAATGGCAGAGAAAACTACAAACTACAGTGTCATTATCTTTAATAGAAGTAGAGTATAAAGTTATGGTCAGTATAGGTTGTGAAACTATGTGGATAAAGAAAATCTTGGAGGATCTTCAGTTTGATTCATCAAAGCATACTATGATTTTATGTGACAACCATAGTGTTTTGAAGATATTAAAGAATTTAGTATTCCATGCCAAGACCAAACACGTCAATATTCACCATCATTACATCCTACAATTGGTTATAAATAAATAAAACAAAGAGATGAGTTTTCAAATGCTTATCCAAACCCAAAAGAAAGAATGATTGCATTTATATTCCTTTCAAAATAAATGATTTCACTTCAAAATACTTAATCAACCTAGTAATCAATACTTGCAAGGCTGAAACATACTATCACATTTACGGAAGGCCACAATGATCAAATCATGAACATGTCTTGTTCCAAGTGTCATAACCCAATGGATTATTATAAACAAGCTTAGTCAAATTGATTCCTATTAAACACATTCCATCTTCTAACATTTCCTTTGCAATAATGAATGTGCCAAAGACCAAAAAAGATTATTATGGTCATTTAAGGACCACCATAGCTATCAATTAAATACTCCATCATGAAAAGAAAAAAAACTAGTGATAATCCACTTTCTTTAAAAAAAAAACATTTAAAAGCTAGTTATAGTAAGTTAATCAACATTAAAAGCCAGACCAAGTTGAATTACGCAAAACAAATATTGGTAACATACCATAATAAGTGATAGAGAGAGAGAGAGAGAGAGAGAGAGAGAGAGAGAGAGAGAGAGAGAGAGAGAGAGAGAGAGAGAGAGAGAGAGAGAGAGAGAGAGAGAGAGAGAGAGAGAGAGAGAGAGAGAGAGAGAGAGAGAGAGAGAGAGAGAGAGAGAGAGTCCCATCCAAATGTTTGTGATCATATTAATAATTTGAATACAAAATAAAATCAATAAAAAATCTTTCACATTCTCTAAGAAATTACCATGTAATCCTTCACTTATGCTAAACATCATAAAATAAGAAAATAACATCATAACCTGTTGATGTGGGTTTTATGCACATCTAAGATAAATTTTATATGAGGTAAGATCTAACATTTTTGGATCTCTATGGAACTAGGTTCCACTCTAGGGCACAAGTTACAAGTATATGGTTAGACAACCAGGTGGTGGAATAGTAGGTTGAGCCTATGGGTTGTTTAACTAGGTATGTGGGTGGATGCATGGATTCTAATAAAAAAGATAAATTAATAGGTGAGTTGGATGGGTGGAAGACTAGTCTTTTCTGGGAGTGTCTCAAATAAAATAAAATAAAAGAGGAAGGGTAAGGTAGAAAAGAAGATTGTATATCTTTGAAATGGAATTTCTCAATTTGTCTCTTTGATGGACAAGTACCTTAGGAACCAATGTTTGTTGTTTGAAGCTTTTTCACACTCACTAACAAACATGGTTAGAAGTTTCATTAATAAGATATAAGATGCTTAATGGTCTCAACTAAAGGTTGATCTTATTAAGACTATTACTGCATACCTTCATACAAGAGATTACAACTCAGACCAAGAAGTTATCTAGGGTAGCTATGGCTCACACCTAGAATACTATATCAAAATGAGATAATTGTACATACCTTAGATTACTAATTCATATTATACTAACTATCTAAATCAATGAAATTTATCAATATTCAATAGCTATTGCACATCTAAGACTAACATTCAATAATATAAAATTCATATTCATCCATAACATTGGCACACATCAAAATTATTAAATCAATTACAAACAAAGAAACTTAAAATTCATTAACACAGAAAGAGAAGAAGAAATAAAAAACATAGTTGCATGTCAATCAATTCCTTGATTTCTTCCTCTATATTTATTCAAAAACTTTGACCCTTTGAAAATAGGTTTATACATGTATATATAGATCTTGGGAAAGAGGTTGCCTCAACCTCAAAGTTTAGACCACTTCATTTTCATATAAAAAGACTATAAGCTAAGTCTTGGTTATATATCTATGTTTTAAAGATATCTCAGTCATTGTAATGTGTGTATGTTTCCAAAATAGTTTAGTTAATTGTAATATATATGCATTTAGGGCTTAACTATTTGGTTATGACTATTACATGCAAAATATACAAAATTAGTCTTTATCTAAATTATCTCTTGCTTAACTTGTCTTAAAACTATCATCAAAACTATTGTAATACTCATGCTTGAAAATATAGTAATTGGAGTAGTACTTGGATATGCACTAGTGTATTGAATTGTTATTACCATGGTAACTATAATATGTGGGGGTGCTGACATGGCTACAGTTGTTGGAACTATAGGTGGAGTCTACATAGTGGAATTAGTAGGTGGTATTTTTTGGGCTAATTTATTCTTTACATCTAAGTCTTGGTAGTGTTTATACACACTATCATGCTATGATCAGGTTATGTTCATATCTAGGAGGTGTGGCATAGTCACCCTCCTAGTCCAATCCATCATTTTGGCATGTTCTATCTTGGTATATCTAAAAACAACCCTAAAGACTTCCACCTCTGTCACATTATCTCTAGCCACATTCAATTTGGTCTCAATGTCTTCTAAGATCAAACCATGTAAACTCTACTTGAAGTTGTCAGAGGCTTGTTTAATCATTTAATCAAATGTAGCCCGAGTCACAAGCTTGCCTTTGTTATCTCAAATTACAATCAATTCCAACTCTATCAAAATTTTCTAAACCTATTTCTCTTACTCGGCCAACTTAATCACTAAGCCTCAAAGGGTAATACCCAATCTCAAGCCTCTTGAGTTCTTATTAATGCTAAATTCAAAGAATTTTATTCCTCCAATGGGGTCATCAAGTCCAACTGGCTAAATTCCCTATTAGGGGTATATAGTATTAAGGAATTTAGCTTACTATCATCCTCTTTGTGGATTTTGAGTAATATTGTTATATTATTGACATGAGGAGCCAAACCAACTCTCAAAGAATGAATAGAATCAATAATATGATATAAACTTAGAGATACATTCTACACATCCTGATCAATGCCTTGGGGAACCTAAATCACTTATTGTTTCTCTCTAAGATTCACTAACTCTTCTTCAAGCTCCTATCTAGCCATTTTGGTACCTTCATGTATGGTAAGGATTGCTTATGTATGGGTGTTCATAGAGGACTTGAGGTCCTCAATATATGGGAATTGATGATTTTGTCTATTTGACCTCTTGCTAAGGGACTAAACCTCTTCCCTTTCTTCCATGATTAAGGTTTTGCTTGAGCTATCTTTAATTTTCCTCTTTCTCATCCTTTATACTGATGTTTTGGACTTATCAAACAATGAGCTCACCATTGGTAGTTCAATTATCTTTAGATTGGGCCTCGTAGAGGCTGAGGATCCTAATTCCTTAGTCCAATATGGAAGAGTGAGCATTGAGGGATCTAAGGTCTAAACTTCCACTTGTGCATGCTATTTAGGCTCAGGATTTGTATCAGTGGAAGGATTGGGCATTGCTATCCAAATGATCTTTGACCAGTCTATTTTTCTAAATTATGAAATTGGATGGAAAACAAAGATTGGCTACTTTGATACCAATTCTAATCATGCTACTAGTGCTTCCTTTTCTATAAATACTTCTCACACCACTAGTGCAGCACATGCTACTACTGATAGTGTAACCCAAGCCACTAATGCAAATACTACTGCTTACTAAATAAAGGTGTTACATTCTCCTGTAATGAAGAGTGTCAAAAATAATTTAATCAGCTCAAAGAATATCTTGCCAACCCACCAATTTTTTTGCCATTGATGCCATACAAGTAATTATTTCTTTACCTATCAGCAACTGAGAATGCTCTAGGGGCACTTTTAACACAACATGATGAACAAGGAAAGGATCATGTCATATATTACTTGAGCCAAACATTGGTCATGTATGAACATAATTATACCTTGATTGAAAAAACTTGTCTAGCTATGGTGTTTATAGCCCAAAAATTGCATCATTATATGTTAAATAACAAGAACATTATTATTACCAAAATAGATCCACTCAAGTATTTAATTTTAGAATTTGATCATGGTGTAAAAGTTAAATTTGTAAAAGACTCCAAGGTTAATATGTAAATATAAATTCTAATATAGGAAGAAAAATATGATAGGGACACTACTTAAGCCACTGGCTGGGAGCCTATTCCATATGTTAATAACTTGCCAAGCTTAGGTTGGGCACCTGATGATATGGATCCCCCACCTTCTAGCCTTACTCTTGTTGATTAAAGTTATCTTTTATTTTAACATTATGACTTGTTGCTAGGTTTTGCCTAGTTGTTTGTGGTACTTCTATTTTTGGTCCTAGGATTTGCCTAGTATGGCTACGTGGCATGCTCTCATACAACCTATATTTTTTAGGTCTCCTTTTAGTAGTAACTTATGTGGTTATGGTGGTTAGAGTGAAAGAAGGAAAAGGTGAACCCAATTGGGTAGAATGAGATACAATTAGAGTGATGGAGTAGGAAATGGCTAGAAAGGACAAAGCTAGTGTTGATGGGATGGATATTGATGGAAAGAAAACCACATCAGTGGGTAAAGTGGTAGTGGGTAGATTCATGGATGGGTACATGAAAATAAAATTTATAGAAAATGCTTGTTAGGGAATGAATGTAGAAACCAATAGTCTAGGGGAGATATAAATTATAGGTAAGGACATTAAAGGGAAAAAACCTAAAGGGGATTTGAGAAAAGGACCCTTACTAGATGGTTCACCTATGAGAGGTGCCTTAGCCTTGAGTGATTATAGGCTTAATACCTTTGCATGTTATAGATCCTCCTTATATACCTACTATGCTAGAGGGGTTTATGATCTATCTCCCTTAGGCTTACTTTGATAGGTCTTTGTGGCTCTACCTACTTGTGGGACTGTTACCTATTAAAGAAGAGAAGTGGGGAATAATGCTTGTGTTGGGTCTAAGGAATTCACTATTCCTCTTCATCAAAAGAATCTAAGAAAATAATCCTAGCTTCTACTCTTTGTGCACTATCTCCTATCTGAGTTAGCTCCTCTACTAGCTCATGCTTGACTTGTATCAGTTCAACTATGAATGCTTGAACTGAGAGCACTAGTTCATCTTATGATTATATGGAGGTAGGTAACTATTCTTTTTGGCTTGTTCATCCTATGCTTTAATGAGTGGTACCTCAACTACCAACTACTGTTGGTCATGAGGTTGACATTAAGCTATTTGGAGATCTTATCCCTCTCCTTCTAGTATCTATGATTGCCTACCACTCCAAAAATGAGAAGATATACATCCTCTAAGAGGTGGGATCCTAAAATTTGATTTATCAAGTGTAAGAGATGGCTCTACCTATATCACTTTTAGCAAGTCCTCACTCAATCCTATAGTTATGGCCCTTTCCTTGACCTCCTCATAATCCTTGGAATTGAGGAATAGAAAATCATGATCCATTGGATCATGTTTGTAATCAAGGCCAAGGGTATGAATTTTATTTTGGACCTTATAATGAGGATCCCAATCTCTGTGAGGGAGGGTAGGTAATGCCTATGCATTATAGGCCTCCTGGAATTGCCTAAAAATTGTATATTGCATTCACCCAATGGTGATGTGGGATCCATGTAATGTCACCAAAATTATTCTTCATTAATTATTCATCAATGCCATTTCATATCTGATATGTTATTTCCTACTATATTATTTTATCTAGAACAAAATTTGAAAGTTGAATAGGATCTACCTTGTGGCTAGCTACCATAATCATAGTATAGTTTGGATATATCTAGTAGTCTCCTACATTGTTGGCTAGTGTCTAGGTTATGATGGGGGAAATTATTGGCAAAGGATAGCTGTGGATGGCCATCCATACTTGAGGGTAGAGGTCCTCAATGATTTTGGATATGTTTCTCACATGTGATTATATGTGCACAAAGGATTAGTAATCACAAATCCTATTCTTGATGAATCTTGTGTTTGTATCCCACATGACTCTATTGTGTCTATACACTATGCCCATGATCATGTTCAATAGGTAAGACATCATGTAGAAATTTACTCCTAGTGACTATTTATTTTTATGCAAGATTTGTTCTTGGAGGTGTGCACTGATCACTTCCCCCAAAGTGTAGGTGTGCTCTGAGGTACTTAGTAGATCCATTATGGGAACCCAATCTAGGTACATTAAGTACATTCTCACATGGATAAAGAATATGTTTAGAAATTCCATTCCCATGTGGATTCCCATTTTGAAATGGGTGATGGGGTTAGGGATTTTGACATGTTTTTTCAAAGTGAAACTTTTCCTAGGGAGAATCCACCTCTATAATGCCCACTCCACATTGTTATACTTATTCTATATAATAATAGTATGTAGATCAAAAGTGACATATGCAATGGGTAATCTCAAATACTTATTAAATGCCTCACCCACTATATACATGAAAATAGTGTTTCTATCAACATAGTGAAGGTATACTCCATCCATTATTCTCCTTTTGAAGAAGACACCCCAAAGTAGATCAATGCATGACATAACTAATGACATTTTAGCCTCACAAGACAAATATCAACCCCTATCATTAGAAAATTGCATGAGAACTCCTCTAAGATTATCTATAGTGAATTAACTCTCATGATCTCATAAATGCCTATTGAAAGTCTTTGAGCCTTGTTAAAAGTGTCATGGTGTGTCATGGAATCTTCTTGTGAACTCATGTGTCATGAATACCTTAGGTCTATATAATGATGTGACAATGGTCATTGTGATCATAGAGTGATTAAGAAGGTTTTCATGGTCTTTCTCATGCCTAGAAGGATGGTCTTAAGTATGTTTGATAGGCTTAAATATCTATAGTATAATTTGAATAAGTTTGACAAGATTGAGGCTCCTATTGTTATGATTTTTAAGCTTGTTTGGGTCATTTCAAGATGAGAAAGAGCATTATGAGAAATATGAAAATTATTTAAACCATACTTAGATCTTTATGGTGTGTATAAATTCATTCCCCATGGTATTTTTGTTCAAGTCTACCTCAGACCCTAATTAGCTCTTTTAAGATGCCAAATGACCCTTAAAATGCCTCACATAAGCCTATTTTTATTTTAAACATTTTAAAGGGGAAATTATTTGATAACAATCACATTATAAATGTCTTTAAGAGGTCCCATTCTTATCACATGGTCATGATTAAGCATTCTCACATCATAAAGGTCCATTTTAAAGCTCATTTCCACCTCCCACTAGCCAAAGGGGTCCCACACATGCCAAAATATGCATCCTTTCAAGTATTCCTAATATACTACTCAATTTAAAATGTCATTTAACTTATGTTTTCCCTCTCTTCTTCCTCCAATGGCATCCCAAGATCAAAAGCATGGATAAAATATAGGAAACGAAGGATTTTCAGGTGCTTCCATCAAACTTGTAAGGACATGTCCATACAAAGGGGAGGAAAGGGTTTCAAGGGAGTTCATTATATATGTCTAGTGGAAGTTTTAGGTCAAAAGGACTCAATAATATGTCAAAACCATTCCTTTCTCTTCACTGGGTTATTTAGCATCCCAAGCAAACTTTTTAGGTTTCCATTCATTCTATATAGGAGAGAGAATATCAAGAGCTAGGAATGTGGGGAGAGAAATGGGTCCATTTAACTTCTTATCCAAGTCAATTTTCTACAAATCCATTCCCTATACTCTATGAATAATGGCTAACAATTTGGTCACTCCAATGACATTCTTCATCTATGTAGGGATTAAAAATGATAGCAGTTTTGGTGAATATATGGTGTGTTTTTGGGAACACACACTTTTTTATGTCCTTAAGGTCCTCATATCCCACATACATCACCATACACCACTATTCACATGTGTGGGGGTGTGATAACAAGAAAACCTCCATGTTCTCTTTACTTACAGTCTGCAAATAGGTTTTCATATATTATAGGGTATTCAAATACTGATAGTGTAAATGAATGATGGTTATGGGTTGTGTAATAGTTCATTTCCATCCTATTGAGACTCTCTACCCTCATAATAACCTAAATAATCCACCCTCAATCCAAACTGATCACTCCAAGGTAGTATCCACAATGTGACTGTTATGAGTAAACATGGTCTCATCTACAAAGGGAGGATATAATAGCTATGGAGGGTCTCTATTAGTGTTAAGGGTAAACATAATATCCTTTATGTTTATCCACTTCTTGTTTTATACCCTCACTACCTCTTCATCATTAACCTATGTATTAACCATCCCCACCCTCAATCTACTATGCAAGATAAACATACAATCATATCATGCCTATTATGGAGGTTAAGAGAGGAGGTGCCACTATAGGATTAGAGTCTGAGAGACATTAAGAACCCTTAGAGAATAATATGAGAAGATCAAGAGGCATGTATAATGAGTTGATCAAGGTCAAAAAAATTATATACACTCTTAACCACCATAAGATGTCAACATAACGATCTCTCTCAAAAGGAACACATAATATAAGCCTAGAGATGCAACTTACAAGCCTTGACTGTAAGTAAGGAGAAATTGATCAAGAAAACCTACTTAGGGAATGTTTGAGTTGGAGACACCTGACTAGAAAAGTTATAAGGTATGATAATTTTTTTAAGTGATTAGACCCCTAGGTTGGTGAAGGAACCAAATGACCTAGTCAGGCTAAATAGACATAAAATTGAGACATATAGGCTTGTGCACTAGGGTGGATGGTGTCTACATATGTTAGGTGGTTTTTGAAGATAAGAAACTTAAAAGGGAGGTAATAAAGGTGAAATAAGTGTTTAAAAATCATGAAAATATCAAATTTAATAGAAGAATATGTAACTGAATGTCATGGTCTACTTAGGCCTATAGGGTCTAATAGGCCTATGCAAACTTGTATACATAAAATTGACAACTTTTGATTTTGAAGTGATTTTAAGATGAAAACCTATAAGGGGAGATACATGATATGGTTTTCAACCATAAAATCATCTAATCATGGAATAGAAATCATTAAATTCAAGCCTAAGGGTTACATAGGCCTGACTGTGCACTAACCCTAGACCTGACTGTGTGAGTGCATGTAGGCAATAAATTTAGGAGAAGGTATAAAGTAATATAATGTTTATAACCTTGAAGGAATTATTTAGGAATCCAAAAAATCCATCATCACTATACTAAAGAGATAAATTCTTACTCAAACCCCATACCACTGCTAAACACCCAGGCTAACAAGCAAATTAGATCTACATGCAGTATTATAAGAAAGAGGGACAAAGTTGGAGTTAAAAAATTGAAGGTAAGAATAGATGATAGTAACATCCTAAGGGGAGAGTGATAGAACTATTGTTAATCAAACTTTCACCCCTGTGAAGGTAGTTTCAGGGCTTCATAGTCTACTAAAACATGGAAACAATCCTAGGCTGTGGGCGACCTAATTAGTGGATTGAATCTCTGGATTTTAAGGGATGGATCCCTTTGGTGTATCAATTAGGATCTTAATATATGTTACAAACTTCTTGGAAAAAGAGAGAGAAAACTTGAAATAAAATCCTACTTAATGATGGTGATACACCTAATTTTTTTGATTGATCCACTCAATTTGAGCTCCTAAGAACACTGATTTAGACAAGAAGAGGGATGAAACTTCAACTCCAATTGACCAATATACACAAATATTTCATGAAAAGGTTTTATTTGGTGACCCAAGATTGAGGGAAAAGAAAGAATATTCCTAATTTAAGGCACTAACCAGCCACTTATATCCACTATAAACTTAGCCAATAGAAATAAAACATAGAACATGACCTACATAAACTGATCAAATATGCTACTAGGTAAGAATCAAAACTTGAAAAGGAAGAGAAATTATATCACTTATGCAAATCACTAACATGAATACACTATACCAACATTTTGGAAAATAAGAACAATCCTTCTATTAATCTAAAAAAATATTACAAACTCAGTCTTTGGTAGAATTTGATCTTGCCAAAATAGGGATACAATTCAAGGCTGAAAAGCCAACTTATATAGAAAACATATAATAGCCAAGAGGTTGGCATTGAAAATATAATAAGATGACAACTCCCACTTCAAGCCAAGTCCAATTTGTGTTATCACAACCTTCTAAATTTGTCTTTTTCCTTGCATGAAAACTCTTTGGTGTTAAAAAATGAATGGTGGGGCTCAAGCTTGGGATGTTATTTTTCATGCATGAAATCAATGCCAACTTTGGATTTCTTGACTTAAGCTTGAACCAATTTGAAGCTGAGTTGGAATGTTTGAAAGGTTTTCCTTTGCATGAAATCAATGAGTAGATGTGACACTTGATAACTAGTCAAATCTATAAATTAAGAATAGTCAACTCCAAATCTAAATTTAAAAATATATTTGAACTAATAAAATGTTTGAAAGGCTTGGATTAACAAGAATGAATTCATGAAATTAACATTAAGCTCCTTGAGTCCTTCATGCAAATGAGTCTCCATTTTTAGAATTGAAGGTGTCATGTTTGAAATGGTTACACATCTTGGATGTGTCTAATCCTATTTAGACCAATTTTCATGTTGTAGAACATGTTAATCTATTAATTAGATATTGAAATCTCTTGAATTATCTGGTTCTTCATTTCTATGTATTTCTTATAGAGTTTATTTTAGCTTTTCCTTCGAATTTTCTCTCTCAGACTTATTGTCTTTGGCTTTTGCCTTTGTCACTTCATTTCCTTTGGACAAAAATTTTGAAGGAATTATTTCTTTAGCTTCTTTGTCTATCTTTTTACCATGAGCCTTTGTTTTGGTCTTTGGCTTGTTTATTTCTATGGGTAAATCTTCTGAAAGAATTCTTTCAGACAATTTATCCAAAATGATTCTTTCAGACTTTTTGTCCCTCTTTCCCATGAACTATTTTTCCTTAAAGCTTTATTGGAATTTTTCTTTAGGTTATTTCCTTTTTTATTTATTTGGATAAATTTTTTAAAGGAATAAAATCTCCAGCTTTTTTGTTTGACACATTCCTTCAGACAATTTAAAACTATCATTTAAAGATTTCTGATAATGATTTTCTTGAAGGGAAAGAGACCCTTTAGGCTTCCTATAAATCCCTTCAATATTTTTTCAAGAATTTTTTTTGAAGGGTAAATACCCCTCAAAAGTTTTAAATAACCCTTTGGGATTGTGTAAAATAACCCTTCTAAAGAGAAAAAGACCTTTGAAATTATGCGAATTGACTTTTTTGAAAGGAAAAGAACCCCTTTGGAAAATCTGAACAAGCCCAATCTCTGACATTTGGACAAAGAAACATGATATGGAAAGTTTAGAATGATAAAGGTGATAATTTGACCTGTGGGGTCAAAATTTTCAACATTTTGGTGACTCAACTAGGAAGCATGCCTGCTATGCTTGAGAAATCAAGCCATAAACATGATATTGAACTCACAATACAATGATAAACTTAGTCCATGGCTAAAAATATATTTTGACCAGAAAAGAAGTAACCTTCATCCTTCTTATACAAAGGGAAACGCATGAAAATAGGAAAACTAACTAAACCAAGAAAATGTGCAAACAAGTGCTTATTCAAAAAAAAAAATAGAACAAAACTACTGTGCTTGAACAACACTTGGATGAAAGTTAAATAAGCTAACTATATAAAAGGATTTTTACTCTTTAGTAATAATATTTTAGATGTATCCCATTAACTGGGATTGGAAGCTCCTGACCATCCATCTTTGCAAGTTGGAAAGCATTGTGGGATTTACAGCTGGAGATTATGTATGGGCCACTCCAAAGGGAATCAAACTTTGTGTGCCTTCCTAGTTTAGCTCTATCCTCATCCCACTTGAGGACCAAATCTCCTTCTTTGGAACTTCATGAAGAAGCTCCTTTGTAAAAATCTCTCTTCACTTGTGCTTGATGAATATCCATGGATAGCATGGACTGATTTCTTATCTCTTCCAGCTCTATAAGCTTAGCATACCTGATCTCCATAGGCTCATTCTCTAACATTTCAAGTTGATGCATTAGTTCTAAAGTAGGAAACTCAAGAGAAATGGATAACCTTGCTTCCTTATCATATACTAGCTTATATGGAGAGTTGGCTATTGATCTTTTATAGGTGATCCTATCAGCCCATAGAGCTAACTTATGTTTGAGATGCCATGACCTCTAATTATCTGAAATAGTCTTTTTTATGATCCTCAATAGGTTCTTATTTGTAGATTTAACAAGGCCATTACCTTGTGGATAATAGTTTGATAAAGTGATAAGATAAATCCCATGTTGGACAGCCCATTGACTGATTTGAGATCCCACAAAAGCCATTGTATTATCAAAAATAATAGTTGAAGGAACTCCAAACCTAGTAAGTAAAACTTCATAGAAATTAACAACATTGGTCTCATTTGCTTCTTTCAATGCCACTACTTCTATCCAATGTGTGAAGCAATCTATAGCAGTTAGAATCCATTTATGCCCTTAACTTGAAGGAGGATTTATGAGAGCAATAAAGTCTAATTCCCATTGGAAAAAGGGTTAATCCACCATAATTGGTTGAAGAGGTAAGGCTGCAAGTTTCACTTTCCAAACAAACATAACACACTGTTTGCAGTTTCTAACCCATGCATGGCAATCACCAAATATACATGTCCAATAGTACCCACCTCTCATGATCTTAAGGGCTATATTTCTTGTATAAAAGTGACCTCCACCATGTCCATCATGGAATTATTCAAGTAATTTTTGAGTTTGACTTGGTTGTATACATCTTAGCAACATGCCATTGATATCTTTCTTGAATAAAACACCACTAATAAGCAAAAATGGAATTGATTGTGATCTAAAATACTTTTTTTTGAAGAATTTAGATGAGAGGGATATATAACATGTTGGAGATAGCTTACCAAATCATGAAACCAGTTAGATGGTGAGGTATGCATAACTACAATCTCTTCATCATTTGACACTAAAACAACCTCATTAGTCACTTGCAAGTCTTAAGCTAGGTGCTCAAAAAGTCTTTTACCTCTAATCAACTTTGTCACCTTAATTTCCATGTCATATTCCATTACTTTGGTTATCCAACTAGATATCTTCTCATTTATATCCTTTTTCAAAAGAAACTCTTTGATGCTTGGATGGGAAACCATTAGATGTATCTTATTGTTAGACAATAAGTGTCTAAACTTCTTAAGAGATATTATAACTAAAGGGACATTTTTCTTAACAAAAGAGTACCTTCTTTCATACTCTTCCAAACCTTGACTAAATAAGGCTATTAGCTACTCCAAAGCCTCATGATTTTATTGCATAAGAATGCTTGAAATGGTTTCCATATTAGCATATGTATACAGAATAAAATCTTTTATGAAATCTGGATTTATAAGGGTATGAGCACTAGCTATGGACCTCTTAATATATTAAAAATTGTTTACTCCTTTGGACTAGCTGAAGCCCTGATCCTTCTTTAACATGGCTATAAGTGGCTTTACTAAAATAGTAAAATCTGAAATATATCTCTTTATGAAGTTGATTTTCCCAAAGAAACTTTGCATAGTATTTTTGTGATTAGGTAAGGAAAGTGCAAGAATGGAGTCAATCCTTTTAGAATTTATGATTAAACCATGATTTGAAATAACATGTCCAAGAATCTTACCTTTATGAATAGAAAAAACACACTTTTTGGGATTTAGAGATACCCTAAATTGCCTACACCTTTCGAACACTTGCTTGAGATGAACATGTGATCTTCTACATTCTTTTAAAACACTATTATATCATCCAAATAAACAAGAATAAAATTATTAAGAAGGCCTTGGAATTCCATATCCATGGATATCTGAAAGGTTGCTCTAGCATTAGACAAACTGAATGGCATCTTTTTGTATGCAAATGTCTCCCACTTAGTTGTGAAGGCTATCTTAAATTGGTCTTCTTCCTTGACCAAAATCTGATTTTAGCCACTATATCCATCCAAAAAAGAAAACCTCTATGAACCTAAAACAAGATGTAAAATTTGTTCCATTGATGGAAATGGATAGTGATCCTTAAGTGAATCCCTATTCAAATCATGGAAATCAACACACAAACAAATCTCACCATTCTTCTTCCACACTAGAATGTGATTGGCCACCCAAGTTAAGTGATTGATTGGAAATATAATAGCTAACTTTATGAGCTTGTGAAGCTCAGCTCTCATCAAAGGCTCAATCTTAGGATTAATTGGAATTTGTCTTTGTCTTACTAATTTAGTCTCCTCCTCTAACTCAATGATGTGTTGAGTTAAACTTGGATCAAATCCCCTGAGATCACTATAGTACCATGCAAATATATTATCAAAACTTGTGCATAACTCAATGAAAGCTTGATTTTGTGAAGGAGTACATACCTTAACCAACTTAAAAATCTTACCAATTGCAATATTTATATGGCATAGTGCTATTATTTTTTTTGACAAGGATGATTTATCCTTCCTTAGCTCATCATCACCACTAAAAATATTCTCAAGTGTGACCAATCCCTTGGACAACTTATTCATTTTTAGTTTCACAATCTAATCATCATACTACTACAAGTGCTTTGATTAGTTTCTTGAAAAAAACTTAGACTCCTCTTGTAAGAATCTCATAATTTGATTATCATCCTTGAACGCCTACCAATTCTCATGATTATCTGGAATGGAAGGCCTTATAACCACCTTTATGTGTGACTAAAATTTCTCACTTTTTATATCAACTAGGATACTGAATTATGACCCAATGGTAGCCAACCTATCAACATGTTTATTCTCACCTCTTTGTATTGACTGAATGTTAAAAGCTTGGAAATCTTCAAGTAAATCCCAAATTATATGCTTGTAAGATTTAAACAACAATTTTTTACATATATTCAAACCTCTTACTTGGTGAATTACAAGTTCACTATCTTCAAAAACTTGTAAGGAATTGAATTTCATCTTCTTAGCCCACTACAAACCATGAAATAGTGCCTCATACTCAGTAACATTATTTGAACAACCAAATATCAACAATAGTTCAATTCAAAATTAGTAGTTTTAGTACAATTTTTCTCAAAGAAAATAGATATAAAGGGCATCATGTGCAGCATGATGGTTCTCTCTTTTAGTTTTAAATGAGGTAATTGGTATAACTTCTAAATTAAAATCCATGTTTTAGACACCAGTTATTAGGGGTAATATGCATAGTACATTTGACTTATTTTCTTTTCGAGTTTAGTATATTACCTAGGTATTCTCAAAAATTGAATGCCTTATTCCAGGTGGTTGGAATAATTTTAGAGTGGCTTTCATACAAGCCTAACCTCCACATTTCTGAGTGGATTACACATAAGCCTATTTCCCAGTTTTGGAGTGGCTTTCATATAAGCCTAATCTCCACCATTTTTTCAAGTTGGATGAGAGTGGCTTAGTTTCTAACACACTTTTAGTTATCCATGCCACAATTTTAGATTATAAAACATTCATAGGATTCAAGAGCCATATTATACAACACACATTTAATACCAGTATTAGTTCATAGCTTCACTTCATAGGGTAATGGTGGAGGCAAAGGACTAGCTAGCCTTTATATTCTTGAGCCACCTACTCAGAGGGATTAGTCACACAATCCAAACATTGATTAACACATGCATGATCACATAGCTTCACTTAGTGGGTGATAGTGGAGCCAAGATTCTAACCTTTACATTCTTAAGCCACTCTTAGGGAATTGAGTACTTAGCTCCATTCATGATATTACTCTTAGTACAACACATACCCAACATTACTCAACATCATCCAACATCACTCAATATCATAATAGGTTTTATATTGGTTCATGTACCTAGTGAGGTGTATTCATTCCTTTCTCTTCTTCTCTCTCTTACCCAACTTTATACATTCTTATTTTAGATATAGCATATCTAGTAAGAATTGATATACTCTTTTTTTTTCTTGTATATTTACACTTCATATCATGCTCTCTACACACACCCAACATCACACAACTTCATAAGCTTCACCCTTGTAGGTAAGTTCATGTACACTTTCTACTTTTCTTTTATATTAGTATTTTACTTTTATACATCACTAGAATAAAGGGGGGGGGGCAAATGTAGTCATATAAAATGTGAAAATTGGTAATATGAGTGTGGCTTATGACACCCAACCCATAGATCCCTCTTGCTTACTCTCATGACCCTTCTAGGCACCTTTTCACTGATTCCCAATCATTCATAGCCTTTCAAATAGTGATTCCACCTCCTCCAAGATAATCTTCCTATGATAATTCCATCCCCCAGGTCTTGTACCCTCAGGCCAATAGTTCCCAACATGGATTATAGCACCAAACCTTAGGGTGTTTGAGTTTGGTGCTCTTATCTAATCAAATTTTAATCTAAGGTGACCATTTTCTCCTAATTCCTCTTCCTCATTATGTTGGCATAGCATGAATACATTTTAACTATGAACAATAGATCTCTATAAAATCCCATTCAAAGTTCATTTAGAAGGGGTTGGCAAATATCACAAAGTAAACAAGAATACAAGTAAGACTATTTAGGCATATTTCCCTATTCTTCATATACAACCATCCAATATAGCCACAAGCTTATTTAAACCCGCACACTAGTCCCTAGCCACCTTAATCACACTTATTTTTATCATTTTACATCTTCATACATACTATTGCAAAAAGTACATCAAGTGAGAGAACTACATATAGCTTGATCCCTCTTCAAATTATTGGTATGTAGGCAATGTGCCTATATAAGGGGTGTGGATACATGTTTAATGAATCTTAAACACACTAAACCCCCTCCTCTTCCTCAAAGTTTGTTAAATCATAATGGATTCTAAGGTTTGAAGACTAAATCATATCTATAGGGATTTTTTTAGACTTCTAGCATCCAAAATTTCATAGGTAGGCTCACATAGAGACAACACACAAAATCTAGAAAGTTTAGATCTCTAGGATAACAGATACTAATAGGAATATATCATTGGACCCTAGGGTGTCCTATTTTTGCACTCTTGTCCTTTCACAAAATGAAAGCTAGATCCTAATTTACGCATTGTCCCAGTCTTGTATAGTAAATTCTAGACTTTGTCTCAGTTGTCTCAGTCTAGTTTAAGCTAATTTATATTTCTCTTCATTTTTTTTTTAGAAAGGTTAAAATTATAATTAAATTATACAAATTAGTATCTTAATTATTGAAATATTATTTATTGATTTAATTATCTCAAAACCTTAACTAAATTAGAAATAAGACTCCAATATTCCTAAAACTATTAAATCAATGTCGTTAAGTAAAGGAATCTCTCCTCAATGCTAACCCCACACAAATAGTAAGATACAAGAGATGACCAATGAAGGTTGAAAGGGTGAGAGATGTGGAATTTAATTTTTATGTTTCAAGGCCTTTACCCCCATAAAACTAGTGAGATGTAAGGGTTCATCACCAAAGACCAAGATAGGTGAGTAAAATTACCTATTTTTTAACATGATAATTTTATAATTTAGAATGAACCAAAAGAGGATAATTTATCATGGACAAGATTCTAGACTAGGTTGTAGGCTATCATATTATGAGTTTTGCAAAAGATATAAAGAAAGTATGTGTACTCTGCTTAAGAGAACTAGGTCAATAACCAACATAATGCTGATTTTGATTTTTTTTTTAATATGGGATAGTAGTGTAATGTGAAAAATGGAATGATATGATATACTGCATTCTATAATTTTAATGCTATGCAAAATAACAACAAATAATCACCAAACACAACATATAATATACAACTCAACATAAAAACTATGAAAAATGCAATGAAATGAGGGAAATGTGACATGTAAGTAATAAATATTGAAAATATTAAGTGAAAAGATTTCATATATTATCTAAAGTCCTTACCCTCCAAAGTGTATAATAAATAGGCTCCATTATTAAAATCTTTAGTCACTAGGTAAGGGCCTAACCAGTTAGGTCTGAACTTCTAACCTTATCCTTTCTTCTTATCAATGTAGATATCAATCCTAAGGACAAGGTATCTTACACATATTAGGAATATATGGACATATTTATTATACTATCTACCAATGTGATATGTATATGTGACATGGTTCTATGCAACATTGCGTTATTGTTCTTCTAAAGTCTCAGGTTCAGCTAATTATCAATTCTTATACTTCTCATGGTTAAATAGACCCTAAAGAGAAACATGAAGGATAGGTATCTCAACCATAAGAGGTATAATAGGTTCAGATCCAAAAAAAAAGGAATATAAGGTTTCCATAATGGGTATTTTAATGTTGGTTATATATGCCTAAAGTTTTAGATAATGCTATAAATGCCAATCTCATTTAGAATATTTGACTATTTAGACCAAGATCAAATTTAAGGTTTTATTTGTGTATTCAACCTAACTATTAGACTATGGATAATATAATGAGGTGATGTGCTATGATGTGGAAAATTTATTACATACTTCACACCCTAAATGTTTAAAGGGAGATCTATTAGCCATTATGATGATTTTTAAAACTCTAAATCAATAAATGATTTGGCTCAAAATGAATTTTATAGTGATTAAAGAAATAACAATTACATGAGGCATTAATTCTACCCATTTAGCAAAATATTTGGTAGCCATAATAATGAAATGGTGACCATTTAAACAATCAAGGGAAAGTTTACCTATCAGATGTAGACCCCAAGTGGAAAAGGGCCAAGGAATAATAATGGGTTGTAGAGCATGAGGAAGAATGTGGATCTTGTGAGAGAAGTGTTGCACTTCTCATATTTCCTAGCATACTTAATGGGATCATGTTCAAGAATGGGCTAAAAGTATCCCTTTCTATGTATTTTGAGAGTGGCTATGTAACCACCAAAGTGACCACCACAAACCCCACTATGATAATGGAAAATGACCCTTTATGATTCCTCTTGGTACATACATCTCAAAAAATTACATCAAAGGCCTTATGGTAGAAAATGTAATATAAAATGACATACTTAGAAGAGAAAACTTGAATACACCACCTCTATTGAGAGTTGGCCCCTTATGAATGGGTATGATCAATTAAGTAATGAATGATATTGGAATACCAAGGAGAATAAATGATATGAGGGTTATCTATGTAATAAATTAATTAACTAGGAAAATCAGCATCAATGAGATCATTGATCTTTGAAGGAGAGTTTTCCAACCAATTAGAAATGACTTATACCTTGATGGTCCAATGGTTGATTTAATTAAACTCAAACTTGCTCAAGACCATGATAAGATGGCTAGTATTTTTTGAGAATGGGTTGGTTCAAGAACACATGCAATGATTGAGACCTTACTATGACTTGTGTTTATTAATTAAGCATGTAACAACACCACTAGGTTTTACTACAATAAAGTATTTTTTTAATTAATAACACATATTCATCTAATAGATTTCACCATGGGAAATCTAACTAAGTGATATTTAACAAAATTTATTATTTTAAGTAACCCCACAAGGTTTATAGCTAATCCATTTAGATAATGATCACTAAGAAAATGATATAACAAATCATGAATAATGTTGAATAAATAATAAAGACTACATTTATTTCATAAAGTAATAATATAATTTTAGCCATGACTGATACAACATTACATCCACTGATGTAGATGTACAAATGAATAAATATTATAACTTCAAAAATAAATAATATCTATAACAATAATAATAAAAAGATATAAAGCTCCATAGATCATGAGTCTCCATGACTTAAGTATCTATTTATAATCTTAAATGTAATCTCTGGTATAGTAATGTTGTAGGGAGCAAAATCATCATTTGAGTGATTTTCCACATCAACCATGGACCATTGATCTCCCATACTATCTCCAAATAAGAGAATGTCACTCCTATGTATGGATAGATAATGATGGTGTGGGAATCCAGAGTGACAAACTAGAACCCGTGTGTTATAAGATAACTAATATATGATGTGTACCATAAATAAATCCATTCTAACATGATATCATAAAAACATGTAAACTATATCGAACTCATGAAATGACAATGTTTAACTATAAACATTACTTTAGCCATTATTTTCAAATATTTAATGATCTCTAAGGTTAGTCAATTTAATACACACCACTCGATTAGATTACACCTCATCTTGCATTGATGGTGCTAATTAGGCTAGTGAAATCCATTCACTGCTTATTTAGTATCATAAATACAAGATTTGGTTAAATTATATAATAATATAAAAACTAATAGATTCAATCAAAAAATTCTTTATTAGCATATATAAATATGTTAAGTATGAAAATATCAAATACATATATTTAGTCCATCAAATGTAATGCAATGAATTTAATATCATCTAGTTTATTATGGAATAATAAACACAATCATAAATAGTCTTTAATATAAACATACCATCTAGGTAAGAATTATATCTAGACTATAAATTACTGAATATCATAAAAGTAACTTAAAATGTTATTTCATCCACGAAAATAAATATTAATCACAACTTGTTTATTTATTCATATTCCACAAATATAGCGAAATTTAGTCATAAAATAACTTTATAAGATTTATATGTAAACAATTAAATATCTTCTTTTTAATGCTTCATCTAAACATTAAATACATAAAAAATCATCCATTTTATTCTACTATATAGTAATGTTTAACAACATATAATAAGTTGCATACATTTATATATGGTATACCCATTCTTAGATTTATAATACTATCACCAAATCATATGTTTATACCATGTATATATGTATTATTTATTTTATACTCTCAGGTATGCATATAAATATTTTTAATAGTCATAATATGAGAATGTATAAATTATAATCTAAGTAGACAATCCATTGTCCATGATATTAGAGTATCTTGTATACTCTCAATATAAATTCAAGATACAATAAATTATCTTAGTACTTTTAATATACTAGATAATTCTAAATTCAATTATTTTGACTAAAAATGCATAGAATATATGTGATTTAAAATTCAAACATAGCCAAACAATGATTTCTCAATTCTATTATTTTAAAATACACAAATCACTCAATTCAAAGTACTATTAAAATTACTTTCATATAAAATGATCCAAGATTATATACTTATCTGACTATGTCCAAAACTTGAGAATTCTATGATAATATAACTCAGACCTTGACCATGTATATATGCCTCATACAATATAATGTTTAATTTCATACTCAAACCTATATAATTTATGAGAGGGTCATACTCATAATCTTAAAGACCAATCTAACTATTTATAATACACAGGCAAAACAAATAATAAATTTGAGTGTATATAACACATATACATAACCATTTTACTACTAAACCCAACATTATAATTTATAAAATTTACTCCAAATTAAAAAATAACAATCCTTTATAATAAATATTTCATCCATGTCGATGAGTACAATGTTTCACACTTTAGCCTAAGTCTTTATAATCAACTTGTATATATATCTCTATACATTAATCCACTTATACAACCAACTATATATACTTTCATTCAACTAACTATCTACTATATACATCATTACCAGGTTTCAAACCATTAAATGTTTATGGCTTGGAAAGAATTAAACCCCAATTATATATATATATATATATATATATATATATATATATATATATATATATATATATATATATATATATATATATATATATATATATATATATATATATATATATATGTATGTATGTATGTATGTATGTATGTATGTATGTATGTATGCTACAAACTTTAACAACATAGATTGAGTATATATCCCACTAATGATTCATAAATTCAAACAAAACCAATAAACAAAAAATATATTCAAAAAACTTAACCTTTGAATTATATATATATATATATATATATATATATATATATATATATATATATATATATAATTCTATATATATACACTTCCATTCAACTAACTATCTACTATATACATCATTACTAGGTTTCAAACCATTAAATGTTTATGGCTTGGAAAGAATTAAACCCTAATTTTATATATATATATATATATATATATATATATATATATATATATATATATATATATATAATCAGGTCATTAAATCTTGAGTATATATATACATGTTTATATATGGTTAATATTGTTATGAAATTGCATAACATCCTTACCCAAATTCCAAGTTAGGTATATACATGTCCAAATCCCTCATAACCAATGCAAAATTATATGTAAGTTTGAGCATTAATGCTTATATCACCAAACTGGTTCGATCACTAAAATCGAGTCTAAGACCCTACCCAGTCTATTAATAAGTACCCCTTTTATGAAATAACCATATTATATTTTTTTAGGGTTTACAAATCTGCAAACAAATATTAATACAAAGTTTTTAGTGTGCTAATGTAAACTTGGAAAAAAATATACAATTTTAACCAGTCTATTTTAGGGTTTCTCTAGGTTAGATGTAGGGTTATGTGGATGGTTAAGCCATCCACATGGACCTACATTCAACCCATAATTTATTTATAATTTCAAAAATAATTGAAACTAGTAAACCATTTATCATTTCTTTTCCAAAAATTTATCAACTATAACACTTGAATTTAAAGTACATCACCAACTTGTAAAAGTGATTATAATGCCAAGGAAATTGAATTTGTCTTTCCTTCTTATCTTGAATTCCCTTTGATATACTTCTTACTACTACACCCACATATGCCATGCCCTCACATGTCTCTCTCCCTTCCCTTTTATTCTTCTCCATGCTCTTACTTGACACCAATTTCTCCCTTTTACTTGACAGACAAATAATGACTAAATCAATGCATGCCATGAACAACTAACAAAACTCAATAGAATAAAAAGTCTGCCACCATTTTTTCATGCAAACTCCTTACAATTCCCATAATGATTTTGCTAATAATAATTTTTAACTCAAGTTAAAATAGATTATAAAACTTAATCATCTAGAAATTTTGGGTGATTAGTATAATAATCATTTTATGCATGTATTTTGACTTTACCAATACTAACACCGACTTCCCATAGTACCCATGAAAATTGACTTTATAGAAAGTCTTCAAACATTGTTATTCCATGAAATGTTGACTAAATGACAAGCATACATAACATACTTACAATATGACAAGGTAATTATATCATATGACTTTAAAATACCATTGACAATGTTACCAAGTCATCTAAGAATCAAACACAATAATGTCCATATAATCATTAAACAATGCTCTTATCTTTTTTACTTTGCATAGAATTTTATTTATTGCCTAAGCATTAAGGCTAAGTATTAATTCAATAATATTAATTTCATTATATCATGTCAACTTAGGATCATTCATTAATGCTTACAAGGAATTATAATTCATTAATGTCTTATTACAATTTTATGTAACTATTACTAATGATAATAGTAACCTTGTAAACATAAGTAGTCACTTAACAAACTAATCAAGATAAGTAATATAATACATCTATTACTACAATAAATAATACAAATAAAGAACTATTTATATAAACACTTATATATGTACAATAAAATGGTAAGTCACAACAAGACTTATAGATTCAATCAAACAACTAAGCAATAACATTCACAGCTATTAATGCAGTAACACAACTAGATTAGTGAAATCAAATAATTTAAAACAACATGATCTTTGAATAGAAACAACATCACAACAGATATACATAATATAAATCAAAACATAATATAACTATATTCAAACAATAATCATAAAACATGTTAATCTATTGCGGTATGTGCATGGGTTTCCAATTTTTTTCTCTATTGTCCCACATCACCTCCATCTACACCATCATCTCTAATGATTCCCTCCCTCTATCACACTAAGGGATGGATTTGCCCTACATCTACATCACAAAAATGAAGGTAGTTAGCCTAAAATATTATAAAATTTATAAAATACTATTATATAAACTAACAAACATGATCATAATGTATATAATATAAAAGTATAACTATCTCATAGCAAATAAATCATGTAATTAAGCAACATATAACTATCCCATAGTCAACATATGACATAGATATTAATTAAATAGTAGTTAATCAACTAACAACCATAAAAATTAATGGATAAAAAGGTTATTTAGCTTAGAAATAAATCAGGATGCGACATGCTTCCCCCCTAAAGTTGGTCATCATCTTGATGACACTTATTCAAACATAAGTTTTGAATTTAAAATATTATTCAAAAAAAAAAAAAATGCAACAATAAATCAAGTAAATAAATGTGGAAACAACTTGTAAAACTCATCATAGTCCTCCCAAGTGGCACTATCTTCAGAATATTGGTCCCACTAGACTTTGCAATATGACACTTTTCTATTATGCAAATTGAGTTTATGAGTGTTAATTATTATGATTGGTTCTACCATGACCACTTGGTGCACCCAATTTAAATAATTATTAATCAACACTATGTCAATGGAGATATTGATTTATAAAAATCAATAATTTAATTATAGCGCTTATCTTTTTAAAAGATAGACGATACCACATATTGTATATCTATAAACCTCTATTTAAGATGATGCCAAGAACTACATAAAATTCACTTTTACATCTATAATATTCAATATATTGAAAATTGCATGTATTCAACACAAATATACAATAATTTCAAAACTCTAATTCAAATATTATTGTGAATTGATTTTACTTCAATGCATTATGCCTCTATTCAAATTCCCATGGTTGTTGTATAGATCAATCAAAAATATTAATTATTATATAATATGTGAGGATGGTTATGGATTGGAAAAGATAAATCATGCAATTACTGTGCCAATGTCCTTGGGAATTGAAATGAATAAGGCACAATCTATTTGATAGATATCAACAACAAAAGAATATAATATATATTAGATATATTATACACATTTATTTCATGGTTTTGATAGAATTGGAATGCCTTTTTTATAATCGGTGATCCCAGATATACCCAAATGCCTTTTCTTGATTTATAAATTTCTTTGTAGATTTTTTATTACTCAATAACAAGATCAACTTAACTAGCATGTGGTGCAACTTTCATGCAAATAGAATGATTAACACTGCATATACATCAATTCACTGATAACTAATGAAAATATTTTATTGAGAATAAAATAAGAAAATAAACACCAAGTTGAACTATAGATCTCCAAGAATATTAATTCATGTAAAATAGTAGATCCACTATAGCCAATTTAACTATCCTTCACTTTAACTTGAATTCTCCAAATATAATAAATAAATAATCTATTGTATTAATAAAATTGGGTGCTAAAGACAATGTTTAAGAATCAAAATAATTCTTCTTGTGGCATCACCTAAGTTCTTTAAACTAAAAACAAAACATTCTTTCCTTTTTTTCTTTAATAATTTTTGGTTGATTTTTGTTACTGCAACTAAAGCACTTCCCTTTATCTCCCATAACCAAACCTAAAACTCATGTAAATAAAATGTACTTCCAAAGGGTAATTTTATTGATTTAACAAATATATCCAACACACTAATTTTTTTTTAAACATGCCAAGCCATGCAAAATAAGACATTTTAAAATTTATACTATTTGTTTACCCTTTTTCCTGGAATGGAACTCATTTGTCCATTGAGAGAAATCGCTAACTATTACTAAACTTAGACTTCTGAATATGAGTGCAAATTATTCAAACATTCTAGACTAATAACTCCTGCCAACCTCACACTTTACTATTTTATTTATACCCTTTTAAAATTTACACATAAATAAATTTAAAGATTTAAAAAGTATGGAAAATAAAATAATTCAATAATACCCTTGTCACCATAATTGAATGCACCTGTATCAAACCACCAGGGTAAAAGAAATGATCATTCATGAAATCATATTCATGAGTTGCTCCACTATAATACCATACTTATTAATTTTTAAAGTTGACATCCAAGTTAAATTCTTAACTGGATGATCTTTCCACTTTACTAAATAATGAAAGTAGTCTTTGCCTTTGATTTTCTTGACAACCTTTTAATCTAGAATACTTTTAGGTTGTTCTAGTGGTTTCTTTAGTAATTATTGCTTCCATGAAATTTTCTATTATGCTTCATCTTCAAAAATATTTTCCTATTCATTAGACTTTCTATAAGGATATATGTCAGCAACATTATATATAAATGAGATTTCAATACTATTGGAAGCTCCAATTCATATTCATTTGTTGAAAATTTCCAATCTTTTTCAATTTTAACTTGTTATATTCCCCTCTTGGGAATCTTTGTTTTCTCATATGTACAAGTACAAAATATCTTACTTCAAATTGGAATTCTCTTATTTTCAAATCTACTCTTTGTTTATATTTTTTTGAACTTACCTGTAGCCTTTATTTTACCATTTCTTGGAGTACCTATATAGATACTACAAATTATTCTCCTTCAACACTTATTTTCTATTATTTACCTATATTTATCAATTCATAAATACCTCTGAGATGTATTCCATATAAAATTTGAAAATGACTCATACATGTGCTTCTATTTGGTGAATCATTGTATACAAATTTTACTTGTGCTAAAACTTGATCCCACTATTGGGGATGATCACTCACCAAACTTTTTAGAATATTTTCCAGGCTCCTATTAACTACTTCAATTTGTCTATCTATCTGAGGATGGTATGCATAACTAAAAGTTAATTTTATTCCCAACTTCTTCCAAAGAGTCCTTCAAAAATTCCAAAGGAAATTTTTATCTCTATCTGAAATAATACTATTAGGTAAACCATGCAGTCTTCCTACTTATTTTAAAAAAAATCAGCTATATGAGTTACATAAATAAAATTGTAGTAGGGTATAACATGAGGCATATTTGAAAATATATCTACTACTTCTATGTTTTTGGCAGCCCAAAATAAAATCCATACTTACATAATCCCATGGTCTATTGGAAATGGGTAACAACTGATACAACCCTATATTTTGACTTCTTCCTTTTGCAAACTAACATACTTTACAACTTTCAACAAACTTATTTACATCAATTGACATATTTTTCAAATAATAAAAATAATTTATCAAAGCCAATGTTTTATCTTGCCCAAAATGTCCTACAAGGCTATCACTGTGCTTTTCTTTGATGAGATTTTTTCTCATAAATCCTTTTGAAATGCAAAGTTATTTGCCTTTGAATAACATTCCTTCCTATAGCATATAATCCATCCAAGGAATTCTATCCTTGCTTATAGGATCTTTGCAAACTTCATATGCTTCTTTAAAATCTACATCATTTTCATACATTTATTTTAATGTGTCAAATCCTGCAACATTCACCTGTATTTCTTGTAAAACCAAAGTTCTCCTGATCAAAGCATCAACAACCTTTTTATATTGACCACTTTTAAGTTTAATAATAAATGATTTTTTTTTCAAAAACTCCACCCATTTAGCATGAATTTGATTTAATTTATTTTGAGTGCTTATAAACTGCAAGACATGATTATCAGTAAACAAAACAAATTCCTTTGGCATCAAATAATGCCTGCACTTATTCAAAGCCTTCATTATAGCATAAAATTCCTAATCATATGTTGAAAATTTATTTTTAGCCTCATTAAATTTATTATATAAATATGCCACATGTTTACCTTGATGACTTAACATAGCTCCTATGGTAGTTCCACTTACATCACACTCCACTTGGAACAACTTACCAAAATCAGGTAATGCTAATACAAGCTGTTCTATGATTTTATTTTTCAAAATCTAAAAACTTTTATTAGCTAATTTATTCTATTTAAATGGTTAGCCCCTGCATTTTTATTTCCTCATTTTCTTTTGGATTCATCCTGTAAACTACTTTATTTAGAAGGTTAGCCCCTGGTATCAAATCTATATGATGACTAATACTCTTTTTAGGAGGTAACTCATTTAGTAAATCATCTACTACAATATCCACAAACTTACTGAGCAAATATTGAATTTTTAAAGGCAATTCATTAAAATTAGTAGTAGTGATTACAGTCTTTGGCTTACCAATAAGGGCATAACTTACCTATTTTTGTTTCACTTGCTAAAGAAATTATTTTCCACTGATAAATAACACCTTTGAATTTTTCTCTACTACTGCATCATCTTATTTGAGGGGTGATAGAATATGCTTCTTACCATTCTTTTAAAATGTATAATTATTTTGTCTACCATCATGTATATTATTTTTGTCATATTTCCAAGTCCTACCTAAGAGAATATGAAAAACATCCATAGGTATTACATGAAAAATAACTTCATCCTTATAACTCCCTATTTGAAATTCTACTTTGTACTGTTCATTACCTAGAATTTGATGACCTTTATGTAACCAAGATACTTAATAAGGAGTTAGATGACTAACCTTTTTCAAATTTAATTTACTTACCAAATCTATGGATACCAAATTGTTAGTAATACCACTATCAATAGTTACCTAACAACATTTACCTATTGCTTTGTAGGTGGTTTTGAATAGTGTTTTCCTTTGAGATGTTTCCTTGATTTCTTTAGTGGGTTTCCAAAAAACTCTCTTCATCAACAATGCTTCTCCTATCTCTAGAGAATCTTCATGAGGAGGTGAACCTACACTTTTTCATCTTTAATTTGGGTAAGATGAACATTTACCTGACTCATAGATAGATTTTTAGGACTATCAAAGGACTTATGTCCAAATTTCCACACTTAAAACATCTACCAATAGACCTTGTACCTCTATTAAAATGTCTTCTACCTCTAAAGGAATACCCACCTCTTGGGGTAAATTCTTGTCTCTAAAATTTGCTCTTATCTTGAGAGCTACCATTTTCCCATTGATGTGTCTACAGTTGAACTCTTCCTCCTTGTTGTCCTTTTCCTCTATAAGTTCTACCTCTGCCCCTTACATGTTGAGGCTATCTTCTTTCTAACTTTTCTTTTGCTTTTAAGGCATATTGATATGCCTCTTCCACTGACTTAGGAATGAGAAGACTAATCTCATCTTGAATAGCAAATTTTAACCCATTTGTATATCTTGCCACCTTTTCTACATCATCTTCAACATGCCCCACTCTTATGGTTAAGTCTATAAAATTCCTTAGTGTATTATTTTATAAAAATTTCTTTCTGTTTTAAATTTTTAAACTTCTTAAAAATATTAGCTTGATAATCTTTGGGCATGAATTTACCTTTTAACTTGGCAACCATCCTATCCCAACTCTTTATTTTTAGATTTCTTTTTCTTGTTCTTTCTTCCTGCACTCCATCCCACCATGGGGATGCATGACTCTTCAATATAATCATGGAAAATTTTACCTTTTTATCATTATGAACTCCTTCATATTCAAAATATTTGTCTATTACACTGATCCAATCAATGAGTTCTTCCACATTCAAGTTTCTCTCATACATGGGAAACTGTATCTTGGGCTTTTTAATCACACCCATAATGGTTCAAATCATTATTTATTTCAATATTTATTCTTCTACCACCAAATCTTCCTCTAGTGGCTCCTCTTCATTGTCACTAACTTCACCCATGCTAGTGCCTCTCCTTTGACCTATTTCTAGATCCTACAATCTAGTTATGATATTCCTTATTTATTCCATCACTGATACTTGCCCATCTTGACCTGGTTAAATCCTTCCTTTACCTATTTATCTCATTACCATATTTATAATTTTATTTCAAAATCTTTTGGATTTTTTTATTTTATAGAGCCTATTGCTTTGATACCAAAAAATGGTGCACCTAATTTAAATAATTATTAATCAAACATTGTGATGATGGAGATATTGATTTATAAAAATCAATAATTTAATTGCAATGCTTATCTTTTTAAAAGAAAAATGATACCACAAACCATATATCTATAAACCTCTATTTAAGATGATGTTCAGCACTACATAGAAGTCACTTTTACATCTATAATATTCAACAGATTGAAAATTGCATGTATCCCACACAAATATACTATAATTTCAAAAATCTAATTTAAAGAGTATTGTGAATCAATTTAACTCCAACTCATTATTTCTGTATTCAAATTTCCTACAGGTAATGTATATATTGATCCAAAATCCAAATTATTATATAATCGTTGAGGATGGTTATGGACTAGAAAAGATAAATCATGCAATTACCATGCCAATGTCCTTGGACATTGAAATGAATAAGGTGTAGGTATATTTAATAGATATCAATAGTAAAAGAATATAATAAATATTAGATATATTTTGTACTCATTTATTTCATAGGTTTGATAGAACTTGAATGCCTCTATTATTATTGATGATCTCAAATATACCCAAATGCCTTTTCTTGATTTCTTGATTTATAAATTTCTTTGTGTCTTTTTTATTACTTAACAAAAAGATTGACTTAACTAGCCTATGGTGCAACTTACATGCAAACATAATGATCAAAATTGCATATAGATCGATTTACTTATAACCAATGCAATTCTTTTGTTGAGAATAAAATAATAAAATAAACACCAAGTCAAACGACAACACTCTAAGACTCTTAATTCATGAAAAATAGTAGATCCACTATAGCCAATTTAGCTATCCTTCACTTTAACTTGAGTTCTCTAAATCTAATAAATAAATAATCTATTGTATTAAACAAACTAGTGCTAAAAATAATGTTTAATGATCAACACAATTCTTCTTTTGGCATCACCTAAGTTATTTAAAATAAAAAAAAGACATTCTTTCCTTTTTTCCTTTAATGATTTCTAGTCAATTTTTATTTACTACAATTAAAACACTTCCCTCTTTCTCCTATAACCAAACCTAAAACTCATGTAAACAAAACATACTTCCACAGGTTGATTTTATTGATTTAAAAAATATCTCCAACACACTAATTTTTTTTCTAAACATGCCAAGCCATGTAAAATAAGGCATTTTAAAATTTATACTATGTTCTTATCCCTTTTTCTTGGAATATAACTCATCCATCCATTGAGAGAAATTGCTAACTACTACTACTAAAATTAGACTTATGAATATGAGTTACCCCAGATTAATCAAATAGTCTAGACTAACAACTCTTGCCAACTTGATACTTGAATATTTTATTTCTACCCTTTATAAATTTTACACATAAATAAATTTAAATATTTAAAAAGTATACAAAATAAAATAATTTAATAATACCCTTGTCACCATAATTGAATGCATCTGCATCAACACCCCATGATCTAGAACTTACAAAGCATTCAAATCCAACATGTGTGAAGGATCAACAACATAATTTTTAAGATAAGACACATGGAAGACATTATGAAAAAGAGATAGAGATGGTATAAATCCAAGCCTATATGCTACCGAATTGACCACTTCCAAATACTTGAAGGGTCCCACATATCTCGATGAAAGTTTTGCCAACTTCTTAAATTTAATCGATCTTTTATAAGGTTTAACCCATAGAAATAATTTATCACCTAAAGAAAATTATCTTTCTACTCTCTTCAGATCAACATGACTTTTATATCTATATTTAGACTCATCTAACCATTATTTTATTATCCTAACTTGTTCTTCCATTTCTAAAAGCATCTCAAGACCAAAGACTACCTTGTCTTCTAACCTAACCTAATTGATTATTGTTCTACACCTCGTTCTATATAATGTGTCAAATAGAGCCATATTTGACACTAATTGATATGAGTTTTTATAATCCAACTCAACCAATGGAAGGTAATCTTCCCACTTGTATTACTGATCCATGCAATACATATGAATGAGATCTTCTAAAATCTAGTTAACTCACTCTATTTGTCCATCAAATTTTGGGTGATAAGTAGTGCAAAAATTTCACTGCATACCCAAAGTTGAATTCAAAGTCAAACAAAATCTAAAATTCATCTTTAGATCTAGAATAGAAAATATATTCTCTAAAAAACCATGCAATCGATACACCTCCTTCATGAATCTATGTATAAGCATAGGTGCATCATCTGTCGAGTTACTTGGTATGAAGTGGGATACCTATTATGGATTAATAGTTAGTAACATTATTATTGTGTATATTTGAGATATTTATTGAGAGGTAAATAGTATATTAGTTTGTTAGTGTATTCATAATATTGTTGTAATAATATTATGAATATATTTTAGTTATTATATATTATTATCTATATAGGAGATTGGGATACAGTGAGAAATTGATGAAAATGTAATCTTCATGATTATAGGAAATAACTTTCCTATATAAGTTGTAATGTATTGTATGAATTTTTAATAAAGAATATAATAATATATATTTTTTGTCCCTTTCTTTGTGTAAACTCCTGTAATTTACAATAGTGGTATCAGAGCTATGTTTGATCCATAGCTAAGGGTGAGGGTGAGTGAATTATAATTTTATGCTTTGTTAGTGGAATGCCAATGATTATTCACTTTAAATTATGTGCATTACATGGATAGACCTATGATTATCAATCTTGAATCTTATCTGTTCATATTCATGTAAGCATGTATGCCCATACATAGTAAATTATTGATAATAAAATCTATGTTGATTCAATTGAGCATGTAGTTCAACCAAGACACTATCTCACCACTATGCCAAGACTGTTCCTTCTCCATGTTGGTACTATATATTTGGATTCATTCATTTATCCAATGCTAGTTCAATCATCTAATATAGATCTGGTCATGTGTATCTACATCACCACATAGAATTAGATGTTGTAGATGATGTATTAATCCATCCACAAAATTAGATGATGCATTGATTCATCCATGTCATTTTACTTGCATCCTCATGTTAGATTTATCATTGAGGAATGTTTGAGAAAGATATTACTCCTTCTATCTATTTTTCGCCACTAGATCCATGAATAGTCTTTACGATTAGCTACAAAATTCTTTCTAGTCTTTATAGGGTGTGTAGTATTGTTTAGATAGGATATTATCAAAAGTAGAGTTTTATATAACTAAGGTTTAAATTCATTATAAAAATATTTTGTCCTTTTATTAAATTTTTTTTAGATCATAATTATTATTTTTAATATAAGTTTTCATATTAAAATCTATAGTAGAGTCAAAATTGTCAAAAACTTCCAAAGAGTCTATAATTTCTTTGTTGTCAAAATTAAAAGTTGAGTACTATTGTAAGGGTGCATTTTCGACTGAGATAGACACCCATAATAGATTTTACATTATACAAATTTATTAATTCAATTTTTCACACATATAAAGTGAAAATATAAATGCAATTAATGAATAAAAATATATGCAAGATTGTGAGTGGAAAAGAAATTAAACCAATAGATGCTGCTAAATTGATGGAATGGAAAACTAGGGATGACAAAGCAAAATCCATTATTGGACTTGATTTATCAGAAACTAAATTACATTATGTTGACTTGGAATTTTTTTTAAAAGATATGTGGGAACTACTAAGTAAAACATTTGGTGTTAAGGCTGTGAGTGCTAAATTCACACTAAAATTGCAGTTGTTTAAATTGAGAATGAATAAGGGTGCAACAATGCCAAGTCACATTAATGAATTATGATCTCTCCTAAGATAAATTACAAAAGTAAAATCTCCAGTGGAAGATGAAGATGAAAAAACTATCTTATTAAATAGCCTAACTCCTATATACAAAGATGTAGTTTTTACTCTTGGCCAAATGCCTTTCCAGTCACTAGATGATATGATTTCTACACTCTTAGCCAAGGAGAAAATATAAAATGAAGACATTGAGGAATAAATTTACCTTTATGTAAAAAATAAGTTTACTAATTCCTCTAAGAATAAAGAGAAAGTAAAATTCTTTTATTTCAATAAAAAAGAACATAAATCTCCATTTTGTAAAGTCAGAGAAAAAGATATCATAAGTGGTAAACTTAAGATGGATGAGGCAATGTAGTTGTTTAAGAAGAAAAAGAGTCATAAAATGAATAATAAGAACAAAAAAATAGGATATTATTCAAATGATTACCTATAATGAGCAGTAACCTACTGGAGGATGGAGGCCATTCCAACCTATCACAAGCCACTAGTGATAGGGCCACTTCTGATTTAGTGGCACATTTATGTAATGTTTTTAGTTGTATGAATTTTAGTGTGGTGTGATAATTTATATTTCAACATGTGTGATAGAATAAGAATAGAATTACAAATCCTATTCGAGTAATCCCTTTTGATATTTCTTTTTGTAATCCCTTTAAGTTAGAAAATGATGAGAATTAAATGCGTACTTGCATATATGACATGGTTTGTGGTAAACTAGTAAAACCACTTGGTTAGTGGTTATATATGGGATAAATCATCATTGGTTATTGGTAAGCCATGGGAAAAACTATCATTGATTTTTGATTAGACATGGAAAAACTATTTTTCAGGTTTGTGATCTTTGGAAGAATCACATAGCCATAATTTAGAAGTAGTGCAGGATGATATTATTTCCATGTTTAGATTAAGGGGCTGCAACTAGGAATAATAATGTTAAAGGGGTGAATGTTATGGATTAATAGTTAGTAATATTATTATTGTGTAAATTTGAGATATTTATCAAGAGGTAAATAATATACTAGTTTGTTAGGGTAGTCATAATATTGTTGCAATAATATTACAAATATAGTTTAGTTGTTATATATTGTTATTCGTATAAGAGATTGGGATATAGTGAGAAATTGATGGATAGATAATCTCCATGATTATAGGATATAAATTTACTATATAATTTGTAATGTCTCAAATGAATTTTTAATGAAGAATATAATAATATATTTTTGCTTGGCTCTTTCTTTGTGTAAACTCTTACAATTTACAACACTACTTTGGTTATTTTGTCAACTACAACCAAGATCATATCACATAAATTATATGATAATGACAACCTTTAGATGAAGTCCATGTTAATCACCTACCACTTCCATTCTGGTATATCATATGGATATAACAATCTTATCAAATGCACATGTTTATATTTCACACACTAACATTCCAAACAATGAGACACAACATCCATTAAATATTTCTTGATCTTTTTATAAAAATAAAGTGGTCTTAGCTCAACCATGAGATTGGTTACACTTATATGTCTTGAACATGGGAAATTATGCAGTTCCTTTAGCACCATACTCCTTAGATTCTCTTTATCAGGCACATACATCCTACTCTTGTACCTTAAAAGACCATCAATCTCTATCCTAAATCCTTTATACCTAGGATTTTGAGTATTATTAGACAATGCTTTCTTGACCTAATCATATATTTCATCTCCTGGCATGAATTTGATTACTTGATCTCAAAAATTACTCCTAATAGTAGCCACAACTCCTATGTACCTTCTATAGCTTAGATCATTAGTTATTATATTCATTCTGCCTTAAATATAATTAATATCAAAATCATAATCAGATAAGAACTCTAACCATCATCTCTAATGAGCATTTAGGTTTAATTAGGTGAAGATGTACTTGAGTCCCAAGTTATCAGTCTTAAGCTCAAATGGTTTCCCTAATACAGAATGCCTCTAAACTTGTAAGGCAAGCATAATAACTATAAGTTTCAAATCATGATGGGAATAATTCATCTCATATGGATTTAATTTCCTAGACTCATAGGCTAAAACTAATCCATACTAAGTAATAACTTCAATTCCATCCCAAATACATTGGTGATCACTGAGAATTGACCATTAGGATCATGAACTCTTAGCACTAGTGCTATAGTAAGCCTCTTTTTCAACTTTTGAAAGGCTATCTCACATATGTCTAACCAGGCAAAACTTTGATTCTTATGCTGAAGAGAGGTAATTGGATTAGCTATCTTAGAAACATTTGGAATGAATTTCATATAATATCACACTAATCCCATGAAAATCCTTACCTCATGTACATTCTTTGGCACTGGCCATTCCATTATGGCTCTTATCTTCACTAGATCTACTAAAATACCGTCCATGGAGATAATATGTCCCAAATACTATAATTTATTTTAAAAAAATGCACACTTGGAAAACTTTCCATACAACTTATATTTTCATAAACATTACAAAACTGGTTCCAAATGCTATAGATTCTCTTCCCCATATTTTGAATAAATGAGGATCTCATCTAAAAAACTAAAATGAAATGATCTAGATAATCTCTAAATACACTATTCATAAGATTTATAAATGCTATAGGCGTATTTAACAACCCAAATGGTAATACTATGAACTCATAGTGCCCATATGAAGTTATTAAGGCTATTTTGAGAACATCCTCATCACAGATTCTCAATTAATGATACCTTTCTCTAAAATAATTTTTTTAAAAGAATATTTCCCATCACATTTTATCAGAGAGATCATCACTACATGGAAATGGATATCTATTATTGATCTTCACTTTATTTAACATCTTATAATCAATACATAGGTGACGAGTACCATCCTTATTCTTAATGAAGACAACTAGTACAACCCATAGTGACACACTTGGTTGAATCAACCCTTTCAACAATAAATCCTAAAGTTGTGCCTTTAACTTAACCAATTTAGTGGTTATCATTATATACAGTGCCTTAGATTATGGTTTTTATCTAGGTATGATATCAATTAAGAAATCAAACTCATGCTTGGGTGGCAATCCTAGTAATTGTTATGAAAACACATCTTGAAAGTTACTTATAAAAGTATGATTGTTAATGGATGGTTACTTAGATTAATCCATCTCATTTATCTTAATGATAAATTCTTGGATCCCTTCCTTTGAGCTTTATTGAGTTGAATGGTAGAAATCTACCTTAGCTTTAACTTCTTTTTCTCACCCTAAAGTTGTGTCTAATTTAAAAAATCATCTTGACACACAACCTTAGCTTTATGATATACAATATAATTGAATCCTAGGATCACATCATATGACCCTAACAGTATAGCATAAAGATCGACTACTGTAGTGAATTTAGACAACCTAATCTCAGTTTTGACTAAACACTTGTCAACTTTGACCGTAGACTCATTCCCATACTACACTAACCATTTATTTGTCATAACTCCATCTTTTATAGACATTTTGCTAAGTATATTAAGAACAATAAAACATTATAAAACTCTTGTGTCAATCAAAATAGAAATTAGATGATTGAACAAAATACCTGATAGTTTTATGGGCAAAGTTTGATATTTAGCTTAATGATTGTTAATAATTACATAAATTTGTTGTTGAAATATACCCTACTAAGGAGCAAAACCCTTATTTTTTGAATTGTCTTGAGTACACTCATGATTATAATGGTCAGATCCATAAATGAAGCAACATCCTATTGGTCCTTTCTTTTTAGATAATTTGTTTCCCTTGAAACCTCCCTTGAAACTATTATCAATTTTTTTAATTTCCTGAATCACTATTAAACTTGGCATTCTGATTCTTGGAGTATCCACTCCTCTACTTCTAATTCTTTTTGAAAGTTGGTTCATAACTTCAAAACTTATTTTTGAACTTATCTCTGACTTGGGCAAGAGATTTTAGTTTTTATTCATACTTGACTAGCTTATTGAAAACCTAATCCATGGTAGATATTCCATGCACATCTGCTTCACAACCAATTTTGGGTTTTAATCCCATGATGAATTTATTGATCTTAAAACTCTCAACCCCTTGATACTGAGGTACATACTTAAGGATCTTGGAGAATTGATCGTAGTATTCATTCACTGATAGGTCTACTTGATTAAGATTCTAAAAATTTGCAAGCTTTTAATCAAAGTACATCTATGGAAGCCATCATGACCTAAACAATCTCACAAATTATTCCCAAGTGGTGGTGGTAGAGTTGAGGTTCATCTTGAGCTTATTATTTTCCCACCAAGTTGTTACTTCACCAACAAGTTGATAAGCTCCCCAGACTACTATCATGACTTTAGATTAATTTTGAATCTTGAAATATTTCTCCATCTCTATCATCTACACTTCAGCTCCATCTCCCATTAAAGTTCCATATAAATTGGGTGGATTTACCTTTTTTATGTCTCATTCCAACTATATATCTATTCAAGCTATCACATCCTATGGCACTTCCTTATGCCTCTGATCCTTAATATGTTTCTACTCAATATAATGCTCTTCATGTTCCTCTTGAGCATTCTCCTCTACATGGCCATGCACTTCTTGTTTTATGGCCATGATTTGGTCCCTAGTCTCTTGCATGGTTGTGAGGATTTGATATAACTTTGTAACCTTCTCTACGGTGAACTTATTTGGATCAATAGGGGGATTTGTATTCGAATTACCCTCACCTCTTAGTCTAGCATACACCATTATTCTTCCTAGTTAATAAAAAAATAAATTCATGTTAGTGGAAACATTAAGTCCTAGAGTTTGAGCCTCAAATTTGATACCATAATGTAACAACCCCACTAAGTTTTACCATAATAGAGTAATTTTTTAAATTAATAAAACATATTCATCAAATGGGTTTCACCATGAGAAATATAAGTGATTTTCAACTAAATGTATGAATTTAATTAACACCAAAAGGTTTATATCTAATCCATTTGGATACTGATCATGAATAAAATGATATAAAAAATCATAAACAATGTTGAGTAAATAATAAATACTACATTTATTTCATTAAGTAATAATACAATTTTAGTCATGGTTGATACAACATTATAACCATTATTGTAGATGTACAAATGAATAAATAATATAGTTTCAATAATAAATAATGTCTTAAATAATAATAATATAAAGATAAAAATATCCATAGATCATGAGTCTCTATGACACAAGTATCTATATGTAATCTCAAGTGTAGTACTACTGCAGGAAGGGAGAGCATCATCCGAGTGATTTTCCACACCAATCATAGACCATTGATCCCCTGCACTATCTCCCAACAAGGGAATGACCCTCCCTTCATAGATGAGTAGATAATGATGGTGTAGGAATCCAAAATTACAATTTATAACCCATTTGTTTTAAGATAACTAATACATGATTTGTATCATATATATATATATATATTCTAACATGATATCATACAAACATGTAAACTATATCAAACTCATGAAATGACAATGTTTAACTATAAACATTACTTTGGCCATTATTTTCAAATAGTTAGTGATCTCTAATATTAGTCAATTTCATACACACCACTCGATTAGATTACACCTCATCTTGCATTGACGGTGTTAATTAGGCCAGTGAAATCTATTCACGGCTTATTTAATATCATAAATGCACGATTTGGTTAAATTATATAATAATATAAAAACTAATAGATTCAATCAAAACATTCTCTATTAGCATATATAAATATGTTAAGTATGGAAATATCAAATACATACATTTAATCCATCAAATGTAATATAATGAATCTAATATCATCTAGTTTATTATGAAATAATAAATAAAATCAAAATCAATCTTTAATATAAACATACCATCCATGTAAGAATAATATCTATACTATAAGTTACCCAATATCAAAAAATTAACTTAAAATGTTATTTCATCTATGAAACAAAACATTAACCATAACTTATTTATTTGTTCCTATTCCACAAATATAACAAAAGTCAGTGACAAAAAAATATAATAACATATGTATTTAAACAATTAAATACCTTATTTTAACGCTTCATATAAACATTAAATACACAACAAAGCACCCATTTTACCCTATTTTATAATAATGTTTACCAACATACAAGAAGTTTCATATATTTAGATAGGGTATACCCATTCTTAGATTTATAATACTATCGCCAAATCATATATTTATACCATGTATATGTACTATTTATTTTAAAATCTTAGGTATGCATATAATTTTTTTTACAGTCATAATCTGAGAATGTATACATTATACTATAAGTATGCAATCCAATTTACATGATCTTATAGTATCTCATATACTTTTTTGATACATTTAGGCTATAATAAAATTTCTCAATACCTTTAATATACCAAATAATTCCTAATTTAATTTTTTTGACTAAAAATACACATAATATATGTGATTTACAATTCAAATATAGTCAAAAAATTATTTACCAATTTTATTATTTCAAAATACACAAATCACTCAATTCACAATACTATTCAAATTACTTGCATATAAAATGATCTAAGATTATATACTCAACTGACTATGTCTAAAACTTGAAAATTATATGACAATATAACTCAGAACTTGACCACATATATACGCCTCATACAATATACTATTTAATTGTATACTCAAACCTATATAATTTGTGAGAGGGTATTACTCATAATCTTAAAAACCAATCTAAATATTTATAATACACAAACAAAACAATAAATAAATCTAAGTGTATATAACACTTAGACATAACCATTTCACTACTAAACCTAGCCTTATCATTTATACAATTTACCTCAAAATGAAAATAAAAATCCTTTAAAATATACATTTCATCCATGTTGATGAGTATAGTGTTCACACTTCATCCTAAGTCTTTATAAATGATTGGTATATAGATATCTATACATTAATCTAATTATACAACCAACTATATATACTTATATTCAACTAAGTATCTATTGTAGGCATCATTACCAGGTTTTAGACCATTAAATGTTTATGTCTGAGCAAGAATTAAACCAATACACAGAATTTATTCAAAAACATTAACCTTTGAATATATACACATACACACACACATATACATACATGTGTGTGTGTGTGTGTGTACACACACACACACATATACATATATATGTATACATGTATATATATGTATACACACACACATATACATACATATACATGCATATATATACATATACATATATACACACACATACATATATATATATATATATATATATATATACATATACATATACATACACACACATATATTTGTGTGTGTATATGTATGTATATACATATATATGGATATACATACACACATACATACATACATATACATATACATATACATATACATACACACACACACACACACACACACACACACACACACACACATATATATATACATATACATATATATATATATATATATATATATATATATATATATATATATATATATATACATATATATACATATATACATATATATACATATATATATATATATACATATATATATATATATATACACACACACACACACACACATATATATATATATATATATGTATGTATATATATATGTCTATGTATATACATATATATATATATATATATATATATATATATATATATATATATATATATATATATATATATATATATATATATATATATATAGTCAATATAGCTATGAAATCCCAATATATACATATATATATATATATGTATGTATATATATATGTCTATGTATATACATTTATATATATATATATATATATATATATATATATATATAGTCAATATAGTTATGAAATCCCATATTGTCCTTACCCAAATTCCAAGTTAGATATATACATAGTCGAATCACTCATAAACAATATATAATTTTATCTATGTTTGAGCATTAATGCTTATATCCCCAAACTATTTCAACAACTAACACTGAGTCCAAGACCGTACCTAGTCTATTCATAAGTACCAAATAACCATATTATAAATTTTTAAGGTTTAAAAACCTATAAATGGATATTAACATAGATTTTTGAGGGTGCTAATGTAAACTTGGTGAAAAAGATACAATTTTAACCAATTTATTTTAGGGTTACCCTGGGTTGGATGTAGGGTTTTGTGGATGGCCAAGCCATCCATAGGGCCCTACATTCAGCCCATATTTTTTTTATAGTTTCAAAAACAATTAAAACCATTAAAATCTTTATCATTTCTTTTCCAAAAATCCATAAACTATAACACAAGAATTTAAATTACATCATCAACTTGTAAAGATGATTATAATGCCAAGGAAATCGAATTTGTCTTTCCTTCTTAGCTTAAATACCCTTTGGTCTACTTTTACCTACTACACGCACATATTCCATGCCATCATAGGACTCTCTCCCTTCCCTATTATTCTTCTCCATGCCATTACATGCCATCCATTTCTTCTTTTTACTTGGTAGACAAATAATGACTAAAATAATGCATGCCATGAATAAATCAATAGAATAAATAGTTCACCACCATTTTTCATACAGAATCCTTAAAATTCCCATAATTATTTTACTAAGAATGATTTTTAACTTGAGTCAAAACATATTATAAACCCTAATCATCTTTAAAGTTTAGATGATTAGTATAATAATCATTTTATTCATGTATTTTGACTCTAAAAATACTAACATTGACTTCCCATAGTGCCCATGCAAATTAACTTTATACAAAGTCTTCAAACATTATTATGATATGAAATGTCAACTAAATGAAAAGTATACATAATGAAAATATGATAATGCAAATATATCATGACTTTAAAATACCATCAAAAATTTTACCAAGTCATCCAAGAATCAAACACAATGATGTCCATATAATCATTAAACAATGATCTTATCTTTATTACTTTGCATAACATTTTATTTATTGCCTAAGCACTAAGGACAAATATTAAGTCAATAAATAAATATTTCATTATATCATGCCAACTTAGGATAATTCATTAATTCTTAAAAGGAATTATAATTCATTAATGTATTATTACAAGCTTATGAAACTATTATAAATGATAATAGTAACCTTTTAAACATAAGTAGTCACTTAACAAATGGATCAAGATAAGTAATAAAATACATCTATTACTACAAAAAATAATCCAAAGAATTCACTATTTATACAAACACTCAATTATATATAATACAACAATAAGTCACAATAAGATAGGTATTGATTCATTCAAACAACTAAGCAATAACATTCATAACTATTAATGCAATACCACAACTAGATTAGTGAAATAACACAATTTAAAACAACACGATCATCAAAGAAAAATAAGATAAAAATAGACATACATAACATAAATCAAAACATAATACATATATCTAACTCAAAAATAATCATAATACATATTAATCTACTATGGTGTGTATGCATGTTTCCAGTTTTTCTCTCTATATTCTCCCATTACCTCCATCTACACCATCCTCTATGATGATGCCCTCCCTTCATCACACTCTGAGGGATGGATATATCCTACATCCACCTCATAATAATGAAGGTATTTAGCCCAAAACATTATGAAATTAATAAAATACTACTATATAAACTAACAAACATGATCATAATATATAAAATATAAAAGCACAACTATCTCATATCAAATTATTCATGTAAATTAAGAAACATATAACTATCCCATAATCAACATATGACATAGAGCTTAATTAAACAATATTTAATCAAATAAGAACCATAAAAATCATAGATCAAAAAGGTTATTCAACTCAGGGAGAAATTGGGATGTGACAAAACATATAGTTCTACAATTTATTAGTTGTGAACATAATTGCCAAACATTATTTATCTTCTTGTGTGTAGTGTGTTTCATAATCCATGAGAGTCAAACTAATGAAATGCCATCATCATCCTCTTGAGCTATCATGTAGGCAAGAGACACCTATATTTCCATAATATAAAGTATGAGGGTTTTTTTATATTTGGGTGCCATGAGCATATAAGGAGACATAATGAAGTATTTTACTTCCTCAAATACATCCTATCAATTGCTCATCTAGGTCAAGCTACCTAATTTCTTAAGTAAGTTATTCATTGGATGAACTATAAATGTGAGGTCTAGTATGAATATTTTAATATATCCTAACTTCACTAAGAATGAATTAATCCTTGAATCATGAGTGGGGGGGGTGGGGGATTATCTAGGATTATGCAAATTTTAGGGGGATCAATATTAATTATACACTAGGAGATAATCTAGCTAAGTGGTTTTATACCTATGACACCAAACACACATTTCTAAGTGTTTAGAGTATTATCATTGTCAATTGAACTTGTGAGGATAATGTGTAACACTCCTATATGGTCAATCATTTTCTTCACCATTCCTAGAATATCATATATGTATACCTCCAATATATTTTAAGAAAGATCATGGAAAATGTGGTCCATGGCCTCTAATATATTTCCCAAATATTTTTGATATTAAGCTTATAAATCTCATCATTTGAATATAATGGAAGAACAAGGTTCTCCCATGTAGCCAAATCCATCTTTAGAATGAATTTGCTTGAATAATTCCTCTTTGTTTGGAGGTCTATAATAAATTATTAGCCTATGTATATTGATTAAGAGTGATATTTTTCCCCATCAATGAGTATAAGTTGAACTGGTCCATTGTCAAAGATATTTTCCACTTGATAAGGTCCCAACCATCTAGTACAAAGCTTTCCTTTAAAATGTTGGTAAACTTGAATCAAATAACAAAGTCCAATCTCCTTCCTTGAATTTCCTTTATTTTATGTGAGTGTCATGCCATTATTTCCATTGATGCTTTAGGATCTCATTTTGTTGTAAAGATTCCAATCTCATCTCATCAAGTTTATTGAGCTGAAAATCCTATCACTTTGTGTTTCATCTAAATCTATTCCCACTTTTGTTACTATCCTCAAGGTTTATAATTCAAAATATATTGAAAGTAAGGGATTATTACCAAACAAAATTTCATATGGTAATAAACTTGTGGTGTTTTTCTATGTATTATTACAAGCCCATACTAATTCAAGTAACTTTATTTCCCAATCCTTTGTGTTGATACTGACTATCTTGGTCAATATGTTCTCTAGCTCCATATTAGTGACCTCAAATTGACCATTAGATCATGGATGATATGGTGGTGATTTAATAATATTAGATATGAATTAAGGCCCTTGATCATATATTATGGACCTTTGTGTTCTAAACTGATGGATGATCATGTATTACAAAAACTCACCAACTAGTTCTTCTCTTATAAAGGGTAAAGCTTGGACTTTTGCTCATTTAGTAACATAGTTTGTGCATACAATAAGGTATTTATACGAGATGGTGGATCAATAAGACCAATAAAATTCCCCATCTTTTGGAAAGGATAACACTGCCATACATATTTTTTCACATTTCTTTGAAGTGAAGGCTAGTAGTATATAGCTCCAAAGATATTGTGAATAGTCCTTTTGTATGAATAGTGGCATCCTCTTGGTTCATCAAAGCAACCTCCTATAATGTCATAGATCTCATCCTATCTTTTACACCTTCAAACTATTGAATTAGGTCCACATTTAAATAAAACACCATTAAACCATTTAAAATGAGCATTATTCCTAACCAAATGTTTTCTTTATTTATTAGTAAAATCACAAGGAAATTTTATTATGGCTAGGTAGTTTTCTATGTTAACAGACCATGGTGAGTGTGATAAAACTATAAGCAATTGTTCATCTGGAAATTTTTCTTCGAGTAGTTCATATTCACTTGAAACATTCAATATTGATAAAAAAATCAACAACCAAATTAAATTTACCTAGCTTATCAATAATTGTAATGCCAAAATCTTGTAATAGGAGTAGACACCTAATTACCCTAACTCATACAACTAGTTTATTCATTAAGTATCTTATGGCTAAAGGGTTTATGTAAAAAAAAATTATATCTAGTGATATAGTGATGGATCTTATTCATGGCATATATGGAAGCTAAGAATTCTTTTTCAGTGGTTGTATAATTTCTTTCAATAGGAGTTATATTCTTGATAATATACTAAATGGCATATATATTTCATTCCTCATATTTTTATCCAAATAATACCCTCATAGCATTTATTATTTCTTACACAACACACCCCATTTTTAGTCTAAAAATGGGCTCCCTCTTTTTAGTTTAGAGTCTGGTCTTTTACCTTTTAGGAGTTCATTATGGTTACTTATTTAAATTAACCTTCTAAGATGCCTGTTCTACTAGATGTGAAAACATAAAACATGGATGTCCTTCATGGTTTTATCCAAACCTACAAAATCAAGTCTAATTAATAAAAACTTGGCATGAAAATTCATATCTTGGACTGCTTTGATTTAAAAAACTTGATTTTTCATAAATATGTTAAGTCTTGGTCTATTTCATTTTCTTATGTTTTGAGATGCATTTGAATCTTCCTTTTAGACTATTTTACTTAAGTTTGTGTATATTATCTATATTTTCAGATTTTTCTTCTACTTTTACTAAAAAATTTAGTCCATTCTTGCTTGAATTTGATTTAAATTGGCTACAAGTTTCACTCATCTCATAATTTGCCTTATTCAATTTAATTAAAGTGGATAAAACATTAAATTTGAATGGATTTATTTCACTAAGTTTTTGGTTCTCTTTGTTACTATTTTCACTTGGATTTACACCCTTTGAGGATATGAAAAATATCTCCTCATCTAAGTGGCACAATGGAATCACCTCTAGGCTTGTGGTCAGCCTACGTAATGAGGTGAATCTCTAGATAGGGCTAGCTCCCTTGATGTACCACTTTGGATTCTAGCTACTACTAACTTAGGGGTGAAAAAGGAGAAGGATAGATAAAATAAAACTAATCTAAGGGAGGTGATACACCAAATTGATTTATGACATCCAACCATATGCATATTACACTTGAAATCAAAGGACAAACTAAACATACACTTCTCCAATCTTCATCTTCTCACATCAATATTACATTGTGACATTATAGATGAAAGTGAAAAGCTAGGAGAACTAAAAAATAGGAATATGAGGGAAATAATGAATATAATAACTCACTTACCATGAATAACTTCTAAAACACTTCACATGCCCTCTAAAAAGAAGCTTTCTAACTACCAATAAGGTAAAAGAATGAGATAACATGTTAGGAATCCATAGTCTTCACTAAACAAGATTCATCATCCAAGTAGACCACACTTATAATAGTCATATATGAGGTAAAAATGAGTTTTTTATTGATAATAAGGTATACATTTGAGCAGGGATTCTCCATACTTAGGTGGAGCATCCCTATAATGACCAAAATGGCTAGTTCTTATAAAAATTAAGAAAGAGAGAGGAAGAGAGAAGTCCAAGGGTCAAAATGACACTTTTAAAGCTGATAAAAGGAGTTAATTATAAATTTTGAGAGATTATTCAATGAAAAATGAAAGTTTAGGAGCTACAATTGTCAATCTAAGGCATAAAATTCATGAAAAGTGGCAAAAACTCTTCATCTTGGCTCAAAAACCTACCTTCATGATTTGGACCTATTTGAATACATTTTAACTCATTAGGATAAGGTAAAATGATTATAATCAAAAAATTTAGTATCTCAAAAAATCATCTCTATGCATTGGTTTCATGTCTAGTCCTTTGGAAACCTTTGAAAGTGAGCAATCATCATCTGTTGTCTAGAAAACTCTCTTTTTATGCACCCTACACACTTGGCTTACAAAAAGGAACAATTTTTACATGAAAATAAATAAAATATATGTATTTACATGTTTTAATACCCTAAATTTACTTATAATCATCAGGGAAACCTTAAAAATCCATCCATTTGAAGTTTTCACACTTCTCCCTAGCTTCTCCATTAGGCCAGTTTTGACTGGCTAAGTTGAAAGAGATGGTTGGGGAAATTATAAGTTGTTTCAAGGAATTATTGCGATATGGGGAGTTATATTAAGTCTAAATATTTCCATCCATATTATTTAAATCTATTTAAACCTCATACAACTTGAAAAACACATAAAAAGGTGAGAAAAACCCTATTTCTACCCCCATCCCTATAAGTCCATACAATAAAAAGGAATGGGGAGTAGCCTAAATAATTAATTACCAACATAAAATCAATTTTATGGGAAAAATATTACATTATATTTCATCTCCAACCCCCTTTTCTCAATCAAGTCTCTAGCAAGGGTTGTCAAGGGTTTTAGACTTATTTTTGGTCTTAAGCATTGTTCATAAAGTTTAGATGTTAAAATTTAAAAATAATGCTGAAAATTAGTTTATAGGTACCTCCTATAAGTCTTATAAACTTCTATGGTATACATGCAAATCTTCATGAAAGGTGTGAGCATTTTAAATTCTCTTTTCGAGCTTGATTCTCCACTTTGTATAAGCCTGACAATGGTTTCAAGCCAAAATTGATTCTCTTGAATATTTATATGCAATATTAAAGTTTTAACATACCTAATTCCATGATATTAACATGATACAATAGGTTTTAATTAATATCTAATGCCAAAAGTGTGAGTGACCTTCATTTTGGGCTTTAAGCTTGATCATTGCCTAGTAGGATTACCTACACTTTTAAGCTTAGAATGACTTTTGATGGATTTATTTTCCTAAAAATAGATAAAAAATTCATATATTCATCCCATACACTTGATAAAAAAATGTGTAAATCACTTCTAGGGCTAGAAGTGTCTTTTTTCTCTTATTTGGTCCTTTAGGCCTAAAAATGCCTATCATGCATGACTGCAACCCTGGCATGTTAGACATCCCTATTTTTTTCTATAATATTGTGAGGTGTTTTAAATGTTTTATTATGTTTTTATATATATTATAAAACCATCTTTAAATTTCCCCCCATCTTCTATCCTCATATTTCTATCCCATCTTCCAAAATGCAGGTTTGTATAGGAGGAAAGTGCCCTCTATCTAAGACAAAATAGAGGGTAATCCCCTATCTCATCAGATAGTATTGATAATTATAATATATTATTCAACCCAAAATAATTTAAATTACCAATTTTTATCCCTTGGTATGATGTTTTTACCCTCCAAATGTCATAAGACCCAAAATAGACTATTGTAAGCAAGACTGTGTAGGGTTTCTTGGTGGACTATGATTGCTCCTTAAAACCTTTTATATAGGTTCATATGTATAAATTATACCTTGAAAATAGTGCTCAAAAAACATATTTAAGAAATTTATTATATTCCTTGACATTATTCTGGACTTATGTTCACCTTGTTTAGCCTAGATCATCATTTGAGACTCAAAACCTTGTTCACTATTGTTTGCTCAGTTGTAGGTATTAATTTAGATTTAAAGGAATTTGCATGAGATTATTTATCAAGAAAAATATTTTATGATAATATAATGTTAATAATTAATATTTTATAATAATTATACATCATGTCAAACTTCCCTTAACCTCCTTGTAAGCATTTTGATAGCAAGATTGAGTCTCTACCCTGTCCTGAGTGAGACAATATTATTTCTGACTATTATAGGTGTCATTGATTTATTTAAATATTATTAATCCAATTATAACCATGTATTTTTTTAAATATTATCATTTTAACCTCCTAATCATGCAAACTACACTCCTAAACTCACTAGACTAAGTTTCTAGAAAGTTGACTGAGAAAACCTGTTTAGGGTGTTGTAGGTGCTTATTCCCATGACTGAGAACTTAGTTAGTGGAAATTATTAAGCACCCCTTTGATAATTTTTTATTAATATTAAATTTAACTCACTTGTATTATATTTATACTCCCAAATTGATTTTCTTGTCAATGACTCAAAAACCTTGTTTTTGACTGCTGTAGGTAGGCTTTTTAGCAACATGTACGGACTGAGAGTGGTCTAAGATGCAAAAACACTTCTCATCACTTTTTTGGATGGTATATTAGATAATTATAATCCATTTAAACCATTTTAAACATTAAAAACATGGTGTATGGGCCATTTTTCAACCTTGAGTGGAGAAAGGTCCATTTTGGATCAAACGCTATAGATAATACTGAGTATAAATAATCATAAATTAGTAACTTGAGGGCTCTTGAAAACCATTATAATTAATTAAAAACCTCCATTATTTTGAAATATAATATAAATATATGGAATATTTAGGAAAAAAATACTTGGATGTCTTTGATTTAAAATCAACATTGTATGGGAAACTCCAAAAAAGGTCCTGGACCTTTATTTTGTCCTTTTGGGGAAGATGGGCCTTATAACATTCCTTAAGTCCTTAGAGTCTAGTTCTCACTCCATATGATAACATATCTTATAAAATGGGTATATAAAGGTATAAAAATAATACTAAGAGATCAATAATTTCTCCATATCATACCTCAAGCCTCCTATATGGCAATTTGGATCCTTGTTAACACCTGTAGGTGATTATTTGTAAGTTTGTAGGTAGTAGTACAAGATGGTAAGTATAAAACATGACTTATGAGATTAAAATTAATATTTATATCCTTAAATTATTTAAAATATATTATTTAATTATCAAGACCTTTCTCTGCTCAAAAATTCCCTTTAAATGTGTTTGACCTTCATGAGCTAGTTGTACATGTTCATTAATGACAGGAAATTGTGAGGAAGGTAGTGGACAGAATTTGGACAAAATATATTGATGAATGATTTCATGAACTAGAATAATATAATTATAAATACATAAAATACATGATTTACACCAATTATATGTTAATACCAGTTCCAAAATATCCATTTCAACGTGAAAACCCTTGACAACTAAAACTACAAGGCAAGTAATGATCTAATGACTATTTGTGTGACATGTGAGCTTGTAAACCATGAGAATTGCATTATAAAATAAAAATGAAATAAAATGAGATAAAATTAACTTTTAAAAATTATAAGGAACATGTCACAACTCCCTAGAGCCATTTATGAAGCATGAAATCTTGAATATGATGAAAAACTCCCTATTGCACTCAAAAGAGACTAGTCTATAAAACCAAGATGATTTGCTCATCCAAACACTTAGAAACATGAAAATAAGAATAAAATGAATTTTTTATGAATTGAAATTCATTTTAAACCAACATGAACAACTGATTCATATGGAATTTCTCAAACCAAGGGAAAATCGACAAGGTGCACAAATGGGCAAGCATATTTGCATGGTCAAATTCAAACAGATGATTATTAAAGAAAAATTTATAATTATTAAAAATATTTTTATTAAAATTAAGTTATATAAGTTTAAAAAAACCTCCCAAAATAATTCTACCTAAAACATCTTGTGTTATTTGTATTGAGCAAAACCCTCCAAGTCACTTTTGTATGTCTAGGAAAGCCACAATGGAACATAACGGTTTTGGGAGATAAATGGAAGTTATAGTTCAGTTAAATAATGGATATTAGTTTGGAGAAAATTAATATACCCATTTAAAACTTTTAAAATTGGCACACTTCCCAAGGAGGCCATACAAGTGCAATTTATTTTTCCTTTCACAAGAAAACTACCTTTTTTTTCTAAACAACCTACCAATTTTCAATAATTTATTTTAATTAAGACTTATAAAGACACATGGGTCACTAAATAACCCTTTTAAACCTTCAAATTTCCTAATAAACCTATACAAAGCACTGAATGTACCTTTTTTGACCCTTAAAATGACCCAAAATGATAAATGGACTTAAAAGCTAATTGACCAAAGCCAATATAACATTAATTGACCTCAATTAACCTATGAAACACCTCATGAAAAGATATTATAACATGTAAAACATCTATAAAACCATTTTTTTACCTAGGGGTTCCCCAATTTGACCTAAAAGTTAAATTTAGTCAATAAATTGGTGACTCATAGGGGTAGTACGCCTATTATACTAACTAGACCTGTAGCCTTATTAGTCTACTGGGATTAGGATTCATCTGAAGCTAAGATAATAAGAAGAATTTTATGATTGAATACCAAATTTGATTAAGATAATACCAACTAATTGAGTACCTCAACCACACAAAGCAAAGACACACACAAAATAAGACAACAAACACACACATGTGCTCAAAGTACTTAGGGAAAATAGAGAACAACCATTATGTACAACTTAAAAACAATGCATACCTCCCTCTTGGATAAAAAGGGGTATTTTAAATTCTTATTTCTTCATGATATGAAGGATGGTGTAAGGCGCTTTTCTCCCTAGATTGGATGTTTTATAGATTAGACCTATCTCTTAGCACTTCAATTACCATCTTCTCAAGTATACCATATTTAAATAGGTTTGCAATGTAAAAGTATTCATTTTGCATCCAAAGATATTCAATATTCTCATATAAATCTTCAATCACAACCTCAAATTCTGATTTAATAAGGCATACCTTCTTATCTTCCATAGTCCTCTAAATAAGATTGGGCTTCTTCTTAGCTATAAGTTGTTCTATCTCATCAAGGAGCTTTGCAAAATCTATCCAATCTTGATCATTGTCTTCCATGGAAACCTCTTATGTCACCTTGTCATAAACTTGGCCTTCAACTTGAAAAATCTCTTCAATTTATTGAAAGATCTCCATTTGTATCTAACAATCATCTTTGTCCTCTTTATAATCCAATACCACTACCTCTTTATACTTGATATGGTCATCCACAACCTCATGATTAGATATGGAGTCTTCTTCAAGTAACTCTTCAAATCTTGGGCACCTTCCTCATGGATACACATTCCATCAAATATGGAGGAAAAATCTTGTGAAGTGTCCTTTTGTTCACCAAGGGGAGTCCCTATGGTAATATCTTCCTCATAATCACTCATGAGGTCTTCTTGATCAGCCATGAATTGAGCTTGTTCATATTCACTTGCTCTTATCAAGATAGGCTCTTCTTTCAAGATTTACTCTTTGCCACAAAGAAATAACTCTTCATTATCAACCAAATAAGGAGATTAAACATAATAACCTACCTCTTCTTCATCATTTAATACCTATTGAGGGATTTCAAATTGAACCTCAACTATCATAATCTGATCTTTTTTGTCAAGGGTTACAAGCTCTTCAACTTCGTTCATGGTGATGTCAAGACAACACATCTTAAAATTTGGTGACTTAGCCCAATGAGGCTACCAAGGAGTTACATTATATTCAAGTAATAATTCTGAATTTTCTTCAACCAATTTCTCTTCTTTAGGTTCCCACATCATAGGTCCATCAAGGCAAAGGGTGATGGGATGAGGATAAAAGGAACTAGTTGGTGGAGGTGGGACATAGGATTCAAAATCAGATTGAGAATGAAAATTAAGAGGATATTTGGGAAGATATTGAGGAAGGGGATATGGGGTGTGTTTATACATAGGATCTTATTTTGGTTATAAATTTCCATCATACCTTGACTTATCAATCTCATCTTTGACTCTTAACTCTTCAATTTGTTTGGCTAGGTTCTCTTGGAAAAGTCTCTCTTGAAGGTCATAGGAATCATCATGGGCATAAGGAACACATGAGAGTTGACATGGAAAAAAAGAAGCATATTTAGAAAGGGTGGGAGGGACTTGAAAAGGACTAACTTCATTTTTCATTTCACACTCTTTGTCAAGACATTTCTCCTCCTTCTTTCCCCATGATTCTACTATCTTATTATAGCTTGGAAAGTTTGGATTTGAAGTCTCTTTTTGAGGTGGTGGGGATGAAATGTGAGAGGGAAATGAGGGCTTGAAATATACTTCCTTTTTTTCAAATAGGAATAATGCATATGCATGTTAGCTACTTCAATCTTCTTATCAAGATTAGCTTTAAACATAAGATTTCTCTTTCCAACTCTCTCCTCCAATTGATTTAGAAAAGGATGACTTTGGCAATTTTGATTAGGCTTATGAGTAGGGATCACAAATGACTGGTATAAAAATTGGGTAAGTGGATATGAAGGTTGATATACTTGGTAAATATTCCTCTCATGAATGTTTATCTTATCCTCCAAAGATGCAATCAAACCACTCACATCTATCTTCTCACTTGTGAGCCTTTGCCAATTGGCTCTTTCAATAGGTGTCCACTCTCTTTTGACCAACTCTAATGATTATATAATAGTATAAATAAGATAAATAGGAATATCTAGACCACATCCCCTTTGAGTATCAAGATCCAACATATACCTTTCATAACCTAAGAGTGTCTTCTTGAAGGTGGAAATGGGTTGGTTTGAGGAATGGCTAGGTTGATTAGGAGAAAGACATTGAGAAGGTTGGCTATATGACTAGTAATAATCATGTATGGGATGGATATGATAATATTGAGGCTGAAAATAACCATATTGGGGCTGATCAACTTCATGATAGGGTTGGTTAAGAACTTACTTATATTGATAGGGAATGCTATAACCTTGGAAGGTCTCACCAAATTATGTCAAATTATACTCAACACCAATGCCAGCCATGAAATTTCATTAGTAAATAAGAACATAAAATAAAATGTTACCAATAATATTCATAGGATCACCTAGGCTACTTCACTAGCTGATATAGCTTTGGAGTCACCATTGATGCTTGAATAAATGCCTCCAAAGGTTGATTATTAAGAGACAACACCAAACATATATCAACTTCTTGAAACAAGAGTCCCATCGGGCATGACAAAAAATATTGTCACTTGGATTTTCACCCTTTAAGGAGATGAAAAATTTCTCCTCATACAAGTGGCATAATGGAATCACCTCTAGGATTGTGGGAAACCTAAGGAATTAGGTGAATCTCTAGATAGGGCTAGCTCCCTTGATGTACCACTTTGGATTGAAACTAATAATAACTTGGGGGTGAAAAGGGAGAAGGATAAATAAAATAAAACTAATATAAGGTATTTTTACACTAAATTGACTGATGACATCCAACCATATGTATATTACACTTGAAATCAAAGGACAAACTAAACATACACTTATCCAATCTTCATCTTCTCACATCAATACTCCATTGTGAATTCATGGATGAATTTTTAAAGATAGGAGGACTAGACAAGAGGAATATGAGGGAAATAATGAATATAATAACTCACTTACCATGAAAATCTCCTAAAACACTTCACATGCCCTGTAATAAGAATCTTTCCAACTACCAATAAGGTGAAAGAATTAGATCTCATGTTAGAATTCCATAGTTTTCACTAAACAAGATTCATCATCTAAGTAGAACACACTTATAATAGTCATAGAGGAGGTAAAAATAAGTTATATTATTGATCAAAATGTATACATTTGAGTAGGTCTTTTCCATACTCAGGTGGAACATCCCTACAATGGCCAAAATGGCTAGTTCTTATAAAACTTGAGAGAGAAAGAAGAAGAGAGAAGTCTAAGGTTCATAATGACACTTGTAAAACTAATCCAAGGATTTAATTTTGAATTTATAGAGATTATGGTACTAATCATGAAAGTTTAGGAGATATAATTGTCAATCTAAGGCATAAAATTCATGAAAAGTGGCAAAAACTCCTCATCCTGGCTCAAAAAACTACCTTCATGATTTGGACATATTTTAATGCCTTGTAATTGATAAAGAGAAGGTAAAATGATTGGAATGGAAGGGGAGGATATCATAAATATATCTCCATTTATTTTTTTTAATGCTTGGTCCTCTAGAAACCTTTGAAAGTGAGCCATCATCATCTATTGTCTAGAAAACTCTCTTTTTATGCACCCTACACACTTGGATTATAAAAAGGCATAATTTTTCCATTTAAATAAATAAAATAAAGTTATTTACATGTTTAAAGTCCATAAATGTCATTATAATCATCAAGGAAACCTTAAAAATCCATCCACTTGAAGTTTTCACACTTCTCCCTAGCTTGTCCATTAGGCCAATTTTGACTAGCCAAGTTGAAGGAGCTGGTTGGGGAACTTAGAAGTTGTTTCAATGAATTATATTGATATGGGGAGTTATAATAAGTCTTAATATTTCCATACATATGATTTTTATCTCTTGAAACCTCTTACAACCTGAAAAACACACAAAAAAGTGAGAAAAAACCCTATTTTTGCACTCCATCTGTATAATTTCTTACAATAAAAAGGAATGGGGAGTAGTTTGACTATGTTACTAACAATAAAATCCTTTTTCTAGGAAAAATATTCAATTATATTTCATCTCCAACCCCATTTTATCAATCGGGTCTCTAGCAAGGGTTGTCAAGGGTTTTAGACCTATTTTTGGCTTTAAGTATTATTCATGAAGTTTAGACATTAAAATTTCAAAATAATTACACAAATTAGTTTATAATGAACTCTTATAACTCTTATGAAATTATATGGTCTCCATGTAAATCATCATGAAAGGTGTGAGTATTCAAAGTTATCCTATCGAGCTTGATTCTCCACTTTGCATAAGCCTAACAATGGTTTCAAGACAAAATTGATTCTCCCAAATCCTTCTATACAATATTAAAGTTTTAACATACATAATTACACCATAGGAACATGATATAATAGGTTTTAATGCATATCTAAGGCCAAAAGTGTGAGTGACCTTCATTTTGGGCATTAATCTTGATCATTACCGAGAAGGCTTACCTGCACTTTTGAGCCTATAATGTTTGATGTATTTATTTGAATAAAAATAGATAAAAAATTCTTGTATTCATCCCATAAAAATTATAATTTTTTTTAAAAATCACTTCTAAGGATAGAAGTGTCCTTGTTCTCTTATTTAGTCCTTTAGGCCTAGAAATGCCTATCATCATGACTGAAATCTTAGCATGATAGACATATCTATTTGTTCCCATAATATTGTGAGGTTTTTTAAATATTTTTTAATGTGTTATATATATTAAAAAACCCTCTTTAAAGGTCCCTTCATATTCTGGCCTCATATTTCTACCCGATCTTCCAAAATGTAGGGTTTGTGCATGGGGAGAGTGCCCTCTATCTGAGACAATATAGAGGGCACTCCCCTATATCCTCAAATATTAATGATAATTATAATATATTTTTCAACCAAAAATTGAATAATTTACCACTTTTAATCCCTTGGTATGATTTTTTGACCCTCCAAATGCCATAAGATGCAAAACAAACTATTTTAAGTAGGACTGTGCGGGGTTTCTTAGTGGACTATGATTGCTCCTTGAAACCTTGTCTATAGGTGCATATGTATAAATTATACCTTTAAAATAGTGATAAAAAATACTCCTTAAGAAATTTATTATATTCCTTGACATTATTTTGGACTCATGTTCACCTTGTTTAGCTGAGATTATCATTTGAGACTCAAAACCTTGTTCACTATTGTTTGCTTTGTTGTAGGTGTTCATTTAGATTTAAAGGAATCTGAATGAAATTATTTCTCATGAAAAATATTTTATGGAGACTATAATGGAACTAATCAATATTTTATAGGCATTATAAATCATTTCAACCTTCCCTTAACCTCCTTGTAAGCATTTTGATAGAAAAACTAAGTCTTTGCCTTGTCCTGACTGAGACATTCTATTTCTAACAATTGTAGGTGTCATTAATTTAATTATAGAGTATTAATCCAATTATAAAAATTTAGTAGGTGTCTATTTTTTAAACCTTATAATGTTAACCTCATATGCATTTAAATTACACTCCTAAACTCACTAAACTAAGTTTCTACAAAGTTGATTGAGGAACCCTGTTTAGGGTGTTGTAGGTGCTTATTCCCATGTTTGAGAACTTGGTCAGTGGAACTTATTGAACACCCCTTTGATTAAAAAAAATTGATATTACCTTGAACTAATATATATGCTCTTTATACCCCCAAACTTATTTTCTTGTCAATGACTCAAAAACCTTGTTTTTGACTACTGTAGGTAGGCTTTTTAGTAACATGTATAGACTGAAAGTGGTCTAGGATGCAAAAAAAATGCTCATCACTTTTTTGGATGGTATCATAGATAATTATAATCCATTTAAAACATTTGAAACATTCACAACATGGTTAATAGGCCATTTTTCAACCTTAAGTGGAGAAAGGTCCATTTTTGATTAAACCCTATAGATAATACCAACTGTAAATAGTCATAAATTAACAACTTGAGGGCTCTTGAAAACCATTATCCTCAATTTAAACACCTCACTTATTTTTCAAGATAATAGACCTATATGTAAGATTAACTAAAAACATACTTTTAAGTCTTGTATTTCAAATTAACCTTGTATGGGAAACTCCAAAAAAGGTCGTAGACACTCTATTTTGTCCTTTTAAGGAAGATGGGCCCTGCAATAGTCCTTAAGTCCTTAGAGCTTGGTTCTCACTCCATATGCTAACCTATATTATAAAATGGGTATATAAAGGTATAAAAAACATACTAAGATATCAATAAGGTCTCGATTTCATACCTCAACCCTCTTATATGGCAATTTGGATCCCTTTTAACACCTATAGGTGATTATTTGTAGGCATGCAAGTAGTAGTACAAGATGGTAAGTATAAAACATGACATATGATATTCAAATGAATATTTATATAATTAAATGATTTAAAATATATTATTTCATTACCAATACCTTTCTCAGCTCAAAAAAATCCCTTTTAATGTGACTGACCTTCATGAGCTAGTTGTACATGTCCATTAATGTTACGAGACTATGAGGAAGGTAGTGGACAGGATTTGGACAAAATATATTGATTAATGATTTCATGAACCTAAATAATCTCATTATAAATCCATAATGTACATTTTTTACACTAAGGATATGATAATATTAGTTCTAAAATATCCATTTCAATGTGAAAACCCTTTACAACCAGAACTACAAGGCAAGCAATGATCTAATGACTGTTTGTGTGACATGTGAGCTTGTAAACCATGAGAATTACCTTGAAAATTGAAAATTAGATGACATGATATAAAATTAAATTTTATAAATGATAAGGAACATGTCAAAACTCCTTATATCCATTTACAAAGCACGAAATCCTAAATATGATGAAAAACTCCTTGTTGTACTCAAAAGAGACCAATTTGCAAAACCAAGATGATATGCTCATCCAAACACTTTAAAACATGAAAAAAACAATAAATTATATTTTGGGGGTAAGTAAAATTTATTTTAAACTAACATGAATAATTGGTTCATAAAAAAATTCTCAAACCAAGGGAAAACCAACAAGGTGCACAGATGGGCAGACAAATTTTCACAGTCAAATTCAGAAAAAATTATTTATAAAACATAGTTGACAATTATTAAAAATATTATTATGAAAATTAATCTATCCAAGTGTATTAAAAATTCCCAAAATCATTCTACCTAAAACCTCCTTTGTTGTCCATACTAAGCAAAAACTTGTAAGTCACTTATGTATGTCTAGGAAATCCATAATGGAGTATAATGGTTTTGGGAAAGAAATGGTAGTTCAATATAAATTAAGGAAAGGATATGACTTTTGGTAAGAATAAGAGTCACATTTAAACCTTTTCCAAGTGGCACACTTCCCAAAGAGGCTGTACAAGTGCCATTTTCTTCTCCTTTCACAAGAAAACTACTTTTTCTTCTAAACAACCTACTAATTTTCAATAATGTCAGTTAATTAAGACTTATATAGACACATAGGGTATGAAATAACCCTTTTACACCTTAAAATTTCCATATAAACCTATACAAAGCATTAAATGTACCTTTTGTAACCCTTAAAATGACCCAAAATGATAAATGAACTTAAAAACTAATTGACCAAATCTAATATAACATTAATTAACCTCAATTAACCTATGAAACACATCATGAAAATTTATTATAACCCATAAAACATATAAAAAACCAATTTTTTTACCTCGAGGTGCCCTAATTTGAACTAAAAGTGAAATTTGGTCAATAGTTATATTTCAAAAAGACTTATCCATTTTAGTTTAAATTTTCTTAGCCTTTGTTTTTTAAATTCAAAATTCACTGACTGTGATTTTGTCTCTTTTACCTATCGGTTCTCAACATTTCTCATTCTACATGGTAATCTTTCATAATTCTTGGTGGTCTGAACTCGTTCATAAAAGGATTTTAGAACTTAGTCAATTATTCAACTTACTCTTAGAGCCATGTGACACCATTTTTCTTCTTTAAAAGACTTTTTCAATTATTTAACTTTTCTTGGAGCTACATGCCACTTTTCTTCTCAACGAGACTTAGCCATCAATCTCCTAGTGGTCTCATGCCTATTCAAAAGTCTTTTAAGACTTAGTCAATTTACTTTAAGGTTACCTAGTATGGTAATGACATCATTAATGCTCCAAGATAGTAGGCTAGTAAAATGATTCCATATGGTATAATATTGTTACTCTACTATTCTAGAGATGTCCATATCAGTATAGTGCCTTTGGGATAGAGAGTCAGTGAGATGATTCCATATGGCATCATCCCATTTTTATTCTATCTTGGAGATGTTAATATAGAGTATGAATCATCTAAGCAAGTGAGTGAGTAGGATGATGCCATGTGGAAAAATCCTATTTATCTACTATCATAGGGTGGTCTATACAACTGTGAGGCCTAGCCAAGATCTTAGAAAATTTAGATGATGCCACATGTAAAAAAATCACTTCATCGAGGAATGAAAAATCATCACGTAATTAAAACTTCAACCAAACAACATAAAAGAGTGAGAAAAGGCCACAGAGCCATAAAAATGATGAAAATAAATGGTAAAGCTAAAGCTCCCCAATGTAGACGAGCTACCAAGTTCAAAGTGGGACCTTTAGAAGTAAACTAGTAACATAATGAGGGATTAGGAAGGATAATATGCATGGTAACAACCCATAAAAATAAGGGATAGTAGTTGTGAAACCAACAAAACATTATCTTGAATTTGATAGCTCTTTTGGCCATCAAAATTATAAAGAGGCTGAGAATGGATTATACATCCAAGTTTATTTATAGAATAAAATCAAAATTTAAATTAATCATGAATGAGATATGAATTATTAGTGTGGTGTACGTATCAATATTAAGCATGAAACATAAAGGACAAAATATGTCTTAAAGAGGTGTGGATTTAACTACACAAGACATGATGGTTGACTATCCTAATGTAATCTCAACTACATTCCCTCGTAGTCATTCCTTGATTTGGTCTAGCATGGTCCCTGATATTTTCATGATGAAATAGAGTGGGATTCACCCCCAATGGACCTCATGTGGGCATGTCATTTTTATGATTGCTACAACTACCCCATGAGTGGATGAATTTGAATTTGAACTTCATTTTGAAATCCTTAGGCTTGCATGCCTATTTAATATTATCTCTTATGCCATAAAAAAGGGATGGATCTTTATGGATTATGAAAATATATATATAGCACCAGACTTTATCTATATTTTTAGGATAATATATTCCCTTTTCCTATTTTAACCTTATTGTTACATAGCAGTTTTCTAAGTGTTTGATGATTTTATGAATTACAAGATAATGTTAATCAAAATGAAGAATCTTGATAATTAAAATATATTTAATTTTTTATGGTCATTCTATACAAATTTTTATGGTAGTTATGCCCTTTGTCACCATAAATCTCCCCTAGACTCTGGCACCATCTTTAGTTAGAATTGTGATAAGTCTAGCTCAAGTGAAAATTGGATTTATGGGATTCACTCAATCAGATAACTCTAGGTTCATTTATGTTTACATCATGCATTTTATCTCTTTATCCATAATTTTTTTATGATCAAGTTAATATAATAACTTAGAAATCTAAATTTAATTATTTATCTTGATTTCTTTTATATAGATGATCAAAGTTTATCATCATTATTGAATTATTGTATTATTAGACATGATAAAATAATGAGGGAAATCAACTTAGGTTAGGAAGTAAATCTTATAAGTTTGAATTATGTTGGAGGTATAACCCTACAAACTTATCCCAAGTGAAGTGCATGGTATCCTTTTGAACCCATTACTCAAAGTTAATTGTGCCCCAAATCATTAAAATGGGCCCATTACATGGAATAGTTCACATCATCCAACTAGGTGTTATCCAGTATACCAACATGTGGCACATTTAAACCTTAGGGAGGTATTTTATTCATAGGATCTCCCTATTTTTAGGAGAGGCTAGGATTAACAACCCCTTGCCTAATTATTGGTTGTGTTAAAACACACATCAACATGTTTATGGCATTATAAGGAGGGACTGAACCATGATTTGAATTCATTAGTGGAAATATCAAGCTAAGGCATTTCATAATCCTTATATCACACTAAGATAAACCTTATATTAAACTAGAATATAGGAGGATTAATACTTGATCAAAATTTATTGGACATAACTTGGACCTCTTAGAACTCATTGACCATAGAATACCAAAATAGAGAGATAATAAAGGGAAAGGACAAGTCAAGCCTACCTAGTCAGTTGGTAGTTCACCAATAACTATGTCTTCCCCTTTTGTTAACCCATTCATAATCCCGTAGTCTTTACCAATGGCCAACATGGCCTAGCTTGCACAAGGAGGCTATTATCTAGTAGTTGTCTTAGGGGTGGCTTTTGATTTTCCCAAGAATTTGAACAAGTTTTGTCTTAATTTCATAATGGGAGGTGTCCAAATAGTAGAAAAACACATTTAATCATTTAAATATGCCTTGAGCAGAACCCAAGTCAACATGAGGATGTTTCCTACAAGTTGTTTCCTTACTCCTTAGGGGAATTAATGTATGCTTGGTATCTTAGATTACCTAATGGGTCGATTACTACTTGGGATGGGTTAGAAATTGTATTTTTAAACTATCTTAGATTCTCCATTGACCCTATAATCTTATACCATCAATTTTTAGTGGTCAAAAGGGAACAATATGAGCCTATGAGTATGTTCAATTCTCAATTCCACAAGTTATAGAAATTTTTTAAGCATCATTACTCTTAGATCGAAGGAGATACCATACAAACCGACCTTAGGGATATAGATTTGATGAGTTATATGTTCATTAGGAGAACCCCAATAGCTTTAGAATCATTATATTTAGCCTATAATGAAGATATTAATATTGAATAATATATGGTGATACAAGGCTATAGAGTTGACACTTTACCTTCATTGGGTTAATCGGGTGCATATAACTAAATACTAATGATTAAGAAAGCTTTGCTACATCATACACATCTAATGAATCCTATATTACGATCCATATATGAAATCCCTATTATATTTTATATTATGAATCAAATGAAATATTTTCCTAATGATCTACCTTACATGCCTCTCAACCATGTATTCCCCTAGTCAAACAACCAACATCTTCTCGCTATGGAATATAATAACACTATTTTTATGCCAAGCACATGTGGGTATGCCACATATGATAATGCTCAATAGGCACTTCTATCCTACTTGAGTCCTAAATCACATCCTAGCAGTGCTTACACCCATGATCCTATGACTATCTTATAACCTAAGGTAGCAAACCAACCTATTGCCAACATAGATCTTAAAATGAGCAATCTGAAATAGTTGTTTAAAAATTTATCTAATGATATGACCAACAAACATTGGTAGAGTGTTAGAATTATAATTAGAATAGTAATGAGTAGTCTCTAGGTAGAAAATTAAATTTACAAAGACCCAATAGGCAATGGAATTCCCAAACTAATAATGGAAATATGCCCAATTCCCTTGATGGTGGAAACTAGAGTAAAAATTCTCCCTATTCCTTGAATTTCATAGACCTAGCCTTAAACACTTGGTGCAGATTGAAAAATACCACAAAACATGTAGAAACTAGTGGCATAACATTCATAGTTGCCTCAAACATCTTATAAAAAGAGGTGAATAATATGGAGATCATGCCTACTCCTGATGATAATCAAAACCAAGAAGGAGGAACCAAGGCATTACCTTTGTATTAGAGACTTATGACTTTCCATTTAAAGATGTAAACAAGCTCGAAGATAATCTATAGGAGGTCCATGCTTTCAAATAGTTTTAGAGATGGAAAAATTACCAACTAATGAGTAAGTTAGCTAACACATTGACCACCTTTTCTCCCCTAAATAACACTCAGGGTCCACATAATATGAATTTTGGTAATAATCCTCCTCTACCCAAAGGACCTCTAACCTCTTATCCACCTAAAATATGACTATATTACCCAAAATAATAAGCAACCATAGAATACCAAACTTAATTATGATAATTTCAAAGATATTAATAAACCTAAAGCCAATATAGATATGTTTGAGTTGCTTCAAATTTTTAATCAAAGGGAATTTATTTTGAAAGAGTTTTCTAGTAATAAAGGGAAGGAATATACTAATTTTTCTCATGTACATGTTTCTCTCTATAAGGAGAAGACTAAAACTCCTCCTTTCCTATTAATAGTTAGGATACTTGGAAAAATATTACATAATTATTTGGTTGATTTATGTGCCTCAAATAATGTCATGCCTTATGTCATCTACCAATGATTGGGTCTGATACCTACAAAGTCAAACTGAAAGGTTTTCCAACTAGATAAAATATATGTAAAGATAAATGGAGAGCTAAACAATTTCCATATGCAATTAGATTCAGATCTGAGGATTCAAAAATTCATCAATATCTAAGTGGTGGATATCCTAGGTGCTTATGACATCCTATTGAGTTGAGAATAGCCAAAAATTCTGAATGGATATGTGGTAACTAATTTCAACCATATGTGTCTACCTTAGCATGGTTTTGGCAACCAAATTAGGATATAAAAATAACCCAAGGTGGTTCGTATGATCACTGAGTATAATAAAACAAATGATATCCTCTATGAAGAATTTGAAATGGGAGTGTATTTATTGAAAAAAGAGGAAGGAATACACAATGGCCTATCTATTAGCATGATTAGTGTGTAGCCAAGCCAAGATATGGAATAATTGAATTTGTTGGATGAAGTAGAATTGTATGAAGTGTTTGAGTTAGTATCCTCCCCATGTGATATCCCAAGATGTAACAAATCAGATATAAGTGGAGAACATTTGTGTCCTTTTCAAGTAAATCAAATCCATGACATAACCAGGGATGATGGTTTGAATTTGACTTTTCAACAAGAGGTAAATTTTTTGGCAACACTACCCCTACCTAAGACACCAACACTAGCAATAATATTAGACTTTTGGATGCTAAAATTTGATGGTTCAAAGTCTAAAAATGGGTATAGTGCCAAGGTGGAATTGATTAATCCAAAAGGAAAGTATTATCTAATAGCCTACCTTCTACAGTTCACTTTCACTAATAATGTGGTCGATACAAAACATTGATCCATGGTCTCTTGTTTACCATTAGAAAGAAAGTAAATAATATTAAAGTATTGGGTGAATCTAAATTGGTAGATATATAGGTGAAAATCTAGTATTATTGCAATGATAAATATTTGTCTAGGTATCATAATAGAGTTTAGAACCTAATCAAAGACTTTGATGGATCTGGCATTCAAACATTGCTTAGATAGAAGAATTATATAGTGGATGTGTTCATCACTTCTGTAGTACCTTAGAACCCATTGCCCATTCAATAATGAGAAGGTTCTTAATAGAGATAGTCTCTACCCCTTCAGTCTCAAATAACATTAATAATCTCCAAGTCTTCAATGATGACTAGCATATATTAGAATTCATCAAAAATGATAAAGTGTTTACAAATCAAATCATTGATGAGGATGGTTGAGAAGACTTATAATTTGATCAGGATGAGATGATGAACCTATAAATAAATAGTATATGCAAAGGAATGATCTCACTTGAAAGGTTATTTGATATGGACTATCATAAGAATGAGAAGGAGTCCACCCTTATCAAGGGTATGTGGTATGATCAGTGAAACCTAAAGGGTGAAAATGAAGTGAAGAATGTGATTTTAGACACCACTTATACTCCAAAATAGAAGAAATATTTTATTTAAACTCTCAAAGAATTTAGGGATGTTATTGCATGGAGTTATGAATATCTTAGGGTCTTCAACAATTCTATTTTATCACACATTATCCCCCTCAAACTTAGATTCAATCCATTTAGGAAAGATAAAGGCCTATAAATCCACTAATATATCCCCTAATTTTTAAATAAGTACAGAAACTATTAGCAACAAAGATCATCTTCCTAGTAAGACATTCTACATGGGTAGAAAACCTAGTATTGGTGAGGAAAAATAATGGGGAGATCAGAATGTGTGTTGATTTCCATAACCTCAAAAAATATTCAAAAAAGGATAACTACCCCTTAAATTAATTGGATGAAGTGTTGTAGATTGTAAATATTTCCCAAATGATGTGCTTCCATGATGGGTATTTAGGTTATAATCAAGTGGTGGTTGATTATGAAAATAAAATCAAGATAACTATCACTACCAAGTGGGGCACCTATGTGTAGACACCATAAATATTCACACCATGATTCCAGATTTCAAAATACCACTTGATTAACTTGGGACCCCCTTAGGACCAATCTGAACCTCTAACCCCTAACCAAACCCCACCATAATTAGTTTGACCAAACTGGCTTAACCCTACATTTTACCCATTTTTACCCTTCACCCTAGACCATCAATGATCAAGTTGATTGTTAATGGTCACTTTAACCATCGATGGTCAGGGTTCACCCCCTTAACCACCAACATGAAAATTCCCCCACCTTGATTTTTAAAAAATAACTTGTCCTCATCTACATGTAAGCCATTGCATGAATGAGTTAAAATTAGAAGGCCTAGTTCATGCCTTGTTAAAACTCTCTTACCTTGCCTATAAGAAGAGAGGAGGAAAGAGGTGAAATACATATGTAATTGTTATCAAGAGCTTGTGTATCCAAAATTATATTTGTATAGGTTAATCATCATCAGTGATCTAGTAGACCAGCTACTGCATCAGAGAGTTGACTTGCCACTGTAACTCTACCTAAGTGCCAAGTATTTTTACCCTATCAGAATCATGCCAACTCTATCAATGAGTCAACCACCTCAAGTGTTCACCCAATCCACCTCCTATAAGATAAGTAATTGGTTTTTAGTATTCCATTGCTTTATTCTCTTTTCATTATTATTCTAACACTTACCCAACTCCTATAATGTCACTTTGAGATCTCATCAATTAGTCTGTTATCAACTCAGATCTACACATAATAACCATTGATGGTTGTCTCAACCATTGATGGTCTATCCAACCACCAATGGCCACCTTGACCACCAACAGTTACCTCAACCACTGATGGTCAACCCAATTGTTGATGGTCACTATGGTATTGAAAACTAACAAGCTATTTTCACCTACCTACCCTTAACCAAACTTGATTCTCTATGTTCTTGCCTATTCACAAACCCCCTTCTAATTTTTTAAAGCATACCCCAATCATCTAAAACTAGTATTAACTAGCTTATCATTATTTTTAATCATTTCAAGTCTATATTTCTTAAGCAAGCATTATTTTTTTCAATTGTAGTACCTTTGACTATTGATGCAAGTACCTTCAATTTTTTTATAAAATTAAATTATTTAAATATGTGGATTGACATCCCCTAAGGAAGCTCTTGATTCTAGGATCTAACTATAACTAGGAAATCCACTCAATTATCTATCTAAAAAATAAGTTTGCTTTAGTGATTTCTTATTTTTAGGTCATCCTCCCAAGCCAAAGAGGAGAAATTCACAATTTTATGATTCAACATGTGCACAATCAAATAAGTGTTTCAACCATACCCATATTTAGTTTCTTCTTTTCCCTTTTCCCAATATTAAGCATAAATTTACTAAAACATTCTGGCACACCTGATGGGACTGTTGTATCTTTAATTGGGTTATTATTTTCTTGCATTCTCTCTTTATTCTATGCTCATTAATGAAGTCCAAAGTTTCTTTTGGGTTTAAAATTAAGTGCATATATCGACTACTTGAAAGTTTAGTTCATATAGCTTAACTTAAAGGCAAAGTAATCTATCATAGCTTCACTCTTTATTGCACACACTCAACCAAACCACTTTCATCAATTAAACATCAAACAAATTTGAGACAAGGCCCAACTAGGATTTCATCACCTAGCGGTAACCTTACCCCTTCTCTACAATCCCACTTAGAGGTCATTACTAAGGGGAGAACCAACTTAGCTCTTTTATTGAGTATAATATTTGGATATTAATATATATTGGCTAAGCAACCAATACCCTTATCACTATGGTGTGTGAAGTGAGGGGTAGGCCCTAATACAAAGCCATGTATTGATTCCAATATATATCCTTTTTGAGTGCCTAAATACAACCTAAAACCAAACTTAGACTACCTCTTTAGTACCTGCTCTACAAACCAAATTATTAAGGCATAAGCCAAAAGTGAGATTAATTAAAGCTTTAGGGCTTAAAAATATCTCTTAGAGTGTGATTTGATTTCTTTAATAATTTTTTGTCTTCTATTTATTTAATTAGTGAAGTTATTTTTGCTTTTTATCTCCCCTATCTCCTATGGTTCTCACTTAGCAACAATGAAAAGACCTTACAAAACAAAATGCGTCACTAACCCAACCTACCTCTTCTACTTTTTCATGCATGGACTATGCTTTTGAACTAGTAGATTATTCTCAACCCTCAAGAAATCCTACTTTCCCTTAGGAGGTTCCTTAAGGAGATGGAGATTTTTCTACTTTCCTAGATAATAATCCTATAGCCTTGCAACATTATCTTATAAACATGTCTTACCGTATCTTGACTTTAGCCCCACCCATAGATCTACCTTATTACATGCCTCTCCACCTCATGGGTAGCACCTCCATTGCCATAGTTACTACCTAACCATTAACTACCCAAGCTTCCTCATAAACCAACAACCCCTTCAAGACTACCATAGAAAATGAACCAACCCAAACTACCACTACCCTTATACCTTCCACTCCTACAAACCACTCCTCCATAATATTAGTTCCTACCTATAGGACTACCAACCTTACTTTAGCTACCTCTAATCCAATAACCACTACTTTTATTCAAAGCCTTGTGGTGTCTATACCCTCTACCTTGCCACCAATTAGTACAAGGGTCACTACCCTTCTGTCTGTCACCACCCTGAATACCACCCCTATTCAACAAACACCCTTTGCATAAAAATTTGGCTACATCCCTAACCTACAAGGATATGTACCCCTTCCCACTACCCAACCACCTATATCTACCTACCCTTATTTATCTTCCACCCAACCTTTGGCATCCACTTACTAATATGTGGCAGCCTCCCAACCTTCCACCCACTATCAATATGTCTCCCAACTACCACACTAGTATGCATCTAATAAATTTTTAGGTGCACAACCCAAAGAATACCTAATGAATATGATTATGGATAAGATGACCACCTTAAATTCATCCATTTTAGGTGTTCACAACATCTTGTCATATGACCAAATCTATAATGAGCCCATCTACCCATCTATACCTATTAGGCCATATCCTCCCCAGTGGGAGCTTCCTAAGGTCTCTAAATTTCAAAGGAGGATCCCAAATATCACCTTATGGCCTTTAGGCATGCTTTTTATCTCATCACTTATGATTATTCCCTTTTTCTCTCCATACCTTCCCCATGTCTCTAGTCAATCCAACATTAAATTGGTATAGTTTCATACCCAAGCACTCCCTTTTTTCCTTCACCCAAATGGCTCAAACCTTCTTGGACCACTTTTTGATCAATACAAATAATGTTTCTATCATTGACCTCTAATCTATTAGGTAGTTTGAAGATGAATCCATTTCCAAATTTTTGGCTCATTGAAGAAGCCTAATTAACCAACTTTCCTTTTCCCTACCTCAACCTGAACTCATAGAGATCTTTACTTGGGTGTGTGCCAAGAATATCTCCTCTACATTGCATGTCCAAATATTCTAAACCTTTGTTGAATATTTTACCATGACACGTAAGTTAGATAACTGAGCCATTGATGAAGGAAAGATAAAGCTAAAAAACAAGAAATCAACCTACAAAACAAATGAGACTTCTTCCTCTAAGTCAAGAAACAGTCCAATAATAATACCAAGAATAAAGGAACTAAAAATGTGGTTATCCTTAAATCCAATCCTCTACCTTTCATCAACAATTCAAATCCCTCTAGTTCCTTAAAGTAGAACATGAGGAACCAAAACTGAAATAACCAAAAGCAATTCACTCCACTTGGAAAATATTATGATTCCATCTTGGAGAAGTTATTGAAAGCACACATCATTCAACTACTTCCTATCAAACCTCCTCAATAGTTTGATGTCTCTTCTCTTGCCCCTAGTTAGTTTCATGAGAATGGTTTTCATGCCTTTCATCAGGTTATAAGAGATGATGTCACTAGGTGTAACACTTTAAAGAGCCTTGTCTAATCCATCAGTGATAAGGGGGGATCTTACATTGGACAACCCCAATGCACCATCAAACCAAGCCCTTGATATATTTAGGATAACCAAGACTTTGTATGTCAAACTAGACACTCCCACCATTTTTAATGTGGAAGAGACCCAAACCAACCTTTGGTATCAACAAACCTTTGACTACATTAACCTTGGCATAATTCCTTTTAGTCTTTCTAAGAATTCTTAAAGAGCATTTATCTAGAGTACCTCATGTTGTACCATACTAAGAGGTATCCTTTATAAACACAACTTTGATGGCCTCCTCTTCTATTGTCTATGCAGTCAATAAGCCTCTTATACTATCAAATAAATGCATGATTGTATCTATGGAGGTCACTTTAGCGGCCTCACCATAGCTAAGTGTATCCTTCACCTCAACTATTATTGGACTACCCTTAACCAATACTACTATGATTACATAAAAAAGTGTGTTATATGTCAATAACATGCTAATTTACACCATACACCTAGCCATAGTCTTTGAGTTTCCACTAATTTTTACACCTTTTGACAATGGGGTCAAGATCTCATTGGTGAAATTAACCCCTATTCCTCATAGTGACACCATTCTAACATCACCACAACTGAGTATTTTACCAAGGGGTAGAGGCTATTCCTCTAGTCTCAACCAAAGTAGAGAATATTGTCAACTTTATTAACCATCATATCATTTGGCGCTTCAATGTTCCTCATAAGATTATCACTAACAATGGTAAATCTTTTAAAAACAAGAAAGTTCAAGGTATATGTGATGCATTCAACATTAAGTTAATATTATCCTCATCGTATCACCCTCAAGTGAATGAATAGGTAGAGGCCTCTAATAAAACTCTTAATAACTTGCTAACTAAAGTGTTTAATGCATCTAGTTAAGATTGGCATTCACACATCCCCTTCACCTTATGGGCATATCATACTAGCATTATAACCCCTACAAGTGCTACCCCTTTCTCTCTTATGTTTGGAGAGAGGTTGTATTACCTCTTGAAGTCTAAATCTCCTCTCTTCACATATCTCTGTAGGAGCTCATTTTTTTAGAATGATTATCATTAACACCATTTAACCCAACTTGAGCTACTCGATGAGCATAATTTAGCAGACCTTACCCATCTCCATGTCTATCAAGAGTATGTCAAGCATGAATATAACAAGTACCTTAAAGTGTGAGAATTCAATATCAAAGATCTCATCCTAAAGGAAAGTCAACATGTCACTAATATGAAGAAAAACAAGTGGGGAAAATTTGCTTTCAAGTAGCTTGGACCTTATATCATAACCCATAAGTATGGATTAGGAGCTTACCAATTGTCTTCTCTCGAAGGCTACCTAGAACTTGATCCCCTCAATGCTTTACATTCACATCCATTCTTTTATTAAGAAGGATCATGTTCACCTTTTGTCTAACTTAAGGTCATCCCTTACTATCTACCTACATTCCATATCCCTATTTTATGGGCAATTAATTATAATAAAATCATGTGATTATCTATCACTGGTATAGCCTTATCTTAAATAGTAGATATCACGGCTCTACCTATGGCATGATTCTCATGGTACTTTCCACACCTTCACAAGATGTATTCCCATCGTCCCTGTCACCTAAACCTCTTTACACCTAATCAACCTTCTTGTACTTTTAGTTTTGCCTTCATAAAGGTGAACCACTAATCCTATATAAACAAGTCTATGTCTAGCAACATCAAACAAGAAAAAATAAAAATCCACACTAATAGCAATCATGGATCATTCCTAGCATTCAAAGACTGCTCCCTTGAAGGAAAACTATTGAAAATTTATTTTAAATTACCAAAATGTAAGTTGGACTACTCCCTTGAAGGATAGCTATCAACAAGAATTTAACAAATAAAATAAACTTAGACCATTCCCTTGAAGTATGGATGAGTAAAACATTTTTTTCAAAAGCATAAATATTTCATGGAAGCTTCGCACATCGACCAACTTCCCCTATATAGCAACAAAGCAAAATACCCATCATCACAATCATAACAAAAGCAAACTACTATTAAAATTCATAATTGGCTCTCAAATAGAAAAATAATGTGGAATCTATAATTGGCTTTCACAAGTAGACTTCCCACATCAATTAGTCTACACAGTTTGGCATAGACTTATTTATACTGACTATTTTAACACCTACATAAGAGGCATGTTAGTCTCGTAAGAAGGTTCCATTTTCACCCATCTCCCATTTACTCACTATAAGTAAGAGATTTTTGAGCTTACTTAACATTATGTGGTCAAGAAACCTTTTTAACCAACTAAAAAATGCTAATGTGAAGAATTCAAAGGGCCTATGTTCATTAATCCACTCCAACTTTGGTTTTTTTAAGTCCTTGTTAATGAAGGATCATCGTGCCCTCTTCTTCTCCTATCATGACTAGTTAATATTTTCATTATGATATTTGTCTCTTGATTATATTCTTTGGTTTCCCATTTAATGTTGTCTATTAGTTTACCTCATGTGATTTACCTTAAGCAAGATAATAGCAACCATAATCATAACAAACATATCCATATGTATGACAACCATAATAAGCATAATAAAAACCATGACATCCATAATAAATTAAAACAAGCAACCAATTATTTCAACACATTTCTAAATCTAATATAATGTGATATATACTCATTAAAATTTATCATAACATAAGCATAACCATGAGTCAAAACCATCTCATGCCTAGCCTATATTAGTGTCTAGCATCCATAACATAAGCATCATCCATAATAATGTGTACAATAAGATAGACATGTCTCTCTCTATAAATGTACATCTCACTGCATCAACTTGGAGGTCAGAATCAAAATGATATATAAAATGTCATAATCTAGATATATATATGCCTTAGGGGCACCGTTACCTCTTAGAGCACTATTGGATCTTGGTGCCCACCCACCTAATGTGCCTATCAATCCCCAAACTATCCCTATTTATCTATATACAAATGTTTCCCACTACCCTAGTATCTCCACATTGGCATTGCCTGCCAAACTAGCCTTATACTCACCCCATCAAGGCTCTTGTGGATACTATGTCAAACTATGGTTTTTTAGTACCATAGATCCTCCACTATAGCTGGGTATCATGTTGTAGGGATGGTGACAAATGGCCTTATCTACACTATTGTTGCCTCTCTTCCTCTTTACCTCAAAGATTCCATATCCTAGGTCACCAAACCTAGTGAGGTCCTAACTTGATCCCTCTCACCTATCAAGATAATAACATGACCTTGTAAGGTAGCAACCTGACCCTATAGTGTCATAATCTAACCCTATAATGTGTCCACATACCTTTCTAGCACTGTAACTTGTACCTATGCACTATAACATGTAACCTATACCTATGCACTGTAACCTAACCCTATAGGTGATAGTTCCTATCATTAGTGTACGTAGTGCACCCCTAAACCACTCTACATCATGAGTAACACCTCCTAAACTTGATGCAACAAAATCACCCCTATACCACATAAATCCAATAGGTAACTCTATATATGTAAAACCTACCTATGGCAACCCTACTAGCCTTAGCACCCAAATGTACTCATAGGCCCAACAATGTAAAACTAGGCCAACACTGATGACATACCTCTTATGGGCCCTAAAATGCCATAGCTCCTTTTATATCTATACAAGTAGAATAATAACCTAATTTAATACTATCTGACCCAATAATAGCTCAACCAACACCCCTAATAACAACTAAGGTAACCTTTAGTTACTTAAGTCAAGAAGTGTAAAGCATGTCATAACAATCATCATCATGGTCATGAGTCCCCTCTTGCTTGGATCCATCATGTATAAATCACTATACCTAAACCCTCTAACATGCCATCTAACTTGATCACTTTCATCTCTATATAAAATCTTGATGTGATCATCCCTCTCCTCTTGATATATATGGTAGATTAGATCACCATGTAGTGGAATTTGAGTGATCTTATGCATGTCCTTAGGCAAGATAGTCATCTCCACAGTTGGTAATAGAAAGGTGTTCATATCAAGATCCCATATCTTGATGAGCACTATGATCATGGATGCATTTTGAGGAACATGTTGATAATGCCTCATAGATCTTAACCCAACCCCCTACATATGGGACCAATCCATTGGGGTCATCCCCTACTGGATCTTAGCAAAGATACATGGCATTTGGTCATGCATCTATATCTACTCCCTAGCCTACACCAAGATAAAAACATGGCTTAGTCACATACACCATTTTTGTCTATCTTACCCCTTAAGAAAATAACCTATTTCTTTTTCTATCCTACCTATCTACCCAATACATGCTAGGTTTGCCCTATAAACCTTTAACACAAACCTCTACCAAGTAAGCAAATGCCTAACTTGGCCTTATCATTTTTAACCCTTTCCAAGCCTATTTTATACCTTCATCGACTACCAAAATTCATGGAGACTATTGATGGTCAAGCATTTTTTTCTAAGGATGTCAAACATCAATGGTCGACCTTGACCATTGATGATCACTATGGGTATATAAAGTCAAAACACCCAAAACCTATTTTCCATTACACACTACACAAACAACAACCCAAGCAACATAATAAGCTCATCTAGCACCTAACCCACCCAAATTACCTACTTACCCCCTTGATTCCTCATTTTACTTATAAAATTTCCCAAAACCTACCAAAACCCTAACTAGGGTATAACAAACCTAACCCTTGAATTTTAACCTACCCTAATCTCCCCACCCAATGCAAATGCATAAAATTATGCCTATCTAAAAAAATTCATAACATTCCTACCTCATTTTGTAACCACCACCATAGAGTTGGCTATAATCTTGTTCATCTTCATCTACATCTACATGCTCCTTACATATTGATTAGTCACCTTGATCCACCTCAGCTAATGGTCCACACTCTAACTCAATAAACACCATTATCAAGCACCTTTACCATAAAGTGTCAAAATCCTAGAGCTCAAAGTCAACCAATCACCAAAGTGAAAATGAGGTAAAAAGTGATTCTATTTTCACTTTTGACCATTGTACATTTAGGTTTTTCACCTTGACTATCAACAATCAAGGTGACCATCGATGGTTACCCTTGAGTACCTTGACCATCAATGATCAAGATGCTCCCCTTGTTACATTACCCTTAGTAGAAACCTCCTTAGCAACATCTACTAATATTTCTCATCCACCCATGGAGACTAGCTTCTCCACCCACCCCAACCACCTTGTCACCTCACCATTGGTCCTTCATAGCCCAACAATCCCATGTTTTGTGATAATTTTTCCCTGATCCTTTGACCATAGTGATAACATTACCATGTTGACCCTTTTTGAACTTGTGATACCTTGCACACACTTGACCTAATTGTGTCTTTTTGGGATCACTTCTTACATTGGACACTAATGACACTTAACCTATTTATGTTTTCCATATCAATACTTCCTACCTTGGATACCCATGGAAACACTGACTTTGTTTAGGAGACTACAAATGTACCAAGCCACCACTCCTAAATATGGTCATGTGGTACACTACTCACTTGTCTTTCTATCACAAACCTTTATTATTTTTCAACTATGGAAACCTAATTTATGCATGATCTTAGCTATCACACTTCTTGTCACACTTTTTGTACCTATTTATGCTATAGTGCCCAACCTATCACCCACCTTCATCATCACCTTCACCCACCTTGTTAAACCTATACCCAATTATGATTTAACTCATCACCTCTTGGTTTTAAGTGGAACACCTCCTCCCATACTTTGGATAACTGAACCTTTGACCTACATTGTTTTTTATTTTACAACTTGTTGATTCATGCTTCATAATAAAAATGGGCAAAATGTAGACACTATAAATCTGTACAATGTAATTCTAAATTTTGAAATACCCCTTAACCATCTTAGGACCCCCTTGGGACAAATATAAACCTTTGACCCCTAACTAAACCCAATCACAATTAGTTTGACCAAACTAGCTTAACCCTACCTTTTACCCATTTTTATCCTTCACCCTCGATCATTGATGGTTAGGTTGACCACGAATGGTCACCTTGACCATCGATGATCAGGGTGCACCTCCTTAACTACCAACATGTAAACTCACCCACCTTGATTTTAGAAAAATAACTTGTCCTCATCTATGTGCAAGTGATTTCACAAGTGATTTAAAATTAGAAGGCCTAGTTCACACTTTGTTTTAACTCTCTTACTTTGCCTATAAAAAGAGAGGAGAAAAGAGGTGAAATCCATTTGTAATTATTATGAAGAACTTTTACATATATAATTTTATTTTTGTAGGTCAATCATCATCAATGATTCAATGAAATAGATAGTATGTTAGAGAGCTAACATGCCACTATAGCTTCACCCAAGTGCCAAGTACTGTTACCCTATCAAAATCATGCCAGACTCTATCACTGAGTCAACTACCTCAAGCATTCACCCAATCTACCTCCTATAAGAAAAGTACTTAGTTTTTAGTATTCCATTACTTTATTTTCTTTTTGTTATCAACCCAACACCTATCCAAATCCTAGAATCTCACTTTGAGCTCTCATCAATCAACCTATTATTAACCCAGATCTACACATAGTAACCATCAATGGTTATCTCAACTATCGATGGTATGTCTAGCTAACAATGGCCACCTTGACCAACAACGGTCATCTCAACTACTAATGGTCAACTGAACTACCAATGGTCACTATGTTAGTAAAAACTAACAAGTTATTTTTACCTAGCTACCCTTAACCACACCTGATTCTCTATTTTATTACCTATTCACAGACCCCCTTCTAATTTTCTTAATCATAACCCAACTATCTAGCACTAGTATTAATTAGCTTATCGCTATTTTTAATCATTTATAGTCTATATTTATTAAGAAAGCATTATTGTGTTCAATTTTAGTACCTTTGACTATTGATGCAAGTACTTTCTATTCTATTTATAAACTTAATTATTTAAACTATGTGGATTGAGATCCCTCAAGGAAGCTCTTGCTTCCAGGATCTAGTTATCACTAGGAAATCCACTCAATTATCTATCTAATAAACAAGTTTTCTTTAGTGATTTATTATCTATAGGTCATCATCCCAAGCTAAAGTGGAGCTATTCATAATCTTCTGATTCAATGCATGCACAATTAAATAGGTTTTTAAACCATACCCATATTTGGTTTCTTCTTTTCCCTTTTCCCAATAATAAACAAAAATTTATCAAAACACTATGCATACAAAAGAATGACTTTTGGATTAATCAATGCAGGTGACCCTTTTATATGTGTGTGTGTGTGTGTGTGTGTGTATATATATATATATATATATATATATATATATATATATATATATATATATATATATATATATATATATATATATATTGCATTCAGGGACTTAATGGGAAAGGGAATATTTGTGTATATGGATTATCTTACAGTCTTCTCTAATAAGATATTACATCATATAAAAAGTCTAAGGAAAGTGATGTAGAGATGCAAAGGCCATGGGAATTCATTAAATCCCAAGAAATGTATATTTGGGGTGACTAAAGGTAAACTAATGGGAAAATTATCTATGAAAGGGGAATATCTATATATCCTGATAGAGTGGAGGCAATTTTGAGAATTCCAAAGCCTAACACTAAGAAATAATTGAAGAGTTTCTTCAAAAAAATCAACTTCATAAGAAAATGTATCTCAAGTTTTGTTGAGGTAATCAAACCACTTAATAACATGATAAATAAGGATGCCAAGGTTAGTTATAATACTAAATAAATATGACCTTCAAACAAATCAGGGTTACCATTATGAACATGCTCATACTCATCAACCCAGACTACACAAGCCCTTTTACCTTTACTCATTTATCTCAAAGCATTCTATGGCAGCCATGTTAACATAGAAGGAGTTTAGAGATGAAAAACCAATGTATTTCATGAGAAACCAACTTATTAATGTGAAGTAATAGATATTACACACTTGATAAATAAGACTTTACTTTGATAAAGGTTTTTTAAAAGTTTAGGTATTACATTCTGCATAGTAAGTTATTGCGGTACCTAATTTGGATGTGAAGGCCCTATTGATGTATAATGAGTTGGGAGAAAGGCATAAAAAATGGATGAACATACTCTAGGAGTTTAACCTAGAACTATAGTCAATGAATATTATCTAAGGGCAAATAATCTACAAAGCCATCACTGGGGTAGATCCCTAAATCATTTATCAATAGAACTCAGTGCATGACATCATAGATGATGATTGGTACATGGATATAGTCAGATATATTTTAAATAATGAGTGTCCAAAGCACCTAGACTCTACATGGTGTGGGGAATTATGCTTAAGGAGTAATCATTTCATGATAAAATCTGGCACACTATACATACAAAATAATTTAGGCATATATTTAAGGTGCATAAATAAGGAGGAAGTAATTATAGTACTTAGATATTTTCATAGGAAATATGGGATTGGGAATGGTTAAATAAGTACTATCACTCATAAAATACTACAAGAAGACTACTATTGGCCACATCTTTTTAAGGATGCACATCTACATGTGAGGAATTACCACACCTATAAAGTTACTACACCCCATGAATGCACCCTAACTATGCCACTATTGTCAATCATCAAGGACCAACCCTTTACTAAGTGGGTATTGGAATTCATTGGGGCCATCAACACTAATTATTATTCTATCCACAATTACAAAAATGATTGATTACTACACTCATAGATATGAATCCTAACCAATGCAAAATTGCACCATAGACATAGTTATTCAATTCTTGGATGAACACATTTCTATAAGGTTTGGTATGCCCACCACATTGTTATGTGATAATGGCCCTACTTTCTCCTCCATATAATTCTTTAAATGGGCTTATGATCATTAATTAATTCTTAAATTTTCTTCAAACATTATCTAAAAGGTCATGGGTTGGTTGAATAAAAAAAATAATTGGTTGAATGTAATTAATAAAGTTCTAGGAATAAACCCAAGGGATTGACATAATATGCTTAAATTTTCTTTGTGGTCTGATCAAACTAGGATCAAGTATTCTTTAGGGACCTCTCCCTATCATCTAGTATATGGTTAAGATCCTATCTTCCCAGCTCATATGAAGGTACCTAACTTACTATTCACTAAAGAGTACCTAAAAAATAATTATCCAATAGAGGTCTACCTCTTGGACCTCATGCAGTTAGAAGAAAAAAAAGATTCAACCTTGTTAGTTACACTTCAATATACATCAAGAGGTAGTCAAATGCTGGTATGACAAAAGAGCCAAAGTGAAGGCCTCTAGGATCTCAGATCTAGTCCTCTTATGGGATATAGCTCATGAATAAAAGGGAAAACATGGAAAATTTGATGCATTATGGCTTGGTCCCTACTAAATCTCTCAAATCTTGGGAGATAATGTATTCTACCTAAGGTGTCTTATTGGTGAGGATATTCCATTTCCTATCAATATATGATTCCTTAAGCATTACTTCCAGGCTTCAGTGTCTTGGAAGCCTCTATAAATAACTTCTCATTTAATTTCTATTTTTATTTCCTATTCTTTGTTTGTTAACTTAAGTTTTTTATTGTTTGTTTCTATTTTTCTCCCTCCTTGGGTTTTTCCCAACTATTTTTTCCTAGTAGTCCCCCTTATTAATCAAATAAATGAAATGAGAGGCTGTTTTAAATATAATAGAGATGGCCCTCAAATAACCTAATTGAAATTTTAATCTAAAATATTTGTGAAATATTTTTGTTACTTTGTTCATTTCCTAAATTCTAAAGATCAATGATTTTTAATGAAACTTGTGAATTTTAGAACAACTATTTTCTTGTTTGAAACCATGTTATACACTTAAAGAAATATATAAATAAAAATGAAGCATTAATTTAATTTTGGTTTATATTGAGTCATGATGAAATTGTTTATTTCATTTACCCATGGATTTATCCCCAATATTCTATAGATGAAATGCAAAATCTCCTTTCAAAATAATTGAGCTAAAATGTAAAATCTAGAATTCTCCTCAAAAGGGTGATCTTGGTAGCTTCTATTTCGTTCAATAATTATGGCCTTAGGCAAATTTGAATCACTGCATGTGAATACAAATGAAATGAATAAATAACTTAATAAAATACATATGGTTTTAGTAATATTATGGCTTAGTATGTCATTTTTTCCCATATACTTTAGTGCCTTTGGATTTTAGTTTGTTCTAAATGATAGCGTGCAACTAATGCATTTTATTTTTGTGAAATTAGAGATTCTAGATTATCAAAATGCTTAGGTTTCCTAGTAGGATTTGTCATTTGTTATTGATTTCAAAACACAAGATCCTCTTTATTATTTGGATTCTAGTATTTTACCTTTTAGGTGTTCATTATTGTTACTTATTTAAATCAACCTTTTGAGATCCTTACTCTACTAAATGTGAAGATGTGAAATATTGATGTGCTTCATGGTTTTAGCCAAACCTACAAAATTAAGTTTACTTTATAAACACTTGGCACAAAAATTCACATCTTGAACTACTTTGATTTATAAAATCTAAATTTGCATAAATATGTTAAGTCTTAGTCTATTTTATTTTCTTGTATTTTAAGATGCATTCGAAGCTTCCTTTTACACTATTTTGCCTTAAGTTTGTGTAGATTATCTAAATTATTAGAGTTTTCTAATTATTTTCCTTAATAATTTAGTCCATTCTTACTTTAATTAAATTTAAATTAGGTGTAAGTTTCTTTTAGCTCATCTTTTGCCTTAGAATATTTCATTAAAGTGGAAAAAATTGCATTCGAATGGATTCATTTTGATAAGTTTTTATTCCTCTTCATTATATTTCAAAAAAACTTAGCCATTTTATTTTAAATTTACTTGGCCTTTGATTTTTAAATTCAAAATTTATTAAGTAGGATTTTTTTTCTTTTACTCCTAGGTTCTCAACATTTCTCGGGTCTATGTGGCAAGCTTTCATGATTCCTGATAGTCTAGACCCCTTTGCAAAAGGCTTCCCATACTTAGATAATTCTTAGACTTCTTCCTAGAGACACATGAAGCTTTTTATCTTATTCAAAAGACTTAGTAAATGCTTTAAATTTTCATATAACTATGTGTCACTTTTATTCTTAGTGGGACTTAGATATTTCTCTTTTAAGGTTGCTCGATGCCATGTGTCAATAGCCTAATAGTCCTAAGACTATTCAAAAGTATTTTAAGACTTATTTTAAAGTTTATAAGTAGGGAAATTATGTTATTAATGTTATGGATTAGCAGGCTAATTATGCCATGTAGCATAATCCCACTACTCTACTATCCCAAAGATGTCAATATTAGTGTAGTGCCTTTAGGCTAGTGGGTTGATAAGATGATGCCACATGGCATCATATCATTACATTTCTATCCTATAAATATTCATAAAAAGAAAAAATATTCTAAGAAAGTAGGTAAGTGAGATTATTCCATGTGGAAAAATTATATTATTCCACCATCCCATGGTGGCCCATACAATTATGAATCCTAACCAAACTTCAAAAAAGTAAGATGATGCCATGTGGCAAAATATTGCTTTACCAAGGAATGAAAAATCAACATGTACTTAAAGATTCAAAAGATAAATGGAAGAATAAGAAAAGGCCAAATAAATACAAAAATGATGAAAGAAAATGGTAAATCTAAAGTCTGTTGGTGTAGATGGGCTGCCAAGAGTCAAAGTGGGAGTTGTTGGTGTTCTAGACTTACACCCTAGCTGAGAAGGGGATTGTTCAAATCTTCCTATTCAAATATAGTCCAACATGGGATTGATATTAGGCTATGGGTATCCTAATAATGGATCAAACCTTTGTAAAAGGCTAGATTCATTTTGGATCTATCACCTAAACTAGAATTAATCTAACATTTACTTGGAAAAGGGGAGAGAGAATAATAAAAATATATGAAAGCATGTAAATGAGGTGATGCACTAGTAATTGGAATACTTATACATTGCAAAAGATACATTATGAGACACATTAAAGGCCAAATAATATCAATATCACATAAATATTTCATAATAAGGTGTGAATCAATTATTAAACTATCATGAGAGGGTAGATATCTACTTTCAAGCTAAACCACAAACTATAAATTGCACTTATAATGACCTATGAGAACTATTAAGCACTTTATGAAGGTGAGAAAACAAAAAAATAGATAAGGAAAATACATTCACTTAATTACATTACATGAATTCATTTGAACATAATTTAATCTAGTTTGTAAAATGGTGGAATTTAGTCTTTATTGCATCAAAAGGTGTTACAATGCAAATTTCTACATAGCCTAAGCAAGCTAAAGCATAAGAGTATTTTTCTCTAAAAATTGCTAGAGATTTATTTATAAAATTTTTAGAGAGTGACACAATGTTTTATAAAATGGAACATATATATAAAAAGGGAAAGAGAGAGGGAACTATGATGTATTAGCAAACGTTTGAGGATGATGACTCATTATCTTATCAATAAGGAAAAAAATATGTAAAATAATTAAATGCCCATTGCCCTTATCCTACCACCACATATCCTTCTTGGAAATCCATGCCATTATCCATCTGATCTATTGATGAGGACCATGTCTTGGATTGATAGAATTATGCCACATCTGCTTTGGACGACCTATATTTTCTCATTAAAAAAAGGACCTTGATTATAGGAAAGACATGTCTCCATGGTCTATATTTGTTCCAATATTGAACATAGGTCCATTTATAGGTGAAAACTAATCCAATTATTGGTTTTCAAATATTCACATTATCTATGGAAACTTGTAAATTGCTTTCCTTTGTTTCAGAATCACTGGTCTATCTTTGATCTCTATATTTGGTCTAAAACACCTATTTTATCTATATGGAGCTCTATTGAAAATGCTTGGTCCTATTTCATCATTTAAATTGCTGGCCCTTTATCTTTATTAGGTGTAAAAGACTTATTTTATCCATGTGGAACTTTAATGGTGATGTTAGATCTTACAAAGTCCATCTGGTTTAGTCTAGACTGTGCTCAATCTAGGTTCCTTTATTTTTTACCTTGTTTGGGTTGAAGAATGCCCTATTAACTTTCATCAAAATGTCATAGGATTACCCTTTACTTATTGGTTGTTGATCATGACTTGAACTATTAACATATTGACTTTTTTTACACAATCGATCTTGATTTATATGATTGAGTGAGAGCCATTGATCTTACCCTTAACTTGTCAACCTTATTTCAGCTAGTACCACCTAACAGTCTTATGTTTGCACTCAAGATCCATTTTTAGTCTACTTCCTCATGAAATTACACCACATATCAATATCCTTTATTTTTTGACTCATCTCACACTGTTAGATCAAGATGTACAATACAATGTGGACCATTATATCTATTGGGACCCATTGTTTGAAAACCAACAACTATTTCATGAGTTTAAAATTAACATCTACATTCCCATCAAATGAAATTTATGTGACCATGATTGACATTTGTGTAACCATAAATTTTGAGCTCAAAAGGGTTAAATTTATTTGAGCTTAAACTTGATGTTAGCATGAATATCTTATGCTGTAAGTCCAAATTTGAATCTCCATAACTTGAGCTAGAGAACTTGCATGAGCATGAAACTTTTAGAGTATGATCCTGGTATGTAGAACTCCATGGTGATACAATCTCCTAGCGAGTGATGCTTTTTGAGTAGACTTATAAAATGCATCATATATCTATTTTATTTACTCTTATGTGACATCTTGGTGATGGTCTATTTATTTAAACTTGCACAGTTCATATTTTGCTCAATATTTCAAGGCTTTGATGATATTTTAAAGCTTGTATAACTTGGTTCATGATCTTGGACACTATAAAATATACTTGGACCCTTCATTTTTAACTATATACTTATCCCTTGAAGATCAATCAGATCACACTTTAAGCTCACTTAAAGTATTTCAAAAGATTTGAAAAAACTATATGATCTCCACTTGAGGTCTATCTACTCTTTATGACATTGGGTCAATTATTCAATTAGGATCTTGCTCCTTCCACTAGACTCTTGGACTAAGCACATTTTTGTTAAATAGACCAAATTTGGTCAATATCTTTGACAACTTGGCTAGGCAACATGCCTGCTATGCTTGAGAACTCAGAATAGATACTTGACTCTTGGGTCATTTACATGATATATGGACCATTTAAATTTGATTGAAAGACATCCTCTTGAATTTCAAATACAAGTAATTTTGACATATAAGGAAAGAAATAAAATTGAAAGGGAAAATGTCCTAATAAATTAAAGGCAACTAACCTATCAAATAAATATTCAACAAAGCACTTATTTGGGATAAAATAGAAACACACTAATGTGTTATAAAAAAACTTAGATAAAATAAAAATAACTAATTATGTACATGGGACTTAGATTCTTCAATAAAAATGCTTTATATGTATCCCATTTACTGGGATAGGAAGCTCTTAACCATTCATCCTTATGAGTTGGAAAGCATTATGGGATTTACAACTAGAGACTGTATATGGACCACTCCAAAGAGAATCAAATTTTGTGTGACTTCCTGGATTAGCCTTGTCCTCATCCCACTTGAAGACCAAATCTCTTTCTTGAAAACTTATTAAAGAAGCTCCTTTATCAAAAAAATTCTTCACCATTTCTTGATGAGCTTCCATGGACAACATGGATTGATGCCTTGTCTCTTCTAGCTCCATGAGCTTAGCATATATGATTTCCATTATCTCATTCTACAAAATCTCAAGTAGATGCATTAATTATAAAGTAAGGAATTAAAGAGCAATATGAATTTTTACTTCCTTACCATATAATATCTTATATGGAGAATTGACCTCTTATAGGTGTTCTTGTCAGCCCAAAGAGATAAATTTAATTTGAGATACCATGTTCTCTAATTGTCTTCAATAGTCCTCCTAAATATCTTCAACAAATTCTTATTAGTGGACTCAACAAGGCCATTACCTTGTAGATAATAATTTGATGAGGTACTAATAAAAAGACTATGTTGAACTGCTCACTAGTTGATCTTAGACCCTATAAAATCCATAGCATTGCCAAAAATTATAGTTGAAGGGACCCCAAATATTGTAATCAAACCTTCATAGAAGTCCAAAACAATAGTTTCATTGGCTTATTTTAATGATACTGCCTATATCCATATATTAAAATAATTTGTGGTAGTTAGGATCCACTTGTGTCCTAAGCTTAAAGGGGGATAAGACCAATAAAATCTAATCCCCATTAGACAGAGGGTTTATTCACTAAAATTGGTTGGAGAGGTAAGGCTGCAAGCTTTATCTTTCCAAAAAATATGACACATTGTCTACATTTCCTAACCCATGTATGACAATCACCAAATAAACATGGACAATAATACCCACTTTTCATGATCTTGTGGGCTATGGTCCTTGTTGAATAATGTATTCCACCATGTCCATCATGAAACTACTCAAGTAACTTTTGTGTTTGACCTAGTTATATGCATCTTAGTAACATGCCATTGATATCTTTTTTGAAAAATATTTTATCAAAAAGAATAAAAGGAGTTGATTGCAATGTAAAATATATTCTCTTGGAAGGGATCAGATAAGAAGGATAAACACCATATTGTAAGTATCTTATTATATATTGGAACTAGCTATAAGATGAGGTCTGATTAGTTGTAACTTCCTCATCATTTGACACCATAACCATCACATTAGTCTCTCACAAGTCTTGGGCTAGATGTTCACAAAGTCATTTTCCTCTTATCAACTTTGTGACCTTAATCTCAATATCATATTCCATGACCTTGGTTATCTAACTAGCTCTTTTGTCATTTATATCTTTGTTCAGAAGGAAATCTTTGACACTTAGATGTGAAACCATCAAATATATCTTATTATTAGACAAAAAGTACCTAAATTTTTTAAGAGACCTTATGAATAAAAGTATGTATTTCTCAAAAAAATAATACCTTGTTTCATTTTCTTCTAAGCATTGATTGAAGAAAGTTATTGGCTGCTCTAAAATCTCTTTATTTTGTTGCATGAGAATACCTAAAATTGTGTCAATTATAACATAGGTATATAAGAATAAATCCTTTATGAAGTCAATATTTATGAGTGTAGGAACATTGGCTATATATTTCTTGATCTCTTCAAAGCTTCTTACTTCCTTAGACCAAATGAAACTTTGACCCTTCTTTAGCATAGATATGAGTGGCCTAGTTAGAGTAGAAAATTTAAAATGTATCTCTTATGAAATTGATTTTACTTAAAAAGCTTTGCCAAGAATTTTTATGCTTAAGAAAATAAAGTGTAATAATTGAGTATATCCTATCAAGATCTATGCTTGTACCATATTTTGAAATTACATGCCCAAGAATCAAACCTTTATGAATAAAGAAAACACACTTTTTTGGATTCAAATAAACTCTAAATTGTTTGCATCTTTCAAACACTTATCTAAGGTGAATCATATGATCATTTTCACTATTAGAGAATACTGTTATGCCATCTAGATAAAAAAGTATAAACTTGTAAAGGAGACCTTGAAATGCCATGTCCATAGCTTTTTGAAAATTTGATTCAACATTAGATAAATTAAAATGCATCTTCTATATGTAAAAGTCCCATACTTTGTGGTGAAGGATATTTTGAATTGGTCTTCTTCTTTGACTAAAATCTAGTTATATCCACTATAAGCATCTAATAAGGAGAACCTTTTTGAACGTAAAACTAGTTAAAAAATCTATCCCATTGATGGAAATGGATAGTGGTCTTTAAGTGAGGCCTTATTCAAGTCATGAAAGTCAACACATGGCCTTATTTCACCATTATTTTTCCATACTAGAACAAGGTTTACCACCCAAGTTGAGTGCTTAATTAAAAATATTATAGCTGACTTAATGAGCTTATGTAGATCAAATCTCATCAAAGGTTCAAGCTTTGGGTTAATATGACTTTGTCTCTATCTAACTAGCCTAGTCTCATCTTCTAACTCAATGGTATGTTGATCTAGAATTAGATCAAATACTTTAAGGTCACTATACTTCTATGTAAAGATATCTACAAAACTTGAACATAACTCAATAAAAAGTTTTTTTCTTTGAAGATGTGTAAACTTTACCCAAATTTAAACTTTTACCAGTTATAATCTCTACAATTGTAGTGTTATTCCTTGGTTGACCAAAAAAAAATTATTTTCTCAATTCATCATCTCTACTGAATATGTTTTCAAGGGTGATCAACCTTTTAGGCAAATTATTTGTCTTTAATTACACAATCTGGTCACCATACTACTGCAAATGCTTGTCTTGGTTTCTTGAGGATAATTTAGCTTCTTATTGTAAGAATCTAACAATCTGACTATCATTTTCAAATACTTTCCAATTGTCATGGTTTTTTGGGATAGAAGGCCTCACAACTATCTTGATGTGTGATTGAAGTTTTACATTTTTTATGTCTTCTAAGATCTTGAATTATGACCCAATGGTAGCTAACCTATCTTCATGCTTATTCTTATTTCTTAATATGGCCTAAATATTGAAATCTTGAATTTCTTCAACTAGGTCTCATAATCTATTATTATAGGACCTAAGCATTGGGTTATTGCATATATTAAGTCCCTTTAATTGGTGATCTACCATTTCACTATCTCTAAAAACTTGTAAAGAATTGACCTTCATCTTTCTTGCACATTACAAACCATGCACTAGTGCTTCATATTTAGTAACATTATTGGAACAACCAAACTAAAATTTGATAGAAGATAAATAACTTTGATTATCTATGGAAATTAACATCATTCTAGATCTGATGCCATGTTTATTCCTGAATCCATCAAAATATAGTTTCCATAATCCATCACTAGGCTAATCATCTTTCACCAATGTTGGAATTGGTGCATCATTTTCATGAAGACAATAAACACCAAGTCATTATTATTAAATTAAATTTTAGGGATCATGTTAATGAAAATTATAGGCCCATTCATCAAGGAAAAGATATGGGACTCCATCTAGAGGTGATTCAATTTCCACCTCACTACTTTCTAGTACCTTGTCTAAGATAACATAATTAGTGTTCATCATACTTGGTATATATGGTTCCAAATGAAATATTGTAATAGTTTTATAATGTATTATTACTTTAGTAACATACTTGGTCTTGAAGATTAAATAGGTCCAATCAAATTAAAAATATCCTCAAATCTTTGAAATAAAGTCTTTTGATAGACACATGGCAAAATTGGGAGGCAAGTCCACTACAACTACATCTTGATAAATAATAACATTAGGTCAAGCATGTAATGTTAGTTTTAGATATTTTATTATACATACTATTTTTTTTGGTGACCCATATAATTTCAATACTCCTTTGGTGTTTGGCTCATAGACAAGACCAAGATTGTCTACAATTTGTTTGGGCATGATAGTGCTACTAGCCCCACTATCTACCATACAATTATGGACTAAGCAGTCACCAACTATCAAAGAGAGATAAAAGGGAGTGGTTTTGTTTTATTTGACATTTATTTTTTCACCTTTGTCATTTTATGTACTTATTAATTAGGTTTATTGATTTGTTGATTTGAATTGGCCAAGATAGCTCTTTATTTCTCAGTTAGTTCTTTAGATACCTTAAGGTCTAAAAAATCTTGAATAAGTATGTCCTTTTATCCTAGAATGGCAAGGGAATCCCACATGCTAATTCTAAAATTTTATTTATATATTTGATATATTGTGTTGAATGAGGTTCTACTAACCTTTGGCTATAACTTTTGAGCCACTGGTTGTTCTCAAATTAGAGGCATTTGGGGAACCTTCACTATCTTTGTATTTTAAATCTTCTATGCTATTGGAATAATAACTTGATCCTTGAAACTCTTGGAAATAAAATTAAGAACACTATAAGTATTATATACATCTTGAGCTTCCTCAACTGCTCTTCTTTTAGCTCTAGCTAGAGTTGTAACTTGACCATTTATGTTGTTAGTTCCACCAAATTTGTTGAATGCAATATGATAATATAATTACCAATTAACATTGATAACATCAAGCTACTCTGGAACTTATTGAGTTTATCCTTAGAATGCCATATTCATGTCTTGACATTGACCACCTTGAAGAGATAACTCTTCCTATTTCATTTGTGGCATAGTAATATCTTGTGATACCAAGACTTGATTTTGAGTGTCATTTAGATTGGAAGGCTACCAACCTAAATCTTACATAAATTTATTTTGAGGAAAAATATCTTTTTAACTAGAAGGTACATTAGGATCAAGGGATACATATGGATTAGTTTGGGTTATGGCTCCTTGATTTTGATAAGGTTACATATTGTCCTTAAAACCTTGATAAGGGGGTCATTGGTTATTGAAAGACTGATAAGTGTTCTATTTTTGTTGTTGATAAGGTCTACCTTGGTACTTATATCTCTTGAGTTGAACAATCTCATTTCTAAAATATTGTAATATGCTTTTCAGATCACCAATCTCATAAGCTTGATTAGGAGGGTCTACAACTTGGACTTTTAGAGATAGAGTAGGAGATATAGATGGAATTTTGGGAACTTAAGGAGGAGGAATAGGTTAAAATTATAGGAATATGGGAATTATAGGCCTTGGAGCAAGTGTACTATCTTGTATTAGGTTATTTTTTACTCTTATTATAATTTCATAGGCATTTGGTAGGGTATTACCACCCATAGATTTCATTATGACACTTATATCAGAATTAGTACCTTAAGATAGTACAAAAATGCATACTCTAAAGATGGTCTAACCAATGCAGGGATCTTAGTCCATGTATTTTGGAATCTGAGGTTAAAATCAAATATGAACTCATGGGGGTACCTTTGTATGGTATTCAGTTGTTCAACCAAAGATAGATGATCAGACTTGTCTTCTAATTTCTTAACTAAGGCTACACCTAGCTTATCTTAAATAGTAATGGAAGTTAAAGGGAGTTTCCTATACCATTGAAATGCTTTTAATTTGAAGGAGGCAATAAGTAGTCTAATAGCCACATTATTTTAAGTAACATTATGAATAGAACATAGATTGGAAATATATAAGATATGCTCAATATTAGTAGTTTTATCTCATTCTCCTGAGAAGAAAGGGTTACTTTTTATGGTAGACATAAGGATGTTAGAATATTGGGCTAAATTCATGGGACTACCCCCATTTAAGGGAGAAAACACTTGATTCCTGATAACCATTTGGACAAGATGGATTTGGATAATGGGGACAATAGATTAGACTAAAATAATAAGATGACCAATAGATGAATGATTGTTTTGAGGATAAGGTCTTGTACTATTTAATCTTGATCTTTTATAAGAAGTAGAAGGCAATTCAATATGTTCAAAAGAAATACCTTTACTTGATGATCTTATTTCAACCTTTGGAATGAAAACACTGTCTAAAAGATGTGAAATCTATAACTTGAAGGATATCCAACTTTTAATGATGGTATATGTCTCCTCCTTTTGTAATTTATTTTCTCAGTCTTCAAACTTCAATTATACCAAAGAAGTAGTGTCCCACTGGGCGTGCCAAAACTTTTGGTTTTCTACATTTCACCCTAGTTGAGAAGGGGATTGTTTAGATATTTTTACTCAAATCTAGTCCAACATGGGACTGATCTTAGGCTATGGGTATCTTAATAATGGATCAGACCTCTAGAGAAGGCTTGATTCCTTCTAGATCTATCACCTAAACTAGGCTTAATCTAACACTTGATTGGAAAAGGGGAGAAAATAACAAAAAATTAATAAAGCATGTAAAAGGGGTGATGGATCAGTAATTGGAATACTTATACTTTGCACAAGATAGACTATGAGACACATTCAAGACCAAAGAATATCAATCTAACATAAATATTTCACAATAGGGCATGAATCAGTTATTAAACTAGCATGAGAGGGTATATATCCACTTTCAAGTTAAATAAAAAAACTATAAATTGCACTTATAATGACCTATGAGAACTATCAAGAACTTCATGAAGGTGAGAAAACCCAGACATAGATAAGGAAAATACATTCACTTAACTATAATACATGAATTCATAGAACAAACTTCAATCTATCTTGTAAAATGGTGGAATTTAGTTTTAATTACATCAAAAGGTGTTACAGTGAAAATTTTGGCATAGCCTAAGCAAGCCAAAGCATAAGAATCTATTTCTCTAAAAATTACCAGAGATTTCTTTCTAAAACTTTTGGAGAGTGCCACAATGTGGTATAAAATGGAACATATATAGAAAAAGAGAAAGAGAGAGGGAACTTTGATGTTTTAGCATAAGTTTGAGGATGTTGACTCATTATCTTATCAATAAGGAACAAATTCTATAAAATAATAAAATGCCCATTACCCTTATCTAACCACTAGGTCTCCTTCTTAGAACTCCATGTCATTATCCATCTGGTTTGTTGATGAGGATCATGTCTTATAATTGATGAAATTATGCCACATTTGCTTTGGATGACCAACTATATCTACTCATTAAAAAAGTGACCCTGATGATAGGTGAGACATCTCTCCATGGTCTATATTTGATCCAATATTGAACACAGGTCCATTTATAGGTGAAAACCAATCTAATTATTGGATCTCACATAGTCACAATATTCATAGAAACATACAAACTAGTTGACTTTACTTTACAATCACTGGTCCATTTTTAATCTCTATATTTGGTCCAAAAGACTTATTTTATCTATATGGAGATCTGTTGGCAATTCTTGGTCCCATTTCATCATTCAAATTTCCAACCCTTTATCTTTATTAGGTATAAAAGACCTATTTTATCCTTACAGAACTTTAATGGTAATGTTAGATCCTACAATATCCATCTAGTTCAGTCTGGACCTTGCTTGAGCTAGGTTCCTTTGTTTTTTACCTTACCTAAGTTGAAGAATGCCCTATTGAATTTCATCAAAATGTCATGGGATCAAATTTTACTTATTGATTATCGATCATGATTTAGACTATTGACATATTAACTTTTGTTTGAACTATTGATCTTGATTTGTATGATTAAGTGAGAGCTATCAATTTTACCCTTGACTTGTCAACCTTATCTTAGTTGGTGCCACTTGGTAGTCCCACATTTTATCTTAGGATCCATTATTAGTCTACAACTTCATTTTCTTATGCCACATGTCAATCTCTCAAGGTTTTTGATTATTTGACTCATCTTACACCATTAGATCAAGATGTATAATGCAACATAAATTGTTAGATCTGATGGGACCCACTATTTAAAAACCAATTATTATTTCATGAACTTAAAATTGATGTCCATGCTTCCATAAAATGATGTTCATGTGACCATTATTGACATTCATGTAACCATCAATTTTGAGATCAAAAGAGTTTAATTTGATTGATCTTAAACTTGGATTTAACACAAATGTCTTATACTATAGGTCCAACTTTGAAGCTCCATAACTTGAGGTAGAGCACTTAAGTGGACATGAAACTTTTTAAAGATGATCTTGGTATGTAGAAATCCATGGAACTGTAATCTCTTAATTGGTGATGATTTTAGATTAGACTTATAAAATACACATGATAGATGGTCCATTTTCTCTTTCATGACATCTTGGTGATAATATATTTCTTTAAACTTGCACAGTCCATCTTTTGATCAATATTTCAAGGCTCCAATGATATTTTAAAGATTGTGAAATCTAGTTCATGCTCCTAGACACTATAAAAACTTCTTGGAACCTTCACCTATAATTTATACTTATCCCTTGAAGATCAATTAGATCACACTTTATGCTTACTTAAAGTGTTTCAAAAGATTTATAAAAGCTATATGATCTCCATTTGAGGTCTATCTACTCTTCATGACATTGGATCACTTCTTTAATCAGGATCCTACTCCTTCCTTTTGACTCTTGACTAGGTACATTTTTGGTATGTAGACCAAATTTGGTCAATAGGACCTACATAAGTAAACTAGTGATGCAGTGAAGGATCAAGAAGGAGATGCCACATAACAATGACCATAAAATAAAATGACACACTGGTTATGTAGATAATAAATCACTAAATTAAAACTGATGGCTTGTCTAACCTTTAAAATCATCAAGAGGCTGAGAATGGACTACACATCTAATTTTATTTGTATAATTAAATCATTGTCCAATTGAATCATGAATGAGATTGGAATTGTTAGAATGGACTGCACATCAAAATTAAGCATGAAGCATAAAGGACATAATATATGCCTTAAATAGGCATGGATATAACTACATAAGATGTGGAATATGACTATCCTAATATAATATCAATTGCATTCCCTTGTAGGAATTCATTCTTGATTTTTTCCCACATGGTCCTCGATATTTTCATGATGCAATAGAGTGGGATTCACTCCCAATGGACCGTAAATAGGCATACCATGTTGATGAATACTATAAATATCCCACGAATGGGTGAATTTTAATTTGAAATTAATTTATAAATCCCCAGGCCTATGTGCCTATTTAAGATCAACTCTTGTGACATTAAAAGGTGTTGTCTCTTTGTGGATTTTGAAAAGAGACATATATAACCAGACTTTTTATTGCTTTTTAAAGTTAATCTCTTCCCTTTTCCTATTTTAACCTCATTGTTACATAGAATTTTTCTAGGTCTTTAATGATTATATAAATTCCAATATATTATTCTCAAAAGGAAAGATCTTGATAATTGGAAGATTGTTAAGTTTATATGGTCATTCTCTATGAATTTTAATGGTAGTTATGTCCTTATTTATTATAGTCACTCTCCCCCAGACTCTAGCACCATATTTATTATAGTCACTCTCCCCCAGACTCCTTGCCTAAAATTCCTAGTGTAAAGGCATCCAAAAAAATTAGTTCACTCCTACAAATAATCTACCCAAAAAAGAAGTCAGCCAAACAATTCACTCAACCAAGTGGAGTTTGATGAAATCATGGATAGTAAGATCACAAAAATGTATGCAGATAAATGTTGCACCAAAAAATGTTTTCAGTCAAGATTGTCATTTGAGATTCTAAAATTTGTAAAGATAAATTTTCTTGTTTCCACCATAATAGATAGGAGGCAACATGTCTTGGATGCCCTTTTTGTTGATTTGTTGAAGAAAAATAAAAACAAAACTAACATCAATTTTTAGGATACAAAGATCTGTCTAAAAGCTTGGCTTAAAATATATGGATTGAAGAGAAGTAATTTTTTTGAAATTCAAAATTGTCACAAAAATAGGGAACAAAATGCATTCCATGTAGGGAGATTTTGACAAAAGCCACATAAGAAGACAATGGAAGCTAAAGATTTGTTAGACTAATTGGTGGATGATTTTGTAGATATTTCTCCATGACTAACATGACAGGTAGATATAGACCACTCACAAGAAAATGTTTGACATCTAGCATATTTCACTCAATAATTTATGAGGCACCACATCAATGCATAACTAGCAAATATGGAATATGAGCCAATATCCTAACCAAAATTCAATAACATGTGGAGAACTAATTTTCAAGATATGACCATTGCCATGTCTGATGACTTCACTAGATGTAAAACATGCATCTTATTGACTCAACAAAAATGGTCTAGGTCCCTCTCTATAAATCAAAAAGAGCATATCAATAAAGAATTTGTGATGCACTCAAATCAAATACTTTCTAAAAGACAAATACATTACACACATAAACAAGTATTTGATTTGAGTGTAATATATTTGTTTATGTGTGTAATATATTTATCTTTTATAAAGTATTTGATTTGAGTGCATCACAAAATCTTGATTGATATGCTCTTTTTGATTTATAGAGAGGGACCTAGACCATTTTTTTTGAGTCAATAAGATGCATGCTTTACACCTAGTGAAGTCATCAGACATGGCAATGGTCATATCTTGAAAATTAGTTCTCCACATGTTATTGAATTTTGGTTAGGATATTGACTCATATTCCAAATTTGCTAGTTATGCATTGATGTGGTGCCTCATAAATTATTGAGTGAAATATGCTAGATGTCAAACATTTTCTCATGAGTGGTCTATATCTACCTGTCATGTTAGTCATGGAGAAATATCTACAAAATCATCCACCAATTAGTCTAACAAATCTTTAGCTTCCATTGTCTTCTTATGTGGCTTTTGTCAAAATCTCCCTACATGGAATGAATTTTGTTCCCTATTTTTGTGACAATTTTGAATTTCAAAAAATTTACTTCTCTTCAATCCATATATTTTAAGCCAAGCTTTTAGACAGATCTTTGTATCCTAAAAATTGATGTTAGTTTTGTTTTTATTTTTCTTCAACAAATCAACAAAAAGGGCATCCAAGACATGTTGCCTCCTATCTATTATGGTGGAAACAAGCAAATTTATCTTTACAAATTTTAGAATCTCAAATGACAATCTTGACTGAAAACATTTTTTGGTGCAACATTTATCTGCATACATTTTTGTGATATTACTATCCATGATTTCATCAAACTCCACTTGGTTGAGTGAATTGTTTGGCTGACTTCTTTTTTGGGTAGATTATTTGTAGGAGTGAACTAATTTTTTTGGATGCCTTTACACTAGGAATTTCAGGCAAGGAGTCTATGGGAGAGTGACTATCAACCATCATCAATAATTTATCATGGCTTAAGAAAAAATGATGTTGCTCACAACTAGTTAATACTTTATCTAAATTATGTAAGGATTCATCAAATTAATCACCATGTACTATAAAATAGTCCATATAAAATTCTACATAGTCATTACTTAAATCAGTAAAAATAACTAAAAGTTCCCTCTAAAAGGTAGATGGTGCATTACATAGACCGAAGGGTAACACTTTATATGCAAATGTTACCCAAGGACATGTAAAATTTGTTTTATCATGGTCTTATGGGATACTCTTACCTAATTATAACCACTAAGCCCATCTAAGAATGAGTAGTATTTATTTCTATCCAAGTTATGCAAAACTTGGTTTATGAAGGGTAAAGGAAAATAATCTTTCATGGTGGCCTTATTAGTCTCTCTATAATATATGCATAATTTCCACTCACCATTTTTATTTGGTACTATCATAAGTGGTGAGACCCATTGACTATATGATATTAGGTAAATGAATACCCCATGTAATATTTTTTCTATATTTGTTTTAACCATGTCTCTTAACGTTGGGTTGATTCTCCCTTATGGTTGTCTAACTGGTTTGGTGTTCTCTATGTAGGTATGATGGGTGCATATACTTGGATGAATTCCATTCATGTTAATGTATTATCATGAAAAAGATTTTGTATGGTTCCTTAAGATATCAAATACCTTTCTTTCTTTATCATTACTTAACCAACTATTTATACTTAACATTTTTCCTTGTTAGACAACTATTTTCTTGGTCTCAAGATAAATGGAATTGATATAACTATATTTGTTCATCAGAGAGTTTAAAGGTAAGGGATTCGGAAAGATCATATAGAAGGTGGTTATATCTTTGAAAAAAGACTCCATTTTTGAGATCACCGATTCTAATGGACACTAAAAGACTATTAAAAATGTATCCTGACTATATTGTGCCCACTTAACAATGTTTTTTTGGAAGGGTGTGTGATTGTACATCTCATCAGGAGTGGATTTTGAGTTAATTAGGTGACCTTTAAAATATGTTACATTATACTCTAGATCTATACTGTGGACACAAAATCTAGACTAGTGAACTCTAGAGCTAGACTAGTGGACTTTGGAGCCAAACTGGTGGACTCTGAAGCCACTTTAGGTTCTATAATACCGCTTGTCAGTTATTCTCCTATCTCATTTACATGGTTCTTAACTGATACCATGGACAATGAGGATAGGTTATTACTATTTTTCTCTCATTCATCTACCCATATGTGATTTAAAGAGTCTAGAGGTGACTTGGTAGGTGGGCACAAATAATTTCATTTTGATTTTACCCCATTTGAAATGGTCATGTATTTTGACCTACAGTCTATAAGGGATGTTGCTGTATCCATCCATAGTCTTCCTAGGATCAATGGATATCCTAATGTTTTACTCTTAGGTTGGAATATCATGAAATATATAATGTATTTTCATGATTTCACTATTACAAAGACATTCTCTATGGTTCTTTCAAGTTTGGCAATGGATTGGTTTGCCATTTGTAGGACTATACAAGTAGGTTGTACCTCCATAAGGGGCAATGCTTTCAAAGTGTCTAATGTAATTACATTGATGAAAACTTCAAGGTCCACTAAAACATTGGGCATTTATTTCCTTTATAGAGTCACAATTATGATTAGATTTCAAAATAATTCGCACTTAGGCAAAAGTAATTTTCTTGCTAATAAATCAGTATGTTTACCATCTACCTATATAGTTTTAGGATATTGACTTCTTCTCCCTAGATTTTTTATACACAATCCTTTGATGACATTATTTAGTTATGGAATGTATCTTATGTATTGTATCAATGGTATTTCAATATTTATTTTTATTCACTCTTAGATTGAATTAAATTCACTTCTATTTCCATCCTCCTAGACTCATTCTAAAAAAGGAATGGTTGGAGGAACTTTACTAGTTTATTGAGGCCTTTCATTTTTCTCATTAGGATTTTATTTTTCCTTATTAGATTTTTATATGATTAGCTCAATTAAAAGATATAGTTTTTCATTTAGGACCTAAATTATGGTAATTAAGTGGCATTCAATGTCTTTCCTAATCTTAATTGGATGTTTTTACAGTCAATAACACCAACACCTAAGGTTCCTTCTTGCTCAATCCCATAGACAAGGGTTGCCTATATATTTTTGGGATTTGCTACTGGTTGTATAATTCATTGGTGATAAGTTACTTGTTCAATTTTTTAAATTTTATTGGTAGGGGTAGGCATCAATACTTATTGTTGTGGTAACCTCCTCTATTTATTAAAGGTTTGTTGGGGTACCCATTGTTGACATTCCCATGGTTTTTGATTGGATTGAGGGATCTAATTTTTTTGATGAGGTTAGGACAGCCATAGTTATGGAATAAAATATGGTGGACCCCATTTTGGTTTCCCCCATGCCTATGGAAGTGATTTTTTGACCCATGGCATCATCTACGGGTTATAATTAGCTCTTAAAATTAAATGATTTTAGTTTTGATTGTGGGAAAACTAATTTATATGTCTTTGTATATAGTTGAGATCTTCTATTTTTTGAGTAGTCTATTTTAGATATTTTTTAAGAATAGGTAGGAGATCATAAATTTTGGTATCATGATCATTTATACCATATATACTACACATTTTTATCTTACCAAGAGGGTAATATTTGAGTGCATGTTTCATTCTACATTTTAGACAATACATAGCTAATGGCTCAGTAGTGGCATTAGATTTTGTTTGTAAGCCATATAATGTGATGTTTAATTATACCAAAATGTCTAGTATGATATTTTAACATTAATCCATGTTTTTTCTTACATTATTTCTTCCATTTACTATTTTTATTTTCCTGACACTAGCCCTTATTCTTGAATAACTCTTACATAGTTCAGCCATATCATTGATACCAAGTTTTTTTATTCTCCTTTTCCAATTAAGTTCAAATATTCCATAGCATCATCATCCATTATTTTTAATAAAATTATTTTTCTCAAATACTCCTCTAACTCATACCCATAATATTCTATGTGCAAAGAAGAAGTGATCAAGATAGTCTTCCATATTCTTATATTCCTTTTATTTTATGTAGAAGAATTCTTCTTTTATATCCCTTACTCTACAATAATCTTCATATTTATCCAAGAATCCATTTTCCATTTCATCCCATATGTAGATGGAATTTGGTTGTAAACCCATAAGCCACCTCATGGTTAAATCCTTGAGTGTATAAGGAAACAATTTTAGTTTGTGATTATCAGTTTCATAAGTTTGATATAAAACCTTAAATTCAAATAGAAATTAATCAGGGTCTTCTATGGATAATCCTACAAAAGTAGGCAATATGGATGGGGATATATTATTCATTGTTTCATTTTCATATTGATCTAAAACAATATGATAGGTGAAAATTTTATCTAGTGGCTGAGCTCTACCTCTTACATCCTTGTTTAGTGGATTGTTTCCTAGATTATCTCCCATGGTTTCCTAAAATATGTTGTAAAGAGTTATCTTGGGAGGTTTTGAATCATCATAAGTGGATAGAAGGATACTTGATTTAGATTAAAAACTTTGTCTATTTTTTATCCTTAATTGCTTCACTTGAAAGGATGCACCTACCTATGGGCAATGATCCCAAAATTTATGTGAGGATATAAATAGTTCATCCTCAATAGTCTAAAGTTATTTTCCTAGAAGGTCTTCTAGGGCACTTTATTATTATTTATTACTAGTGATTTATTTATTAAGGGGTCTTTGGAATATATCTTCCCTTGGAATCTCTTTATCTATTCATATATTTATTTGATTTTATGGAAAGGTTTTATTAATCAATTATCTTTTTTAATATTTACACCCTAATGACACCTAAAAAATCCTTGGAAATGACACAAAAAATGATGAGAACCATCAATATATTAATTTATATCAACTCAACTTGGTTGATGTCATGTCAAAATAGGGCCATTATCTAATGGATTTTAGTAGTAAGGTGTCAAAGATAATGACTAAAAATCATATTTGTTGGGATATTTGTGGATAATTTTGTAGATGATATTTATGGATTATATATCACTTTAGTCTTGTACACTTTGAAAAAATTTGGTTATTTCTCTCAGTTATAGACCTTTCCCACTTTTATAAGTCTTGTATCTACTCTATCTTGTGCCCCTTATCCTATCTATTGGTCTAACCAATATTATGTTGATGACCCAAAACTTATATCTTACCTAGAATACCTAAAATATACTTATCTTATGCCCCTACAAGTTTTGATCTTGTACCTTCTTTCCTATTACCCAAAAATTAGTGTTTTGGATATAAACCTATATCAACACAGGTGTCTTATTCTGATGTAAGTGTTTAGTGCCCTAAATCAATCTAATTTGAAAATGAAACATATCTCAATGGTTATACTAAGTGCTTTAATGTGAGATATTTCTCAATAGGAGTGGTATATATTCATAATCACTCATTATTCATACCTCACCTAGCATACACCTAGAAGATACCTACGACAACTTATAAAAGAAGTTAATCAAGCACTTAATAAAGCAAATCTTCCCTATTATATCTTATTTTAATATCAATCATAGGGATTACATATACATAGGTCTGAAGTAATAAAAGAATATCACAAGAGATATATTTTCCAAGTTAAAATCTAGGTTATTATTGTAATTACTTTCCACATATTACATATATCACACATAAGTCAAAATTTAGGGGATAACTATAGAAGTCTGATGCCCTCTTCAAATTATTGGGTATGTAAGTAGTGTTCATTGATATAGGTATATTTGAGGTTAGCTCGACATTGTGTGCCCACTAGCTCATTTTTTTTCAAGGTCACTATGAGGATGAGGAATTAGGATTTTTTAATTTATAAGGAGTGATATTCCATGACCCATATATGAATTCACCAGAGTGAAGGTGACAAAAACCCCAAAAATATCTAAGTGGTCACATCAATTTGTATTAGGTATTTTGTACAAGAAACTTGTGTCTGGTTTAGATAATAACATCAATGTAACCATCCCAAAATGATGCTAGTGTCCATAGCTCTAGAGGCACCCAATATAGAATTTGATGAATATTCCACAATCCTTTTCCATTATTCTTCTTGCATTTTATATATCCATAATTATGTTAACATTATAACCAAATAATTACATTGTTACTTTGTCATTTCCATATCTAGCATAGTTGTAGTTACTATTTTTATCCTATCTCAATTTAATGAATTCAATGTATGTTGTATCTAAGTTTAGAATTTAATTACCCTATTATAGAGATAGTTTATGACCCTTATGCCCTAGGATATCTCTATCCCCTTTAACTCTGGATTCCACAATCTAGATTTTTAGGGTTAAAAATTTGGTGAATCCAATCTTTGAACTCTAAGCCCTACGTCAATTATGGATTTTTTATTTTTTCTATTGATAATCCTAGTTTGATATAAAATATGTACAACATGGATGCATCTATCACCCAATTTGGTTTCTAATTCATAATTTTTTATAGTTTCCTATATCACCTCCCTTATCAAATCTTTTCATCAAATTTATGAAACTAATAAAAGGGTTTTAAAGTGAAAATAACACTTGATCTATCTTTAAAATTCCTTTAGAAATGTTATAGATATACTATGTAGACACCAACATGCATGATCTCAACCATTTTTTATACATAAATTTTATTTGAATGATAACTAAAATCCTACATCCATTATTCACCCATAATTTGTATTGGATTTCATGGTCCATGTTGTTACTATTCAAATAGGTAAGGTTGATAAACCCATTCTACCACGTGTTAGTATACAATAAGTGCTTATTAAACCTAAGATTGTAATAAAATATAATGGATATGCCATTATTGATAAATTGATTAATTTATCAATACACATCCTAAAATTTGAATCCTTAAGCTCCAAAAGTAATCTAATGTTTAGATAGATATCTTATAAAAGGCATTGTATAAGACACAAGTTCTAAGTAATATTGAGCCTAATTATTTTGTGGATATAATGAAAGATTTCAATAATGATGATAAGATAATTACCTTTGATCCAATAGATTTACCATCCAAAAATATTATTGACCAAAATTTACCTTTATTCATACAATTACCATGCAAAATAAAGGAATCAAAAGGGTTTTTGTTAATAATAGATCACGATTAAATATTTGTAGAAAAAAATCATAACCACCATTGGTATTAGCAATGATATTATTCAAAATAAATGGTTATGCTCATAATAGGGTTTGATAATTCACATAGCCCTTTGGTTGGTAAAATCACATTAAATGTGACATTGGGACCAGAAATAGTTTCAACTACTTTTTAGCTAATGTCTCAATCATTACATTGTAATTTACTTTTGGGTATACCTTAGATGCATTAAATAGAATTTATCCCATCTAAACTTCACTGGTGTGTAAAATTCATACATGATGGGACCTTATTATCCATGCATATTGATTATGAAAATTTCAAAATTTTCAAAATGATACATTCTAAAACTAAAGAAATTCTTACAATGGTACCACCTAAATAATGCATTACTCTTGAAAACATACACATGTATTAAATAGGTGAGTCAATTACAATGGATATTTTATCTATATATGTAAATAATGCAATAAATATTGAGGTAAACATAGATGCAAATTAAGCTCAAGAACCATTAACAAAGGAGACAGTATAACCATAAGAGCCTCCAACATTTGAGATTACTTTATTGGTCAATACTGAGCAAAAAAGATGGACATGTTTTAAATTACTATGATAGTGATTTTTTAAACTTGTATTTACACCCCTGAGGAGATGCCTATCTCTCCTCATCTAAGTGGCACAATGAAAGCATCCCTCTTGATGTGGGTGACAATGTTGAGAGATGAATCTCTAGAAGGGCTAGTTCCCTTGATGCATTCTTTGAAGCACTTCTTTACCTATCAACTTATGGATGAAAAAGGTTAATATAATAAATAAGACCAAAAAAGGTTATTCACCAATGTTTAATATCTTCCTATTTGACTGAATATTTACTATTGAAAGATAAATAAAGTCTCTCTCACACAAAACTCACAACTCAATATACATTATCACATCAATGTTTCATATGTTAGATTCAAGGAGTTTGATACTTAAGAGAGTAATGGATGATTAAATGAGGGAATAAATTCATAAAAAACTTATAATACACTTATACACTTAGAAAATAATATTAACAAAGACTTGAAATAATACCCTTTCTACACACTTGGTAGACAATCAGGGATAACATGCTAGAAAAAAAGATCTTCTACTAGACTAGACCAAAAAGATTTCACTAACACTTAATTTCATAACATTTAAGTAGGTAATTTTTTTTCAAGACTCCTTCAAATACAAAATTTTCTAAGGTTTCACCATCAACCAATGGAGGCTCATAAGAAGAAGCAAAATGGCCCATATTTATAGCTTTTGAGAGAGAGGCAAAGCAAAGGAAGTCCAAAGGTCATTTGGAAATATGTAAAAGAAGATAAAGAATTTAAAAATTCATGGATAAAATATATTAATTTATAAATACAACATCATGAAGTCTAATTATCCATACAATCCATGAAAATTGTGAAAAGTGGCATAAAACTCCCTATTTTGGTATAGAAAATCATCTTCATTATTTTCACCTATTTGAACATCCCACAACTAAATAAGGATAGGTATGATGATTGGGATAATATTTTAGGTATTAAATCATGAAATTACATTCATTGGTTTCATTCCTTCTATTTTTTAAACTCTTAGAAGGAAGTAATCATTGTCTATAGTCTGAAAACTCCCTGTTTTAGTCACCCCTCACACTTGGCCTCAAAAATGTATTTAGTTTACCATGAAAATACATGGGAGGGAGTGAATGAAAATTTTAAATATTATACATGGCCTTATATTTGTTATATTCACCTTAAAAAGACATCCATTTGAGTTTTCCACACTTTTCTCTCTTGTGCTCACTATGCCAATTTTGACTGGCTAAAAAGAGAGCTTTAGTTAGGACACTTATAAGTTATTTAATAGGATAAAATTATAATAATGAGTTATAATATGTCTTTATACTTCCTTTAAACTTGATTGAATCTTCTAAAACCTCTTAGAACCTTAAAAATATAGAAAATGGTGAGAAAAAACTATTTTGCATGCTTTTTGTATAGTTTCATACATATTATCAACATTGGTGGGAGCCTAAGTATGTATTCTCCATGATCCAATAGGTTTCATTTCCAAACTATTCCCTTTGAATGGCTCTCCATGATTATTTTGTCCATTAGGTTCCTTTAAGGGTTTTACTAGGGTTTTTAAATGTTTTTGTTCTTAACAATTGTTCATACAGATGGCACATTAAAGTTTCTAACTAATACCAAAAATTTGTTATTGAGGACCCTATATAACCTCTCCTAACCCTTTTTTCCCCATGCAGTGCCTTAGTAAAGATATGAGCTTTACAAATTGACTTATCGATATTATTTCTCTACTTTCTTTCATGCTTGAGCTATTTCCAAGCTAAAAATAATATTTTTGCAAGTTTCTTGGCACAAAAAAAGAACATACATGTATTAATTCACTCCAAAAACATGGCCCAATAATATAGATAGCTTATCAAGGGCTATAAAATAAGGTAGATCCCCAATTGGCTTTAACTCTCCTCAAGGCCTAATGGGCTTAGCATACCCCCTAATAATTTTAACCACTTGGACTAATACAACATGCTTAGGATGGTTTATTATGTATTTTAACACCTAATTAATACTCACAAAGCTATCTCACAATCAATCAAACACTCCTTTCATCTCTTTTGCTAATAAGGCCTAGTGGAAACCTACCTGATTGGATTGTATGCATAGACAATTAGGTCATCCTAAAGGGTTAGAGATTGTGTGAGTGTTCTTGAGCATCCATAAATATTAAATAAACATCCCATAATTTTCATTGAAGATCATAGGCCTCATATTAAGTCCATTTCTCATTTTAGCATCCTTTACCTACTTCTGCAAAGTTTTGATTTTCATGAGTGGTTGATCTCTGAGACAAAACATAGAGATATATCCCTCATCCCCATGTAAAAATTAAAGTATTTGTAGTTTTATAAGGTAATAATGAGGATTTTTACCAAATTACAAGGTCAAAATCCCTCATTTAGGTACTTAACCAACTTAATTTGTCTAAAAAAGGGGCTAAAAAACCCTATTTTCTTATATTTTTGTCTAAATCCACTTGTGAATGACCTCTCCAAACAAATGATAAAATTTTGTGATATATAAAAATGTTTTTCATTCCAAATTCATGATTATGGAGTTTTTCAATCCATTTAAAACCCTTTTCCTACATGATTTTTCATGTTTGTTCATTTGGCAAGGGTGCCTCCTTGTCACCTGTATGAACTGATGGGTTTGTCCAAGAAAATAAAAGTGATTTAAATTTTTTTATGAGTATTTAAGTGTATAAAAAATTCAATTAAATAATCATGAATCATGTCTTGTGTATTTCAACTTCTTTTTCACCCCTAGACAACCCATGTTCCATTTTAGCCCTTATTTGTCTAGACCCTACTGTAGGTGTATACAGAGATCTTAGGACCCTGTTTAGACTTATATTTCCCTTGAAAGGGTTTGATTACACCACTAAAATTATCATGAATGTGGTAATTAACTATTTAACTAAGGTTGATCTCACATTTACTATATCAATGCACTTTATCCCAAACTGGACTCCTACTTGCAAGCTAACTAAGATCCCCTACCTATAGGTTATTTTGGATTTATCCACAGTGTACAAAGGTTATATTTTAAATACTAGGGTTAAAAAAATTTGATCATAATTTTGGACACATTTACTTGTCATGAAAATCCATCAAAACTCAAGGCCAACCTACTGTCTGCATCATCTTACCTATTGACCTAGGTTTTATCCTAAGGCCTGTAGGTGGACTAAGACCTTAATCCTATAGGTGCATTTTATCTATAAGTCTTGATAATGATATTTTTAATCTCTTTATGAATCATATAAACAACATAATTTTATATTAATACTAGTGACTTAGCCTTGAAAGTCTTGAAACACCAAATATACCTCAAGTGAGATCACTATTTACATACCCTATTGACTGAGACAAAACCTCCTATAGGTGTGTTTAAATTAGGGTACCTTGAAAAGGGTATTTTAAATAGTCTTAAAATTAATATTGGTCATGTAATTCCTATTTTAACTTGTCTCCACCTTTGAAATCATACAACAACATCACCCTAATGTTCAAGGTTACTGTTTGAGATATCTTGTTGTAGATGAACATTTAAGGCCACTTGTATAGTCAAAGTATATGAATTAAGATTGAAATTATTAATTTTTCCTTCTACAATTCTTATGAGGTACCTTGGTGCTACCTATTCATCTTATTTATCAACATATGATTTCAAAACTAGCCTTTTAGTTATTATTCCAAGATACCTTTCACCTTCCTACAACTGTAGGTGTCAATTAGCCCTATGTACAAACATCAAAGTGTACAAAGGGAGAAATATTTAGAGATTTCTAGGTGATCTTGAGACTAAAAAAGTTTCATGCTCACTATTTTAACCATCCATATGAAGATAAATTTCATGTTCACCTTTATGTTAAAAGGTCATTCTTTGTTCCCCAAACTTGTAAATATCACTGTTAAGATTTAATGTTTAAAAGCAAACTTGAGACCTTTCAATAGTCATCTTATCTTCATCATTTGATTTTAATATTTTTCATAGACCTAGTACATACTAGGAGATATAAAAACTATCAATATATATATATATGTCTAAAACACATTTTTATCATGTTTTATAAGGTTTATAAAAACCTTTTGGGCCTTTATTTTCCACTTTTAGGGACTGATTCCCAGGATACTCAATCATCACTTTAGGAAGACTTCTCATATATTTTTTTCATTATATAACATCACAAAAGGTTGTTATTATATCTTTAATATTAAATTGATATAAATAGGGGCTCATATTATGCTTTGGCACTCCATTGAACATCTCAACCCCCTGTAGGTACGCATATGACTGAGCAGGTAATTTGCTTAGGAAGGTATGAAATAGAGAACAAGAATGGACTCAAAATCCTTATTATAATATTAAAAAAATATTTTCATCCTTCATAACTCAAATTATTTACCTCATTACCATGTCACTCACCTTAGGATGATGTCATCAAGGAGCCTGTAAGTGCATGTTTTGGAAAAATATGTGGGCAGAGCATATAATTGTGGTAAACATGGTAGTGAACTAGCTTAAAAATACCCAAATTACATAATAAATATTAAATAATGTGGTATATATACTTTTAAATCTAGAACCATCTTCAAAACACCCTTTAAAACATGGAAACACTTACACATATGTGAGAAAGAAAAGACGGATGCAACATATGATTGTTTGGCATGGTATATGAGCATGAAATCAAACTTTTCACTCTCCAAAACATGTAAAAGGACATAATTCAACTCTTAAATCCTTTAAAAATCCAAAACACTTCCATTACCACTTCATACATATAATGAATAATCTTATGCATGAAATTCAACTGAAACTAAGTATGAAGTTGGTAAATGAAGAAAAACAAGCTTGTAAGCTACTCAAAGAATGCCATGGTGAGATAAAAACATGGGAATAAGTAGTGATATTAAATAGGGACTTATGAGACACTCTTTACCAGCTGTATGAAACATATACAAGGGAAAAAATCAATAAGAAAGATACATTTCAGTTGGAATTACACCTAGTGGTGCCTCCTTACATGATAGACCAATTTTACTCATCCAAACATCATGAATAATTAAAAAAATATTTGATAAAATATAATAAGGAATCCAAAATCCGTTAGAGCTAATACCAATAACTATTTTTTATGGATTTGGAAGAAATGGAGCAAAACTGTTAGGGTTCACCAAATAACTATCAAATCTACATATTCAACTTATTAGAAATGGCTCATACAACATAGTTAACCAATATTCAAAATATATACATGAAAATTAAGGTATAATAGTTTAATATCATCTCCAAAAATAATTTTATCTGAAACTACTTGTGCTTCCTATACTAAGCAAAAACCTGAGGGACACTCCAGTCTACCAAGAAGAGCAAGAAATGTGTAGAACTATTTTGGCATCCAAAAAACTATTTACGATAAAAAAAATCATTTATATTAGTTTTATAATGATTATGATACCCATAATTATCTCTCCCACATGGCAGATTTCCCAAAAATCTCTACAAGTGCCATTTTATCTCTTTTCAACTAATTTCTAAAGTTTCAATTAGAGAACCTATAACCTTATAATGTAAATGACATATATGAAACTAAAACTGAATTATTTGACTTTTTAAATTAAAATATGACACTCAGTCACCTTATAAAACATTCCATTTACATTAATGACCCCTACAAGTACATAAAATGACCCCAAATGGACAAGTTAACCAAAACAACTAGAACCAAAGATAAAATGACCTTAAATGACATCATATAACAAGTGATAATTCCTATTAAAACATTTTAGGATGCATTAAAATGTTTAAAATCAAAAACTTTGCCTAGGGGTGCCCAAATTTGACCAAAAAGTCAAATTTGGTCAATAGTGATGATGATACCACTTATGATATGATAGATGAAAAATGCAAAAACTAAAATTTGATCCACTTTATCACCCTTTACATAACATATTTGAACCTATAAGTCCCAATACATATAATCTAAATCCACTTTCACAAGATATAAAATTGAATCTAGATAATGGAAAAACAAAATTAATAGATGAACATGTAAATGTTTTTTATTACATACATCCCTCTTGGTTGAAAACATTGAGTCAACCTTACAAGGTTAAAATGTAAATTTGTTATGTGAAAAATGTGGAGTCTTCTCAAAAGGATTCATAGAAAATTTTATAGATCATGACACAAAAATATACTCTATATACCATGTTATCTATGTTACTTAAACATGGAATGATTTATTTACCTTCTATTAGACATAAATCACATAGTAGACTTCTACCTATAGAAGACAAGGTACGATATTATAAATATCATTAGATCATGGCCATAATACCAATAAATGTGAGGATTCAAAAATATAATAATGAATAAGGCATACACATTGTGTATGACATGAGAAAAATGAAAAATCCTTCATATCTTTTAGAAGAGAATTATCTCTCAAAATGAACAAAGCATCAAAATTTGACTATTACTACTAATATTAATGGGGTATATTGCCACCATCTCTAGTTTAGTAATAACAGTGGGATAAAACTTGTGGAACCACATTTATCACATAGTTGGGACATAATATATATGAACTAATATACTCTCCATTAATGTTAGAATCTCAAGGATACATTTAATTACCTATAGCCTATGGCCAACATGTGGAAACTTCCACCATATGAATATAAGACTGCAAACCACATTTAAATCTAAAGTTTGGAAAAAATTGGCTAGTCGGGTGGAATGATAAGATAGATACTACAAACATGTGTGCTACTTTTCTTGATATAGGTATAAATATTTTCATATAACATGATGGGTATGATTATTTTCCTGTACCATTAGCTTTAGGTAAGCCATTATAAAAAAAACATTGAAGAGGTAGTAGTACATTAATATAAACAAAGGTTGAGAAATTTTATAGGTGGTCCTACACCTCTTGATGATGATGACTTCATTTATTAGACAACTTAAAAGTACACAAAAAATATACCAAAAAAATTAAAAAAAACATTCAAAAATCCAAAAATATTTTCAGCATAAACATACTCTATTGGCTCTTTGGCATCTATGTGTTAGTTTTATGTTGATGGATGTCATATCAATTAGTTATACATACACATGTGGGTCAAAATTCTACTTGAGTGTGATAAAAACATACACATACACATATTATATTCATATTTCATATGTTGGGCCTTCCCTTTACTCATGTCATGTGCACATTAGGGGCATCTGCTTCTTTGATCTTGATACACACAAGTTATAAAATTCTATGGTCTCTTCATTATAATGTTTGAGCTCTTATGTACTTACACATGCCTTTATCCATGATTATATCTTTCACAGGGTGTTTTATATGTTATGCTCATAACATTTTTTTTAATACATTTGATCCATGGGATATGAATATGTGTTTATGATATTTTGTTATACTTTCCTTGATGCATTTTATTGAGTGTTTTGTATTTATATTGTCTGACTTGTTCAAGCATGTGAATATGATCCTTTATTATAATTCATATGTGTGATTTATTTTACATTTGAACATGTCATTTTTTATTATATGAAAATTTGAATATGTCATCTTTAATTTTGTAAACATTTAACTAATTCATGTCCCTTTGATTATGTAGCATTTAAACGTGCCCCTTGTTTGCAATCTCCTAAGACCATTATCTGTTTAATTGATTTTGAGTGATATTGTGTGTGTGATTATTTTCTTGTTTATATTTTAATATTACTATCTAAAAATTTCCATGATATTTATCATGCATTTTAGGCCTTCATGTGATCACATTGTTTTATGCACTTCGATGTTACATTTACCTAGACATGTTATTATAAATGCTACATGGTTCCATTCACATATTATTTATTTGTATTATCCTTTTGAGGTGAGGTAACTACTAGTTTCTATTCTTCCCTCACCTCAAAATGGGGTGATATAAGTTGGGGTATTTCATAGAGGCATGTTCTTCACATTTGGCATAATTATAGATTTACTAGGGGTATGTTTAAGAAGCATGTTCTACACACTTATTCATTATTTAGAACAATTATTAGATTCAATAAGGGCATGATTTAGAATCATTTTATCCACACTTATTCACATTTGGCACAATTTTCAAATTTAGTGGGGGCATGTCATATAGGCATGGATTCCACACATTTATATTTTCAAACTCAATGGGGGCATGATTTGGAAGCATGTTCTCCACACTTATTTAGTATTTGACACACCCATATTTAGTGGGGGTATGCCATATAGGCATAAATTCCACACATTTATAGTTTCAAACTTAGTGATGGAATGATTTGGAAGAATATTTTCCACACTTACACAATTTTTAAATTGGCCAAATCATATAGTTATAAAATTTAGATTCACAGTTGTGGCATAAATCTATACATTGGTACCATTTTTATACATATTTTCAACATGAGACATATATAAGGTGCATATGATATGAAATGTGAACCTAATATTGTAAAATAAAAATCAGTTTTAGATTTTAAAAAACTCTTAGGGACTATTATCACCCTCCAAGTTATACTTTTACAGACTGTATTGAGCTAATCTACAATAGTAGTTAGTTCACTTTTGGTATGGTTAAGGTGGTTAAATCACTCAATATTGCAAAGTATTTTGGTTGGAATCAATTATATCATCTATCCTCACTAGTTTAATAATATGAGATGACTGTGTTCACTCATGCTCACCAAGTTATAAGTATGATTGGATTGCATGGTTGAGATAATCTCAACATCTAGGTGGAAACTCACCTTTTCTCCAAGGTTAGGAGCATGTGCCTTATAATATCTCTCTATCACTTTAGATATATGCACTTTAAAAATTTATATATTTGTATCAATCTTAGTTTTAGTTATTTATAATGATACATCTTTTAAATCAAGTTACCAATACGCAAGGTAGTTTCATCTATATATAGGTGTACTCTTAAACCTTGATATTTCAATTTGAATAATTTTAATTTTAGATTATATTCAGTGATTATGTACTATAAAATGCTCTTGGTTTTATCTCAATCACCAATAAATCACTCAAGTTGGACTCAAACAAAGGCAAGGTGTGTTATACACAGCTAGGTATGCATTATTTCTCTTTTAAACCAATAATTTCATTACTAGATAAGGGGGAATATAGATGATAATTATGGATTATATATCACCTTAGTATTGTACACTTGGAAAACTCAAACCTTGGTTGTCCTCTTAGTTCTATACCTTTCCTAATTTTATAAGTTTCACATTTGCTATATATTGTGCCCCTTGGCCTTTATATTAATATAAAAAGTCTTATGTTGATGACCCAAACCTTCTATATTTCTAATAATGATTAAAATATACTTATATTATAACCTTATAAGTTCTAATCATGTATCTACTTTCCTTTTCCATAGACACTAGAACCCTAGATAGATACTTGCATCGACGTAGGTGTCCTACTATGATACAAGTGTTTAGTTCCCTGAAGTCATATAATTTAAAAATTAAACATATCTTAATAGTCAACCTAAGTGCTTTAATCCAAGAGATTTCTTGATATGAGTGGTATATATTCATAATAACTCCTCATTCATACCTCACCTAGCATACACCTAAAAAAGACCTAAGGCAACTTATCAAAGAATTAAATCAAGCAATCAATAAATAAAAGATTCCACATTTTATCCTATTTTCATATCATACATAGGAATAACATAGACATGGGTTTGAAGTACTGAAAGAGCATCCCAATAGATATATTTGTCAAGTTACATGCTAGGTAGCTATTATACTTTCTCTCCACATATTACATGATTCACACACATGCTAACATGTTGGGGAGAACTACATTAGTTTGAATACCTATTCAGAGTATTGGTTATGTAGGTAGTGCTAATTTACATAGGGGTATTTGGGGTCATATTAAAACTATGTTTCCACTAACCAATTTTCCCCCAAAGTCACTATGAAGATGAAGAACTAGGGGTTTTAAATTTAATAGAGTGATAGTCCATGACTTAGATATGAATGCACCAAAGTAAAGGTGATGAAAAACCTTGAATCATTCACGTGGTTTCATCTTTTTACAAAAGGTATTATATTTAGGACACCTATGTTCAATTTAGATAGTAAATTTGATACAATCATCCCAAACTAATGCTAGCATCCATAGCTCTAGAGGCACATAATCAAAAATTTAGTAACTATTCTATAATCCTATTCTAGTCTAATTCCTTCTTATTCTAGATCTAAAACTATTTTACCATTAACACTAAATAAGTACATTATTTTTTTGTCATTTCCATATCTAACATATTTATTCTTACTATTTTTAACCTATCTTAGTTTAATTAATTCATCATATGTTATATCTAAGTTTTAAATTTAATTATTATACTATAGAGATAATTTCTCACCCTTATACCCTAGGCTATCTCTATCCCCTTTAACCCTAAATTCCCTAATCAATATTTTTAGGGTTAAACACATTTATCCCTAAGGATCTATTCTAACTTCTTGAATTTAAATATATATAATTACTTTAAATTAAAATAATCATAAATAATTGAAATTATGACAAGAGAAGAAAACCCAATTTTAAAAGAAACACGCTTTGATTATAAAGGAAATTATTTAGAAATAAACACACTTACTGATAAAGGAAAACATACATTAATCTATTTACTAAATTGAAATGGTGTTTGGAAGTAAATTATTAGAAATTAATTATGGAATTCAAAATACATAAGGAGTCTTAAAATAAAAATACACATGAAGACCTATATGTTATATAAAATCACACTTTTAACATACAAATGTAGAATATTAACAAAAAACCATATAAAACATAAAACACCATAAAAAATTCTAGTTCCTTGGTTGAGTATGCCCTTGTATCCCTTGGAATAAGACTTAGATCACACTTATTATTTTAGGAACATCAAATCTTCACTAACTCAAGAAAATGTTTATAGATATGGAAAATATTTTAATAGCTTTGCTTAATCTTAATGTTTCTCTCCCTTAGTTAATGAATACTAGTTATTAATCAACTAGAAGATGTTGGTTATATTTCTTAACACATTTATAATAGATAACTAGAATAAATATTCCATAACAAGATTGATAACTATATCTAATTTATTTACCAAATAAAAAAGAAGTTACAACCTCCTTCCATGTTTCAAGATGAATGGTGGAATAAATGCATAGATTTTCATGTAGATATCTTTGACTATTGATAGTTATAATATCTTCAATTGAAGTTATGTATGATAGTATAACCAATTTACTTAATATTCATAGTGATTCTTTTATAAAAATTACATAAATACTATATCTATAGACATGAATACTATATTTTTAAATTTTCCTCATGAATCTAGAATTGACTCAAAATGGCTTATAAGGTTGTTGATTAAGTATTCATGATGCTAAAATTTCATAAAAAGAGATTTATGTCTATCCTAAGTGAATTTAGAGATATATTAAAACACTTTATAGCTAGATTGGTGGACTATAAAGCTAGACTGACAAACTCTAGATCCAAACTAATAGAATATAAAACTAGACTGGTCAACTCTAGAGCTAGACTAGCAAACTCTGCATAGAACTGATAGACTTCAAAGTTGGTTTGAGTTATTCCATAGTGATATTCAATGGTATTAAAATGGTATAATTATTTATAAAAAATATATTATTTAATCATAATGTATTTATGAAACTTGTACATATAAAAGTGATGGATTTTCCATATAAAAGGTTAGGACATAGTGGTAAAACAAGCAATATTGACTCACATATACTAACCAAGATAAATTTATTCATTTTATAATTTAGATTAGAAACAAGTTATAAAATTCACATTCATATCCATTAAGAGGGAGATTAATAGGGGATAAATAAGGTTATTAATTGGATATAATGAGCCATTCTATGGACTCATCTATGGCCAAAAAAATATTTTATGGACAAGCCCTTGAAAGGAAGAAAATAGAATGTAACATAGTGGAAGAGGTCATAACATGAATAAAATGGGATGAAAATCAATTAGAGTAAAAATAAGGCCTGCTAGAAGAAAAGGGATGCAACAGGGGTAAAATTTTGAAATCATGGATATAAATAACCCTTGGGGGTAAAAATAATTCACTTTCACCCTCGACACTCTAAAATTTTGATCTTTGGATTTTTAGGCGATTGCTATAGATAATATGGCATGTATTAGGCATCAAAAACACTTTGGAAAGTGTGTGAGAAAGTATAGGTGACCACCAGGGAGTGGCAAACCCACATGTAAAATTTAATTTTGAAAATTTGCACTTTAAGTGCCATAAATGGTAGGTTAGAGTAGGAATTTTTTGTATTTCACCAGAAAAATACAATTATATAGTGAAAAAATCACTTGTACAAATGGAAAAAATGTGCATGCAAATAATGGAATGAAAATAATGTGAAAAAGTATTGAATTCACCCAAAAATTTGAAATTGTGGGTCATAAATTTAAAAACATGGAAGTTTTGGTGAAATTATCAAACTAGACTTGATATTGCCTAAATGACAAAATAACTAAATTAGGTTCAATATCCCCTGAATGCTAAAAGCACGATTTCACTATTGAAATGGAAAAATGGAGAAAACATCTTGGTACATGGTGGGAATGGTGGAAATGGCCGGATAGTGGTGAAAATTCCTAGAGGTTTAGATGATTAATGAAATCACTCTATATAGTGGTGAAATAACCCTACATAACAATGAAAATGCTCTAGATAGTGGTAAAATCACCAATACTAATGAATTGATTGATTTATGATTAAGTATGCGTTTGATTTGATGTTTTATTTTTTATTTATATGATTATCCAAATTTTTGTCCTAAAAATATGATTATATGATGTGTAAATGATTATTTGATTGATTTAAAAAAAGACTAAGTGTGATAAAAATGATTAATTGTAGGAGCTAATATAGGTGGATGCCTACCATTTGATTAGATCAAGTGTTGTTTATTGTATTGATTGAGTTATGGAATTATAATATTAGTACATTTCAATAGCTGACAAGGGAGGTTATTATTACTATGGAGGATGTTTTGGGTATGTTACACATCCCTATTAGATATCAAGCTTAACACTAGCTGATGCAAGGAATACTTTCAATGTTGGAGATATTGGTTGGGATTATAAATGTCATATTACATGATGGATTTATAGATATAGAAGCATTGACAATAGAGCTCATGATTAATAAAGAGCCTCTAAACATCATGGCTATTATCAACATCATCCTGGTACCTAACAAGATTAGATGGTATTTCCATATGGGCCTTAGAGGATTTCTTAGGGATATGTATGATGATAATATTGAATTTGTATAGTGTTATTTAGTGTTGGAATAATTATATAGAGATACACATATGGTAGCATACCAAAGTGGCTAGAGTATTATATCATTAACCCTAATGTAGTTATGGTCATGGTTACACATAGAGATTGGTCATCCATTGGGCTAGAGGAGATACAAAACATTAAATTAACCCTTATCATATGGATGGTACATTATCATAGGATGGAATTGAGGATGTATGCAATTAGAAATGCATCAGATCTATAAATCAATCCTAGCTCAGAGAAGATAGATCCTAATTATACTTCTGATTGGGGATACATTAGATAATCAAGTTCATGACAAATATAGATCTACTATACCTATCCAAGGGATATATTATCATAATAATATCACTAGGGAGGGTTCCAAAGGCTCCAGTCAATAAAAACTACAAAATAACCCTAACTAAGTCATATTTTTTCATATTCACTATACTAATAACAAGACAATTAAATAAATCTAATCTAGTGCTCACCAAAGCTTATGGCACAAAGTGGGGGTGATAAAAACTAAAATAAAACATTAAGATGAGAGATATAATAATGTAAATGTATATAAAATCCTAATGCATGTAAGAGAAGTGAAAATTCATATTTATTTACTCTTACAAAAAAGGAACAAAGTTAGAAATACTTACCTTTGAAGATGAACCTGTCGAGCCTCAATCTCTCCCTTAGCCAAGGTGATTTGTAAGAGGTTGTAATGGTATGTAAAGATGGAAAGGATAAATCGTATCTAGGCTACATAAACTACCAATGCATCTAAATATTTCTCCATAAGATAAGATATGTATCTCCAAATAAAGTATGAAACCCTAAGCTTGATCCTCAAGTAGAATGGTGGATAAGCAGATATTTAATATATCTTACTTCTTCTTATCTTATCTTAAAAATGGAAAAATGAATATGTTTATATAAGAAGATATAATACTAAACCCTTCTAAAAATTTTAGTCGATAGGGTTGACCTAGTATCTTTATTGACAAAAACTTAGTAGGTCACAAACTAGGTTGGCCAGGGGTTGACCTAGACCCTAAATAAGTTTTGTCAATAAGAGTATAAGGTTGGCACAACTAACATAGTAATTTAAACTATAAAAATAGGGTTTAGGTTAGGAAAAGGGATACAAACAATGGTAAAATACTAGAGGAGTGTGAAAAAGAGAAGGCCAAGCTTAGGGGAATGGTTTTTAGGAGATAAGTGTGTAGATAAAAAGTGGTAAAAGGGAGACAAATCTTATGAATCACAAATGGTATAGCCAACCCCTTCTCAGTGGACCCCTTAGGGTGGGTACTCAGAGATATTGAGACTCGATGGGTTCCTAAAAGATAAATAGAGTCAGTAATTGATAAAAGTTTGAAAATATTATGTGTAGACATATGCCCCACTCAAATCTCATCACATGTCATGTAAGTGTAACATGGGATGGTGATTCAAGAAAAGAACATGATGACACATAAAACTGATGCAAAATAAAGTGTAGTAAGGAGAAAATAAGATAAATGAAAGGGCAAAATTGAAAACTACGTACCTTTACTTACCTTAGTGTTATAGATAAAGAAGGAGATGTGAAAGCATCTAATGTGAGGAATATTAGGTGAACCTCTAGAGATTAGTGAAAAAGAGTGAAAAATTGAAAATTTTGAAACCTATGCATATAATAGTTTTAAAAATTCTCTATGACATCAGGATTCTAAAAAATTTTATAGTTTGAAAATTGAGTTAGTGAAAATAAAGATATGATCAAAACAAGGAATCTAATGGTAAATATTTAAAGAGTAAATATTTGTAAATAGTAAATATAAATAGGGTGAAAAAGAGTCCATTTGATATTTTTGACTATTATAAAAAAAATGGAGCCCTAAGATATTGATTGATAACTTATAGAGCAAAGATGGTGAGGAAATGACAATTGAGATGAGGATGATGCTTACCAGCCACAGTGAGTACAACATAAGTAAGTGACTGATAATTTCAAAATTTTGATAATTTTATTTGAATTTGAGTGTTTTATATAAAATTGATAATTAAAACAAATCTATAGATCATAATGAACCATAGGAAAGGTTTAGGGATACTAGGGTTTAAACAGGGTACTAGGTAAGAAGGGGTCAAAATAGTAAATGCATAATGCATTTATTACAATGGGTCAAAGAGTCATCATAATGAAAGAACAAGTTTGACCCAATTGATTTAGTTGGTAAAACCAAAATTTTGAAAAGGGATAACCTAGTAGGTCATGGCCAACTTAGTTTGTTAAGGAAATGGGATGATATATTACATCATGGTGGACTTAGTTTGTTAAGTCCAAAAGACCAATTTATTACTATAAGGGGAAAAAGGAAGGTCAAATTAGTTGTTTAAGTGTAAGGGGTTGACTTAGTATGTTTCTAAGTGGCTGATATAGTACTAAAATGAAAGAAAATCATTGATATAATATTTTTAAGGCATAGGGTGGCCGACTTAGTATTGAAATGGCCAATTAAGTTGAACATAGTTTAATTTAGGTGTGAAATGAATAAATTAGATAAAATTAGTTAATGTTTGTGAAATATAAAATAATGTATTTGGATTATGAGTGACATGGATGTATAATACATTTTTTGTTGTTTGGTTTTTGTAGAGGCACCAAATATTTTGATGATTGGTGGATGCTTCATATCTACCAGATCTAGTGGAGTGCTTGACATATTTAAATAAAGCTTGATTGTTTGTATTGGACTTGGGAGGCATCATGGAGATGCGGTAGATCCCATTGAGTGCTAATCTATTAGTCATGTTCCTAGGAGCCTAAGAATACTTGACCAACATTTTTAGATGGGTGGTGGATGGGGATACCATAGAGGTTGGTATCACTTTACAATATGTCCATGCATTACTTGGACTTCTTTTAGGGGGACACTAGTGATCATGGGGATATTAGATGATCAAGAGGAGAGGTGAACATTAGCCTAATGGGTGACATGTTTAGATAAGATTTACCTAGCACTGAGGGTGAGTCTATTTGATGTCTATATTTCAAAAATTATAGATATATATAAGGCTATGATAGGAATAATGATAACATGAGTTTTGTGTCATAAGTCAGATAGTAAGGTACTATTGTATGTAATAGCCTTGTGTTAGTCTATATTGGATTAGGGGGCACTCTATGACTTGGGTTCTATCATTTGGGTTCAACTCAGGCATGATATGTATGGGATGTTGTATAGAGGGTAGAAGACCATGGGGCTAATGCTATTATTAAGTACCTAGATATATGAGAGGTTTATGATGTACTACATGGCTGGGTTACCCCATATGGTTGATGATTAGGTACCTCAAGTTTTGAGAAGGAAATAATATTAGGTGGCATGGGCTATGCCCCATGTGTCAAATTTATAGATGGTCACATGAGGAAATATTGTGTGGTAGCCTTATGCACACATTATAATCATTTAGCCAAGTTGGGCAACTATGGCACTAGGGTTAGCATGAGTATGGATCACAAACCACTACACTTGTGGGTAGAGATGAAAATGATGGCACACTTACCAAGATAATTTAGACTCCTTCATTTGATAGATATTATAGTGGTGCATATATTTTAGGCTTGAAATGTAAGAGATCTAATGGAGAGAGGAGGAGGAGGATCACCTATCGAAAGACTAGAGATCAGACTATAGTGTGTGAGACCATAGACTAGTCAAGCATGACATCCAAAAGCTAGAGAGGGTATGGATGTGGATATAGGGGTGATATAGGTACCACAACTAGCACCAAATTAGGAAGATTGATGACCATCTTAGTTACACCATCAATAAATATGCTAGTGGTGAGAGAGAGCATAGAGGGTAATCATCTAGGATGGATCGTTAGTCAGCCTAGGGAAGATTTAATTTATAGAGGCACCATTGAGTCAAGGCTTGATATGCACATGGGTGGTGACCTTGGGGTTTGATTTGGTTGGGAGGCATCCCATAGATGAAGTAATCAATGGATGAGCCAATGGAGAGATCATGACTAGTGATAATAAGATAAGTAATAAATGGTTGTAATTTTTAGTCTTTGATATAGAATACTAATTATATAGATATATAAATAGACTGTGAGATATAAATGTGATCTTTGAATTTTATAGATCCTACAAATGAGGAGGAGGTCAGATGGGGATCCATGGTTTTGAGAGTGCATCATGATATTCTAAATGGGGTGTTGGTGCCATACGACCCCACCACATTAGATGATCCTATGGTACCATCTACCCCAACTTAGGCAGGTTATTTCAGACTAGTAGGAGAGGCTATGAGTTAGCTACAATAATGTGGATATGGGCTACATCTACCAACAAGGGTGGGAGTAGGAGAGGCACATGCATGGTAGGCCTTGGCTCAAGAGAGAGTTGTGCATTTGGCTACCACTATTTAACTAGGATAGGTATAGGCCTAGGTGGATAACTTATAAGGGTAGGTAGTAGGCTTGAGATCTCAGACATCCTCATTATAGTGTACTATTCAAAGGGGATAGTTTTTGGCATATATGGGTAGTGTGGCTAGGCCACAAGATAAGAATGATAGAGCCTAACCATAAAATTAGAGTGATGTATTTTTGTATTTTGTATTAAAAACACATGATATATATAGAGATATCTTGTTTTGATAGTTGGTTGTTGATCTTATGTTTTATATATTGGTTGTGGTTGTGGATGCATGGATATATTTCTTTCTAGAATATATATATATATATATATATATATATATATATATATATATATATATATATATATATGTTGTATATGACATAAGAAATATATGTGGGGTGTTTTATTTTCTATCATTATGTAGTATACAAGCATGGTTAAAATGAAATAGGTAAAAAGACTTGGAAAAGTATAATTAATCAAAGACAAATGTACTACACACTATATAACAATGGGAAATGTGTAATCAAAAAATATGACTAAGTATAATAAACCAAAAAATGTGGTATAAAAAGAGAAAAAACTATTTTGAAAACATGAAAAAAGAGTGGCACCAAATTAAGACAAGGAAAATCACACTAAATCACATTGGGAAGTATGAAGATAATTAATACAATGGAAAGCACATGGAAGAAAATGGTATAAAAATAAATAAATTAAGTTAATAAATCATAATAAATCACATTAGGAAGTATAAAATAGAAATTTTTTGGTAAAATGGTCTTAAGTTAATCACACTAATTCAAGTTGGGAAGTATGAAAAACTTAAGAAAAAGTAGTTGGATTCTTACGTGCAATTGTAAAATAAGAAAATAAAGGTGAAATATTAATGAAATAAGAATAAAACATACTAAATCAAGATGGGAAGTATGCCAATGATATGTAACTCATAATCAATCACATCTTATCTCATATTTAAAACATCTAATTTTGTTATGACTTAGATTACTGGAAACTTTTGTGAGGAAGGCTAGGTCCTATCCATGGTCTTACACTACAACTCACAAAGGGAACAACAATGAGGTGAAAACAATATGAAAATATGGTAAAAGGGGATTTTTGGAATGTTAATATGAAAAATTTGGTAATTTATGAGGAAGGTCAAGTCCTATCCATGGTCTTACAATGCAACTCACAAATGGAACACATAGGGGAGTGATCAATGAACAAAACAATATTTGTCAAGGGGAAATATTATGATTGTAGGGAGTGAAAAATGGAGTGTAATAATAATAATATGGGAATCTTATGAGAAAAACTTAGGAGACATGAGGCATAATAAAGACATGAGAAGACACTAAGTGACTAATAACAATCAATATATAGAGGATACCTATTTAATATAGGCACAAAGCTATGTAGGAAAATAAGTGTGGTACTAAGATCAACTCATGTTATAAGTTTTATACAAGAAAATTAAAATGGATCTACCTTCCCATGATGTGTTTCTCATTACTCAGGACCCCTTACAGAACCATTGGTTTTTTGCGAAGATTGGGTACTTGCATGAGAAAGTAGGTAACACTAAAATATTTTTTATTCTCCTTTTCTAATCTACTAGATTACCGCACCCCAATGGACCTTGGCTCTATTGTGAGGCCTAATTTGGAGTTTGAGATTCAATTAGAAAGAGGAGATGTTCTTAGAATCATGTATTTTAGTGTGATTTGAATTTTGAGTTTTTTTTTTAAATGTTGCCTTTTAGATCATTACCTTTTATTAAATGATTTGGATTTAGAATATTTTATGGATTTTAAGATTCCTCCACCATACAAACTTGGAATGACCAATCATGAGAGATAGAGTGATACACATGAATGGGCTTTAGGATTTGGCTAAAGGAAGCTAAGTGTCTAAGACATGACTAAATAGAACACTTTAGCTTAACTATGAAGCAACATGTTATCTCAAGTCTCAATCATGTGTATGCTTAGTTTGTGAAAGGGAATAAATGGGAATAAGGGGAGATCAAAAGTGGATAAGGAAAAGGAGATTATAATGAGATGAATTGTTTTCTAACTAATCACATGGAAAAAATGGAATGACTAAAGGGAGAAAGGTTTGTATAACCAATTAACAATAAAAATTATCCATGTTTATAGAGATAAGATAACAAACAATCATGAAAATAACAAGGGAGTTATAAGAAATGAAATTAAAGAGAAAGTATGGAATTATGAAAAATAACCCATAATAAAACATAATAGAAATAATGACATCATAAGTAATGTGTAATGTAAAATAAAAGGCACCATGTAAGAAAGAGAAGAATTTGACGTAATGTCAAATGATATAAAATAGCTAAATTTAAAATTTGGATCACACATCTAATATAAATGAAAATGTAATAACATCATGCATGTGTTCATAAGTATTGATATATTTGTTTGTACACATTATCCATAACATCTGATGATTCTCTATGAAGTTGATCTCAGACTGGAACTAAAGTCTCATCAATCTTCAAGGAAAGTTAAGAAAATACTTCACATCAAATATCCTTAATATAAAATGTATGAATGCTTGAAGGATCATGATGATGAGGGATATCATCTAGGGGATGCTCAAGAGAATGTATGGGAGTAAATTATATGGGAGTGTAAGGGGTGATCAATGGAGAAGATACCATTAGTGAAGGTGTATCCATGGGTGAGGGAATCAAAGGTGGAGAAATAGTATGTGGATAAGGGACCACAGGTGGAGGTGGAACCATAGGAGGTGGATCCATAGGGGAATAAGGGGGAGCCTTATTATAAGGATGACCTATGGGAGGAAGGGTAGAAGGTGTAATAATGGTTAGGATGTGATACTTAAGATGTCATTGAAGAATGTGGAAATGATTAGTGTGATGTGTAACACATTATTACTAGATATTATATACCTCTCCATATTTGGGAAGATACTCAAGTAATATTTTTGGGGGAGATATTGCCTTACCTGAGGGCCAAGGAGTGGTGGGATGAAAAGTATTGATATATTACTAAAACTTATGATAATGCATGGATGAATGATTATCTATGCTATGAAAGCAAAAAATACACTTATGAGTAGACTTAGTAGGTGTAATCATAGGATGGGAAAAAGAAGTTGGGGAAGCTTGGTATAATGAATAGTCTCGAGTCTAATGACTATTAACTTTATGAATATCACAATAAGGTTGATTAGCCCATTTGGTGGGTAAAGGAGAAAGTTGTAATAAAATGAGAAAACCATCACCAAGAGAAAGGCTCAACTAAAGGATCAGTAGGAATGGAAATAGGAAGATACTTAAATATAGAGGGGGTTGGAATGGGATCCAAACTAGGCTCTATAAAGGGAAGAATGGGATGCATAAAAGGATGAAGGACAATCAGAAGGATCTTAGGGATAAGTCATCTACAAGAGTCATGGTATCTTGAAAGGTGATAGGGACTAGTCATAGCATGATACATAAGCATATTCCTATGAGGTTATTTAGAAACTAGAGGTGTGCATACCATCTCTATCATATGATCAAGATAAAAAATGCTAAAATTAGGAATGATATAAGATGTAACTCTAGAAGATATATTGAAAGACTGAATCAAAAAGGAATAATAATGAATAATCTCAACATCTCAGGCCTAGAAAATACCTCTTAAGAATAAATCATCTAAGGTATAACCATTATCATAATTAGATGTATGAATATCAATGGTATAGGTATGGATGACCTTGTCATCTGATGTGGTGTGATAAATGGAATGTCAAGTCTTAATTAAGACAATGGGTATATCATCACAAGGTGGTTGATGAGAATGAGGTTGCAAAGGAGAGAGAAGTTGAGAAATGAGATGAGGTTTTAATATTGAGAGTGATTTCATTAGATCATCATCATCAAAATCTAGGAGGTTAGGAGGTATATTCTCAATGAGTTTAGGGTAACCATTGTAACCTTTGATAGAATTGATAGGAAAGCTAAACCATTGTAATTCATGAAATGGAATTCTTGGCAAGGGTTCAAGGGTAGGAATCTTGAATATACCATGGTCTTATAATTGTTTGAAATTTCAAGGATTGGTGTCACTTTTAATCCTATAAATGGATCCATTGTGAGGAAATTTTACACATTGGCAAGTTAAATAGGAAACTTCCCTCATGCAATGAGTTCGTGGCCTACTAGGAAAAATGTTATAAGATAAAGTAAAGTTTAAAATCATCACCTTTATGTGAATGATAATAGGTGGGATAGTAATTGGGAGCCACACACAACCTAAAGGAAGAATTTTTCTTTGGTCATAGCCTTAACATGTGTTGCATGTGGATTTAAGATTATATTCTAAATATCTAAGGGTTTTAATAAAATCAATAGAGGTAACACTAGTGAGAAAACCTTCATTAATCAAAGCATGTTTGACTTAGATATCACTGATTTAGACATTGATAAAAAGGGGAGGATCATCCACATAAAGCAAAATCTCATTTTGGATCATATAAGTAATGGGGAATTTGAGGAAAAGAGAAGTGTCTATCCTTTCATCAATATGTATGGACATCTCTTTACATTTCTCTAGAATGTTATCTTCTAATCTAGTTAAGGTGGCTTCGCATCCTACTAGGGGAGGATGAGGGATGTTTTTTTAACAAAAACTAAATAAGATGGTTATGATGACACAATAAGGCTGCATAAGTTTGAGAAATGGGATTTGAGATGGGAAATTAGTAAGTTTCATGATAGGATCCCACTCATCATAACCCATAAGAGGAATTTTGGAAAGAGGTACATAGTACTGAAGGAGGTCCTCAAGAGGAGTTGAAGTGCATGCGAATTTATGATGATATGAGGTAGAAGGTTTAATTGGAGGACAAGTTTTTGGATTAGCTTGAGAGGATGGGGTATTTGATGCAGGTCTAGTTTAGGAAAAAGTGTTGATACAAGTTTGAGTATGGTGATAGGTAAATAGGTTGGAGGGATGGTATAAATGGTATGAGAAGTGTTATCTAAGGGAGGTGCTGAAATTGGTTCATAAAAAGATATAAGGTCTTCTTACCCAAACTCTATTAAGTGAGTTAAGGAAGAATCTTGGATAACATAAAATGTGTAAGATAATTGAGGTGTGGGGATGGGTTGAGGATAAATGAAAGCAACCACCCTTCACATGTTAGTCATATTGATCACATTCTCTTCAGGAGTTGGGTCAAGAAGACTATCAATACTGTTGGTAGAAGGGGTAGGCTTGTCTTAGTCATCTTGGTGATTTAGAAGAGGATATTTATAGATGGCTAAATGAACATTAGCCTAGTTTAAATCTTGAGATTTAATTTATGTTTCATAGGCTTTGAAAGTAATGTCATAGGATTGTTGACATTTACAAAGGATAGAATCATGGTTAAAATTAGGACCAAGAAGGAAATCCATAGCCAAATTATGAATCTGCCTACATGTCTCATGAGAATGACCCAAACTAGCATGATACCACAAAATATATTGGGATCATACTAATATTTCATGGGTCAAGTGGGATCAAGTTCTCATAGTAGAGGCCTTGGTAGAAATTTTTGTAATTATGTGAAGGATAAATTTTAATGAACATTGATGTTATTGGTTGAAGATAAATGAGGTTTGGTGATGTGGTTAGGAGGGGAAGCTTATTTTGGAGTTTGATTAGGAACAAAAAATTTAATATTATGAATGGTATCATATCAGTGAAACCATCATTGGTAGCATGATGATTATTATTCTTGATTAACATATAAGTACCCATAGAAGGTTGGGGTGGTTTTAATTGATGCATAAAGAAATATTTATGCTTAGCTTGGTTAATGGCCTCTTCTAAAGTACATGGAGAGAGAGTTTAAAACTAATATTGCAATCCCAAAGAGGATCTTGGCTTTATTAAAAAGAGAAGGTTAAGGGATAAGATTACCATTGGAATATTGAAGAGGATATGAGGGAACATTTTGGTTATGTATGCCCCATGGCATATGTGGAGGGTGTGTTTGAAGATGGATAAGATGATTTTGCATTTTCATTATTATCTTAAAAATAATTCATTTGATTAAGATTTTGTAATAGAAGTTGATGGGTTTAAGTTACATTATTGACATTGTTTGAAGTGTTGTAATTGGTAGGAATGGCTTGGGTACCACTATGGGTATTAATAGGACCTTGAGAAGAACTGTTAGTAAGTGAGGAATTAGTGGCATGATTTGCTTGTGTGGCTAAATATGGACTAGTATAGGGATGATAAGAAGAAAAACTAGAGGCATGAGTACCATGGGTAGAAAATGATGCACTAGTAAAAGAGTTGAGAAGAGTGGGTCTTGGAAGAGGCCCATTAGATGTAGAACTTGCCATGTTAGTAGAGATACTAGGCATGAAAGTGGAAAAAATCAAAGAGGAAGAAGTCATGGTATGAGAAGGGGTAAAAATGGAGGGAAGAGGCTGAGAAGCAAAGAAGATAGTATCTCAAAATCCATGTGAGAATGTGGGAGAAGGTGAATGGGGTTCCTCAACTTGACCACTTTTCATGAGATGGTAAATAATAAAAGGATCCTTTCCTTGATGTTGAAGAAAATCATTGATGAAGAAGAGAATTTGGTGTATACTCTAATTCAAGTTGATCTTCAAGTGAGAATAGAGGATTACAAAGTGAAAAGTAATGAGGAGGGGTCCCATAATTTGTAGTACAAGTGGATACATGTACCTTTCTTTCATCTAGGGTAGGAGCCACAAATAAATTATGAGAGAACCTATTAGGGTTGGTAAGACTTGTAATATCTATTGAATTAAACTTAATGTTATCTTCAAATAGGAATTTAATGATGAAGGATATAGATTAGGAAAGACAAAGTTGATGCAAAGCAATGAGATACAAGATGTAAATAATAATACAAATTCAACTAGGCCAACCTAGTACTGTAAATAAGAGACTTAAGAGTACATAGTTGACCAGGTTAACTTGGTACTATAGATAGGAAGACAAATATTTTGATGAGGATATAGAGTTGACTAGGTTGACTTAGTACTATATCTAAACTGATAGAAAGGAGTACTAGGTTGACATAGTACTATAATTAGGGAAAAAGATAGTCTATAAGAGACTATGCTGAATAGAATGATAGTGTACTAAAAATAGGGTTTTTTTCTTTAAAATTTAATTGAAGTAAGAAGTGAAAGAAAACACAAAAAATTAGATCAATGAGGATGATCCAATTGGGGCACACAACACAAAACCTTTGACCAATGTTAGCCAATGCAAGTTTTTACAATACAACATACAATGAGTAGAGAATAAGTAATAAATTGAAAATTAAATTCTATTTAAGTGGTCATCTTGAGTGTTTTTACACTATTATAAAGTGTTACTTTAAGTTTGATAGGGAAGTTGGATAAAAGTAGGGAACTAAAAAGTAATCTATGGATGGTTTCAGAATGTTTAGGCTAAAAAGGATCTATGTTGGCAATGGTAATGGCTTGGTATTGGGGCCTACCCACTCACTTCATAATACCATAGTGATAAGGGTGTTAGGTGATTTTCAAACATATATCATGAACCACGTGTTATAACTTACCAAAAAACCAAGTCAGCTTGCCCCTTGGTGATGAAATCCAAGTAGGTAGGCCTTGGGTAGACACATGTTTAAATGTGTTTTTAAATTATGTGATTTGGTAGTGTGTGAAAAAAGATTAAATTAGTTCAACTAAATAGTATATTGAAAACCATCTAATTAGACTATGTGAGATACTCTAAGCATGCAAACAAATAAAAATGAAAATGTGAATTAATTACTAGCAAATAATTATTAATTCTCAATTTAAGCATAGTATAGAGTTAGTTCAAATGACACTATATGAAAACATTATAGAACATAGTCAATAGGGTTGATAATATAATATAGAAGAAAGAATCCTTAAGAAATACATCAACCAAATTGACCTAGTCTTTTAGACATAACACATACTATAGAACTAAGTTGACTAGGTTGACCTAGTTTGTTGTAGGAATATAGTTTTGAATATTGAAAACTTTATACAAAACAAAATTATAATGAATAACTTAAATGAAAGAGAGGGAAAGAAAGGAACCTTGGTGGGTTGTAATATTATAAGGACTATGAAATATTTGTTGAGTTTCCTTGAATGTTTCTTGTAAGTTATACCAATTATGTCAACTAGTTCAACCTAGTTCTATGTTTCCATATTTAATGAAGCTTGTTTAAGATGACTGAGTCGACATAGTTGACCTAGTTTATTATCTAGAATCTGAATGTGATACTAAGTTGACATGTATGATTTATTTTACTATTCTAGAGATGAATAAGAGACTAATTTGACCTCTTAAACATAGTCTAATGTCTGGAACTAAATAAGAATATTCTGTCAACATGTTCGATCTAGTAACTTATATTTGATGAAGACCTACACAAAAAGAATGGTGCCATTTTGATATGACTGTGTGTTAAACTTATGCACATAAGTTAGAAACTATACTAGCTTGGTTGATCTAGTATCATAAATATAAAAAAGTAATAAAATGATAGAAATGAAAAGAATGATTTTTTTTTTGTAAAGGTTAGATTCACATCAGGTTCACCAGAATGTATGCAATTATAAATGTATCAGATCTACAAATCAATCCTAGATCAAATAAGATAGATCCTACTTACACTTTTAATTGGGGATATATTAGATAATCAAGGTCATGACTAATATGGATCTACTAGACCTAGCCAAGGGATCTCTTATTACAATGATATCACTAGGGAGGGTTCCAAAGCCTCCAATCAATCAAAACTATGAAATAACTCTAACTAAGTCTAGTATTTTCATATTCACTATACTAATAACAAGTAAAGTAAATAAATCTAATCTACTACTCACCAAAGCTTGTGGCACATAGTGGGGGTAATAAACACTAGAAATTAAACATGCATAGGAGACATATACTCACATAAATGTATACATAATCCTAATGAATATAAGAGAAGTAAAAATCCATATCTATCTACTCTTACAAAGGAGAAACAAAGTTGTGAATACTTACTTTGAAGATGAACCCACCGAGCCTCAATCTCTCCCTTGGATAGGGTGCTTCACAAGAGGTTATTGTGGTATATAAGGACAATAAGGATAACAAGGATAACTTATCTCTAGGCTACACAACCTATCATTTCATCCAAAATACTTATCCATAAGACAAGATCCATATCTCCAAAGAAGGTATGAAGCCCTAATCTTGCTCTTCAAGTAGAATGGTGGATAAGTAGATGCACAATATATCTTAATTTTTATTCTCTTCTCTTAGAAATTATGAAATTATTATGTTTACATAGGTAGATATAACCCTAAACCCTTCCAAAATTTTTATCCAATAGGGTCGACCCAATCGACCAAGTATTGTTATTGACAAAAAATCACTAGGTCACAAACTAGGTTGACTAGGGGCCAACCTAGACCCTAAATAAGTTTTGTCAATAAAATTATAAGGTCAACATAGCCAATATATTAATGTAAACTATAAAAATAGGTTTTAATTTAGTAAAATGGATAGTGAAGGTGGTAAAATACTAGAGGAGTGTGAAAAAGAGAAGGCCAAGCTTAGGGGAATGGTATTCAAGAGACAAGTGTATAGATAACAAGTAGAAAAAGGGACAATAATCTTTTGAAGCACCAATGGTCTTCCCACCCCTTTCTTAATACACCCCTTAGGGTGTGTACTTAAAGAGATTGAGACTCAATGGGTTCTTAAAAGATAAATAACATTAGTATTTGATAAGAGTTTGAAAATATTATGTGTATATAGAGGGCACCAAGTAGATCTAAACTTTTTATCACCAAACCATTGATGAGTACATGGATGAGGAGTTGATTTAGAGAACCTACCTAAAAATATAATTTAGGTGGCATGAGGATGCATATTATACCAAATTTATGACCTTATATTTTATATTATTAACTAACATGAATTTATTGTTGAGAGATATCATCCTGATTGAGTGTAACAGTAGTTTAACATGCATCATGATGTGCCTTATGGACCTCATTATTTTTTTCATGTGAATTTAAAGATTAGTGATTGGGGGACACCAAAACCTAAATTAGAGGTAATCATGATTTGGGTGATGGTATTATTAGTGCTTTGGGTCTATATAGATAGGGTGGAATATGTAGGTGTTATAGGTTATTATGATATATAGTGGGTGCAACACATACTTATTATATTAACTAGACACTAATAAGTAGTAGCATAGGCCCCTAAGAAACATGTTTAGGTAGTGTCATAGGCCTACCCTCAACATTATAGGTGGAGAAATGCACATATGAGACTAGTGTGATTGCAGAGAGGTGAGGATGGAGATGGGGATGGGGGAGAAGATAGGCATAGGTTCTAGTTTAGGTATAATAACCCATATATATGATTTTTAATGCTAAACGAAATGGAGGATAGGTTTTAGGACATAATTTCAAGTAGGATACTAGTGGATAGGTTAGGGATCATGATCGAGGCTAGATGAGATGAGTTGCAGTACATGTTGAGGATGGGTAAGGGATACCACAAGTGTGTGATATCCCATACACTCTAGAGTATGAAGGATTGGTGCATTGATATATGATAATATACATAGACCATGCCATTATGGTGTATAATTTATTTCCTATGGTGACCATGATAGATATAGGATTAGGGAAATAATATATAGTAGGGATATTTACCTGGACCAAGTTAGATGAGTATTATGACACTATTGATAGGCTATAGGTAGAGGTTATAGATATGGTGTCAAAAATATCTATATTAGATTATTTGGTGGCCACATTATGATCTAAGTTAGTAGGGCATATGGGGAGACTACTAGGGTGCATGAATTAATTATTGGTTGAGATATCGATATTAGAACTTCAAGGTTATAAGTCAAGAAAATGTTTGCTATCAAAGGATAGTTAGTAGTGAGGAGCACATAGGTAGTCACCTTTAGAGAAGTGTAGGATATAGCTCATGAAAACACCCAAAGACTCCATGGGGAGTGGGATTCTACTATACAGATTGTGACACAACATGGACTATCCAAGGTTTTATTAGAGATCATGTGTGGTAAGGATGAGGTTAGATATTATAGTAATTTATATGAGAGTGTAGTGTGATAGAACCATAAGCCACCCTAATTATGGGACATAGTAACCATTGGTCTGAATAATATTCTAAGATACATAAAAAATAGCCTAATAAAGATCAATAGGTTAATCACCTCCATAGACAGGGTTGATAGGACCACCATAGATGACACCACACCATATCACATGAAAAAATTCACATTAGGATATACTAAGGACTATATATCCTCATGGGTGTAAAACTCATGAGGGACAATGATAGTTGATGAGACATTTTTTATTATATCTTTAATTTTTTGGATGTATGAGATGTACATATATATGTGATACATATACATTTTTTGGATATATGGACATTCATTTGTACACATTGAAATTTAATGTATATTTATATAAATATGATGAATATTTGATGATGTTTATTTTGATACATGATGTATATTTGATGTAAATGTGATGCTCCTTTGAGTTAAATGATGTTAATGCTAAGATATGATTGGACAAATATCATGTGGATCATGATGTTTTTAATGATTGATTATATATTATATGTTTTTTATATTATTTATTCATGTTAGCATATGTAGCCATTATGATGAATGATGTTAGATAAAATCATGTTATCATCTTGATATATCAAGCTAACACACTTAACCCTTATGTTGATAGATGTATAAAGGGGATGA